>KN167714.1:144150-185380 GCA_000757745.1 Steinernema scapterisci
TCTTGTCGATGCCATCTACGATGTTCTTGCAGATTCGCATTTGGAGTTCACAAAACCTGCAATCGTCGCTCTCGGCCTTATTCACGATACCTGCTTTCATCTTTGTGGGACTGACGAATCAGTATATAGAATTTAACAGTTCGTTTTTAATCTTCTGTTTCAGGCTGTGAAGCTTCCGGTGTACGGACACGTTTTGGAAAAAATGGTTCATCTATGTTACGAACAGCAGTGGTATGCTAGACACGGTGGTTGCTCGGCCCTTCTCTACATCATTTCGGCCTATCCCTACACGTTGATTTTGGACAACGCGGCCCACATTACAAGTGCCATCACTGAGGTTGGTGTTCAGAGTTGAGGTTGTTTTTCACGGTTTAGTTTAGATATTTTTTGGTCTCAGTGATGAAGTGTCCTTTGGAACAATCGAAATGGCAAGGAAGGCAATGCGACTCATGCTGAAGAGATTCTTTCCTCGGCCGGCGACTTACCGGGACAACACTTTCCATGGGTACAATCGAAAGCAGGTTCAAGTGGCTGCAGACATTATTGGACGACTCCTCGAGCACATTGCTGACCCGTCCACATTTGTCCGCACGCAGGTTGATATGGTGTTCGGTGGTCATCCTTACAGTCAGTATTTTTAGGTTATGGAAATATTCACGGAAATGGCTTCGATGACCGGCACAACTGTCCCCGCTCTCCTTTCTGTTCAGCGTGCCAAAGTTAAGGCATTTCTCGACAACGGAGCCGCTCTATTTATGAGCTATGCATCTGCTGCTCAAGTAGCTTTTTTGGATGCCTATGCGTTTTTGCAAACGTTGCTTGAACCAGTCATTCCTTTTGAGTCGAACAATGCCACCCAGGTTCAGTTTATGAGGAACCTGATTTTACTTTGTGAAGCGGACGAAGAAAAGCTGGAGAGGCTGCCCAACTACACCGCCATCGCACCTTCCCTGGAGCATCCGTACCCTTATCCTCACGATCGTCTGCTACCCGTCAAAATGGCTGCCATAAGTATGTTGTTCTAGCGCATGTTGATTCAGCTAAGCTTTCATTTTCCAGAAGCTGCTGTCGGAGGGTACGTTGTCGTTAGTGTTGCCAAACGGGTTACCGAAGCTCCCAAATTCGGAGGACTGCAGCAGTACATACTTGCGTATAGCAAGCAGTTCCAGATAAGATACCGAACACTCTCAGGTTCTTCGAGTTCTTCCGCGTCAACGGATAGCTCCAACACAACGTCGTGCACCTCCTCGTCCTCAAATTCTGACGATGAAATGGAAAAGGAAGACGAGAGGATCGAGGTGGAAAGAAACGTCACTCATCAAGATTTGATCACGGGACTTTCCAACTTTGTTCTCGTCGACGGTTTGCCGTACACAACTAAGGAAGAGCGGATGCAGGTGGATCGGAAGTTGGAAGTGCACTTGCAGCTGTTGCAAGCGGTTTTGAAAATTGTGGTATACGGCCACTGTAAGCTTCAGGACTGCGCATTCGAAGCCGCTAAGCTCGCTCTCAGCTTGTGCCCTGAAGGCATTCCTTTGGTCATCCGCGAAATCGCTCTCTTGACGAGGGATTTCGAGAAATCGCCGAATCTTGATTGCGACAGAATGAAGCGAATGCTGTATCTGCAAAGACTATCGAACGGAATGGCAACGGAGAAGTTCTTAGACATTTGCTACAAAGAACTTGTGCGATTCAAGGAGCGAAAGACAGGATGCAAGTTGAAGATGGAATTTATCGGTTGCACCCACCTATTGGATCTGCTCGTTAGCACCGACTCACAGGATCCTGTACGATGGATTGGGCAGCTCGTGCCCTTAGTAGCGAAGTCAGATTCCGACCTTGCTCTTCCCGGAGTGGAGTGGAAGCCGTTATTGAGAGCTTTTCTAAATAAGCATGCGCGAGACGCTGTTTCGTACGTTGTGAACGAAGTGAATCTGCTGAACGAACCGACTTGGAGGCTCTATGTGGTTGGTTATTTCGCTTTATTTCCTTTCTTAAGAATGCTTTTAGGAGTTCATGAAAGAAGATGACTCACTGCCAATGAGGAAGATGTTTGTGGACAACGAAGAATACTTCGAACATTTGTTGAAGGATGAAGTTCTGGTGAGTGGTTATGAGATGGACTATTTAGAGTAGTGTGCATTATTTCAGTTCTCCTCCAAGTGGGTGACTCGAACAACTCACTACATGCAGATCAAGTACGATTTGGCTGTATTCAGTCTCCTTTGGGTGGTTGTGAAACACCACCCGGAATGGTGGGCCGGCGCCGAAAAATTAAAAAAGATGGTCCATGATACATGGAATAACCCCAATTTTGTCCATCGTTACGCAATGCGGCACGAGCCTCGTGAAGATCACGAGCGAGACAAGCCGATCATTGATTACGTCGATGAAACCAAGTACCGTCTCCCGAAGCTTGTGGCTAGCATTCTGCTTCAGTATTACCGGTATGGAGAAATGACGGAAGTTTGCTGACATTGTAGTTCGCATCTTTAGAAACAATATCGACGATATTGGTCTCCTTTTTGACTTGACGTCTGTCTTCGCTTTCAACTACATCAGCGACATGGTTTTTCTGCGCCAGTACATCAATGAGACTGTCATCCCGGTAAGTGCTTCAATCTTCCAACTGTCCAAATTAAAAATGCTGTAATTCAGACTTTTCCTCTGTATTGGAGAAGAGCCGCCTTTTTCCACGTCGTGAACATGTTCATCAAGGAGCCTAAGCAAACCGCCACCAGCGAACAAGTGGCGCGTTTCATGATGTACATTGTCGTGCCTTCATTTGCCTATGCGTTCGAGCGATATGACGCCGATGAGGTGGTTGGTTCAAAGCCGAATCCCGATGAATTCGACGACAAGAACCTTGTTTCTGTATTGGTCACAAAGGTTATCGACGTTTGCAGACAAGACATGTCTGACCAGATGCTGATTGTGATTTACCAGTTCTGTATTCTTCTCGTGCAGCACTGCCCTTCTCATATCCACGAGATCAGTCAGAAACTGTAATTCTTGTTTTTTAATATTTGTATTTACACATCTATTCAGAAAACAAATCTGTCATCTTCGCATTCTCATGGTCTTCGCCTGGCCTTGTCTCCAAGCTCAAGGCCCTCAGGACATCACCGTCAAGTACACCGGCCACTTGCTCATTGCCCACATCATTGACAAGTTTGCCATCAACCGAAAGATTGTGCTGCAGGTTTTTAAAGTTCTTTCTTTTTCTAATCTGCAATGGCTTCGTTTCAGGTACATAGCGGTCTCATGAAAGCTTGTTCCCAAGACAACAGAGATATCATACGGCGAGCGCTCGATGTCATCACGGTGGCTCTACCGAAGCGTATGGATGACGGATACCTCCAATTACTGTTGTTCATGAAGAAGATCATCAGTGAAGAGGGTCACAATGTGCAACAGATGACACACTGCATGTAAGTTGATGTGTCTGATGC
Source organism: Steinernema scapterisci (assembly GCA_000757745.1). Classification (NCBI taxonomy): domain Eukaryota; kingdom Metazoa; phylum Nematoda; class Chromadorea; order Rhabditida; family Steinernematidae; genus Steinernema; species Steinernema scapterisci. The sequence continues at coordinate 147,603 of KN167714.1, forward strand.
AGCGCTGATTCACAACATTTAGCGGCACAGTAGTAAGACATTACAAGGTGTACTACTACGTTCGGCATCAGATGCTCCCGTTTCTGGTGAATGCTGTGCAGAGAATCGTCACACACCACTCTTCTCCCGAAGCCAAGAAGCTCATCATCGATGTCTGTGAAACCATAATTAAGTGGGAACTCTTGCGCGTGAAACTGGTGGAGAAAAACGTGCCGACAGACGAAATGGACATCGATCAGCTCCTCAAAGAGACAGCTCGCGTATCGGTCACAACTGAACGCGAAACTTGCTCACGAGCGCGGCCTTACAGTCCTCCGCACGGTTCTTCCACCTCCTCCGTTCCCACCACGAGTAGTTTGACTGCTGGTGGCAACGAAGAGGTTCATCGGTCCATCGACAAGCACTTCGCAAATCAAGCCCTCAATACTCTGATCAGAATGGCGATTTCCACTGCCGAGCAGATTGCCGTATTCAACCAACAGCAGCAGAATTCGACCAATCCGGTTGCGGTTGCGAACGATGCCTTGAACAAAAGGTGTTTGATGCTTCTCAAGGCTGCTCTCAAGCCATCTGTGTGGGGATTCTCCGCCAGCCTTAGCCATCTGACGTATGTTTAGATTGTTTTCTTCGCTAATTTTGTGTGTGTTAAGTTACGAGAAGCAGTTGATGGCTTGCGACACTCCGAATCCCTCGTCGCAGCAAATCGTCCAAACGCAAGTGGCCGTCGAAGTTCTCTCCAGTCTGATTATCATAATTCCGAGAAATATGATTTTGGAACATATCGGACCCCTGCAAAGAGCACTCTGCTCCTGTGTGACGTCCAATCAGGCTGCTGTGCTCCGAGCGATGTACACATTGCTCCAGCGTCTTCTTGAGCGATCTAAGTGCTCGAAGAACGGTCTTGAAGAATTCGATACTTTGAACCAAGCGCTGGTTCGATTCATCAATGACAGCTTCAATCTCTTTGAGCGGTAACACAGTACAGCTTCTCCAGTTTGCTGAACGATTATTGTTTTCAGATCCTCGCCGTCTGTACTTCAAACGATAGTGGCTCCTCTTCATATTTTAAGGCTGATGTCATCAGAAAACGAGGAATTCTTGGAGACGATGTGCCTTGGTTCATTCACGAAGATGATTAACAAACTTGTCAAGGATCACGCCGACTCTATGTGCCCAAAGGCGTCGTCGGGCACGAACTCGAACAGAGGAGAACCGAGGGACTTTTTGACTACCGAAACATGCTACGTCGCCATCGACCTTCTGGCTTTGCAGATCGGCCGAATGAATAGTGCAGCTCGCAAGGCTGTGTGCCAAGATGTACTCTTTGTTTTGATCGAACGTGGGGTTTGTGAAAAGCTGATGGCGGTTATAATCAAGGTTTGTTTCACTTCGAAACTGAGGCTCAAGAAGATCATTTCAGATTACGGAAGAGTTTTTGAAAATGCAGGATGATTCTGCTGTAACGCAGGGGATCCCTCTTCTTTGCAAAATGCTGAAATATCAAGAAGAACGAATTCTTGGAAACCGGGAAATTCTTCAGTCGTTCTTGCAGGCTGTTGCATATGTTTATGAAACGCCGCATTTGAGGTGTGCCGACATAACGGAACGACTTGACCCCGCTTTCTACTGGGGAGTGTGCTGTAACGACGAGAATTTGAGAGGACGGTAAGAATGTTGGACGCTTCATCACGAGAGTTACAAACTTCTTTTAGTTTCATGTCTGTTTGGGACGAGAAGATGTCGCCGTACCTGTTCCAACGCATTTATTACTTTCTCAGCGAGCAGGACTGGAAGCCACTGGCGTCACACTTCTGGGTCATGCACTGCATCAACCTGTGTATGTTTTCTTTGAACGGAGTGAAGCGAGGATCCCAGGACTCAAGCACCACCAGCCCTGCCAAGCTTCGGCCCTACAACACTGCTTTGAGATCGCAAATGGGAAAAACGTGTACCTTCTACGATACGTTCTCGTACGCAGTCGGAAAGAATTTGGCGATTTTGGAGGATGAAGTTCCCATTGAAGATACCGATTGGAATATGGTCCTGCCTGAGAATCATCGTTACACACTGAAGCCTTGTTCTACTTTGGTGAATGTGCTCGATGACTACGAAAATGTCGTAGTTCATTTTATGAAGCTCAGAGACGAGACGGGCACATGTATTTTCCCAGAGAACAAAGAGCCGGAAGAGGTTGTTCCGCGTCCAGCCGTTGGAACCATCGCGGTCGGAGTTGACCGTGTGTTTGAAGAATTCTTCCATCTGCTCACCGTAGCCTCATTTTTCCGATTCGAAGACATGACACCGGATTTCATTGAACTTTGCTACAGTGATAGTGAGCTGGCGTGCTCGGTTTGGACAAAGGTGTGTCTTTTGCAGTACAGTGTCTTTAATTTCCTCAATTTAGATGTTCACGACGTTGTGGTCTAATCTCGATGACGAGGAACGGGCGAAGCTTGTGCCTAAAATCATAACTTTCTTGGGCTCAGGAGCGCACGCGGCTCAGAAGGATCACGATTTGTCGATTATTCGTTGTTTCTTGGACATCTTCCTTCAGTGTTCTCCGCAGATTCCTATTCCTCTTTCTTTGATCAGGTATAATTCTCTAATCCTTGAACGTCTATCCAATTTACAACTTTTAGTTACTTGGCATCCACCCACAACAACTGGCACAAGGCCTTGCTTTACTTTGAAGCAAAGATGCAAAAACTTGGAAAAACATTCTTGAGAAATGTTCACAGTGCGCCTCCAGAAGACGCAATTTCCGAGCAACTGAGCCTATACGACTCCCTTCGCCAAATGTATCAGAAACTTAATGAACAGGATCAAATTGAGATGATCTGGGAGAGACGCGCGTTCTTTGAGGAAACGGCACGCCTACTGCAGCTTCGCAACTTAGGCGACTTCGCTCAAGTGAAGACGTTTACGCATGAACTCATCCAACGGTGGAAGGGAGCATCAGAGACAAGCACTCAGTTCACTTTTGGATCGTATCCACTCGACGTTCGACACGAAATTCGTCTCTGGACCGACATTTGGATCGAGTAGGTTTCCCTTTGCAGTGTTCAAACTCTACCACGCTTACTTTAGTGCCATGCGGTCCCTTGGGGAATGGTCGAACGTGTTTGACTTTGCAAATCGCGAGAATGCGTTCAATGCTCCCTTGGTCATGGAGTCAGCCGTTCAGTTGAGCGAGTGGGAAGCCGTCAGGGATGTCATTGACATCTTCGGGGCTTCAATTCCTGAAGAAGAGCTTCCACTCTACTATATTTACAACGCGATCACGCAAATCACGGTATAAAAAGGAGGAACTGAAGGATTTATATCTAATATGATACGTTTAGGGTGAGAATTTCGATGATCAGGCCCGCACCGAAGTTGACAACATGGAGAAAGAGGCCTCGATGAGTCTGATTTCAGCATGGAGATCACTCCCCAGTGTTGTTTCCCATTCACATATGACGCTGTTGAGGGTAAGAAATATTTCCAGTTTCATCTCATAGCCAAATCCTTATATTCTAGCAAGCCCAGTTGCTCCAGGAAGTACACGAGGGAGCGCACATTGCTCGAAACCTTGCCTGTATAGCTATGGATCGGAAATCCACCGACCTTCGCGACAGACCCATTGACGTCACACAGTATGCCGCCGAAATCAAAGCTGTCGTAAAAACGTGGAGGCAAGTTGAAAAGCAACCGTGGTTGTGGACTAATCTAGCAGTATTTAGAAACCGTCAACTTTCTCTGATCGACGATTTTGGAGCGTCCACTGAAATCACTTCTTGGCGCCTGTTCCATTTTGCGCAAATTGAGCAAGAAGCACAACTTCGAATCACGGAAGACAGCAGACGCAAGGAACTGGAGAAGGAGCACGAGAAGATGGACACTTCGGAGTCTCCTCCGGAAGATCTGCTGAGGCCACTGCAGCCGGGTGAATCGGTCTCTTTCATGGGCAACATACGCCCGGCTGGTTCACTTTTGCCACGAATGCAGGTTTTCAGCCAGGCTTTAGAAGACATGTTTAGTCTCAATCTAAACACTTATTCGCAAACGGTGCTTGGTCTGGCAAAAATATACCGCCAGTCGAACCACTACGCGATGGCTTTGAATCAGATCAAATTGTGCGTTTGCTTTCTACTCATCTGTTTAAAATGATATACTTGTATTTTAGGTTAAATGAAATGCCTCAGGTTGTGCGGTCGGATGCTTGTGCGAAGACGTGTGACCAACTGAAAACCCTCATGAAACTCGGCTATTCAAAGAGTGAAGTGATTAAGTCGCTGTCTACGTACTTTGAAGGCAAGCAGGAGCGCGACCAGTATCTGTTAGAGGCAATGGAATGCACGCAGAACATCACCCATGATCAGTTCACGGCAGAAGAGAACTCCCGGATGCTTTCCCTTCGAGGAGGGGTGTACTCGAAGTTGGACGCGTAAGTGTCGTTCATTCTTTGCGTTTTATCGTTGTCATTTCAGAGACGTCGAAGCGGGAAAAGCGTTCGTGATTGCAGGCAAAATGTACAACGTATCCGGGTCATTCACCTGTAACTACGTGTACAAATGCTGGGGAGAGCATCTGGAGAAGTTGTATGAGCGCAGTAATAGAGAGGACGAGAGTTCTGGCGTTCAAGCACTCTACTGCTTCTGCAGCTGCGCCCGCGTGGAGGCGAGGTCGAGGAAGTACATAGCGAAGATGCTGTGGATCTTGAAGCAGTTGTCCACCTCTTCGAACCCCGATATCCTTTCGAGGATTCAAGTGACTTTCAAAAAATTGGCCGAGTGCGTCCCGTCTTCCAACTGGGTCATTTGGTGAGTCTGTTTTTTCTGGATTTTTCCTAATTTTTTGTATAGGCTTAACGAACTTTTGCATCATGCGAAACAGAAGAACGGTATTCTAACGCTCCCCTTGCTGTGTCACATAGCAAAAAACAATCCGGAGCCGATTTTATACGCACTCCGTAAACACATTCAGGACGACGTCCTTCAGAGCCATATTCGTAAGTGATTCATTTTTTCGATTGTTGCCTAATCGATTATGATCCAGATTCCGTATGTGAAGACGTCGTGTTCAACTTTCCCTTCATTGTGGATGTCAAGAGCGATTACCAGGAACCTCATAGACCAGAGGACACTTACGACTTCACTAGGATGACTAAACGCTCGCAGTACTTACTGAGTATTCTTGAAATCGCCGTTCGTAGTCGTCCATCGGATCTCCTAAATTTGAACGCCGTGCTGAGCGGATTAGAATCTCTGTCGCGAGGATGGTACGAGCGTCAAATGACCAAATTACGAGTTTTGAAGTCGCAATGCTGCAAGTAAGTACCGGGTCTCGTTGTCATAACTAATTTGTTCTGCCTGAAGAGAACTTTTCGACAATCTGCATTCGATCAAGACAGTGAAACCCAGCCGTGAACTGTGCGCTCTCGTTACCAAGTGGTCACAGTCGGCCAAAGACTTGGCCTACCGCACGAGCTGTGAGGATTACAATGCCGTACAGTACCTGTCTGATAGATTCGCTGAAGTGGCGCAGGAAACTACGACTGGCACTACCCTTCTCAAACTGTTCAAGAAATTGGTGGAGTATTTGGAGATTATAGAGCAGCGAACCAAGCTTGTGACAAAGTGGGTTTACGCGGATTATTACCGAGATCTGTAACTTTTTGCTTTAGGGATGGATTGTTGCGAGGGGAAACCGCTTTCTTGACCCACTTCAACACAAAGATTGCTTACATCGACATATTTGGGTGCGTGATGACCACGAAGCAGCAGCAGGCGCAGTACACGGAAAAGATTGCTCGCTTCATGCCAAGATATTCGTCAACCTACCAGAATGGCAAAGTTTACCGGCTAGTATCGGTGCTTTCTGAATGTGGCAAGATCTACACGTACGCACTTGAACGTCGAAGTGATAAGGACGATTTGGAATTGAACAACAAGGAAACGGTCTACCGGCTATTCGGGCTCTTGAACTCCTATATTTCGAAGGACCACGAATGCTCCCGTCGACTTCTGTTATTCAACCAGCCGAGCGTTCTTCCGATCGGATTCGACACTTCTTTGGTAGAGTATGCGCCTTTTGGACCCACGTACCCTCAACCATCTGGAAACACGCGGTTTATGCGATACATGGACATCTTCACGGAAAGCCTTATGGAGTACAACATGGCAGAGAATCCCGACAGGATCCTTAGCAAGTTCTACAACTCGGTCCTTGAATATGTCACGAATGCAAATGGCCAACCAAATGACGATTTCCTCGAAAAAATCTTCGTCCGCATCACCGAAAACACGAACGTCGGCAAGGCTTTGGTGCCCGCCGACATGATGGCCAAGTGGGTGAGGAGGTGCTATGCAAATGCGACCCACGAATGGATCGCCCGAAAGCAGACTGCCTGTTACTTGGGTATGTACTTCCTTTGCGAGTTCATGTTCCACTTGTCTGCAATGGGCCTGGATTTCATGGTCCTCAACATTTTCACCGGTCAGACGGTGGCCATGGAATATAAGTTCAATATCCATCTTGACGCTCATCGAGGAGGTAAGTTCTCTGCTTTTTTCGTTCTGAATCTAAAAAGTCTCTTTAGCTTATCTTGGTGGTGAAAATCCAATCGTCCCCTTCCGCCTATCTCCTAACTTGTCACGGTTCCTCGGAGCTTCTGTTGACGGTACGTACTTGCTTGTAATGCTCTTTCACCGGCATTCGTTTCAGGTCATATGAAGAATGCAATGATAGCTTTAGCCCGCTGTTTCGAGTCTCATGATGCCGTCGTCATGATCCGCCCCCTTTTATATGACTTGTACCACGATGTTCTGGTACGGGCTAACTCTTCTGGATCCGACGCAATTGACGCTGTGAAGCAGTCTGGAGTAGCTATTCAAACCCGAATCCAAGGTCAGTATTGCGAAAAGCTTTCTTCTAATAATAAGATTCTTCAGGCGCAGCCACTCTGGAAAGTGGGAAGAATACGGTTCCCTTTATGATATACGAGGCTAGCACGAAGGAGAACTTGAGTAAGCTCAACCCCAGCCTCCATCCTTGGTTTTGAGCAATCTTCATGTACATAATCGATCTCATTTGTCTAAATTATTTTTATACGAGTTAAGTATTCCTTTGACTGTACATAACTACCTCCTTATGGGTCGAACCAATTTTCGCATTCTTGTAGACTGTTGCAACTTTTTTAAATATTTGGCATAAAGTAGACTAATACGGGGTGCTGCGGGCAGCAATGACATCTGATGACAAAATGTTTGCTTTTTCTATGATTTCTTCCACGTTCGTTAATCAAACAATTCTTGAACAAGCGATCAAAGCAACGATTCACTCATATCGAGTCAATAGAAAAGGACTTGCAAGGGCAAACCATCTATTTAACGGAGTAGTTCAAGTATCTTGTACCAAGTAAACTTAAAACAAAAGCCAACGGAAAAGATATTTAGACTTGATCGTCAACGGAACCTATGGTCTGCATAGAGATGCTTTGACAGCGAAGACTTAAAATAGTCGAATTTTCATCAGGTAAATGTCACACACAGTGTTTTCTCTACAACTTGAAATTGACCAGAAGATGAGAGATCGTAGGCGAGTGATCTGGGTTAGAGTAAACGGGGGCGGCAGCAGTGGCGGTGGCGGGAGAAACGGTAAAGCATGTGTTGCCAATAATGGCTCACCGGCCGTCCACTTGATATTTCCTATCTATTATTTCCCGAGTATATAGGGATTTCAAAGCCTCTGAACTCGTCCCTTAACGCTTGAGGAACTCAATCCTGTTTCTTGAACACCGCGTCTAAAGATTTGAAATTCACGATGGCGTTTGAGGTTTAACGAAAAGGACGTTTGGCTTCAATTTCTCATCTGAACCGCCACCAAAACAGATTTCTCACCACCGCCACCACATCCTTCTGCCACAGCCACTGTTTACCCCTATTAACCCTTTTGTCCTGCAGCATCCGATCAGCATGCTCATTTTTTCATTATTTGATCTTTAACGCACAATGCCGACATTTTCTGGTCAATCAGTTCAAGTTGAGTCCAAGAAACAGTGCCGGTTGAGTAGAATGGAACATTCACCTCCTAAACGTTCTTTGCATTCTTCTTCCACGTTCCCGATCATACCGGTATTTGCCTGCTGCTGCGACGCTCGTTGCGGGGCTTCGCTGCGTGGAGCTTAAATCCTTGCGGTGGAATCCGCCGGATTAAAATTTCTAGGACTGAAGCGTTCGCGAATTTAAATTCGCGCGCATGCAAGGCTTCACTGCGATTTTGTCCAAAGCCGACGCTTTGCAGTTTCTACCGCTACATGTAATACTGGTTTCTGCACCGGAGATTTAACGGTATGGTTAACTTCGGTATACTTCCCGTGGATATTTTGAATCAGACATGTTGACGAGTGAAATGCAAGAATGGGAAACGACAGCAAAATCACAGCCAATGTACAACCTTGAAGCAATTCTTTATTTATATAGTAACACAACGAAACATAACATGAAAAGTTCGCTTCGGTACAAAGGGAAAGAAGACAATTGTTACAACAGATGATGCATTTAGACTTAGTTACAAAAGAGACGTTCGCCTCCTTTACAGCAACACTGAGCGGAAGGACACTACAGTTCCATGGACGCTACGAGAGATGAACCAAAGGAAAAATTCAATGATATATACTGGGAATAGTTTTTACACTTCTGACAATGGGATCCTAAAAAAGACACCTCTGACAATGGGATCCTAAAACATGAATAAGTGCTTATCAACACATGAGCTCAGACAGTGATCAGAAAACAAGTTCGACAATAAGTTATTCTGCTTACTAGACATATATATTAATATTAAAAACATTAAGATACACATGGAAAAATTGGAAACGGAAAAGGGGACGTTAATTCCAGATCTTCAAGAAGCTATCCCAGGATCCGGTACAGACTGCCATACCATCTTCAGTAACACCCAGGCAAGATACCCGGTTATCGTGGCCAGCGAGGACGCCTAAACCAGGCGATCACAATCAACGATACATTTGTACAACACTTACCTGCTCGTTCTTGCCGCATAGAGTCCCAAACGTTGCAGTTGAAGTCATCATAGCCAGCGAAGAGCAACCTTCCGGATTTCGAGAAAGCAACGCTGGTAATTCCTGAAACTTTCATTTAGACTATTTCTCGCTAAACTTAACCTACCGCAAATAATATTATCATGAGAGTACATTGCAAGCTCTTGATCCGCACGAATATCAAACAGCCTGCATGTGGCGTCATCGGAACCAGTGGCAAAAGCATGACCGGATGGGAAGAACTTAAAAGGACTGATAAACACCAAAATAGATTTTAGCAACTTACAGCAACGGCGTTGATATCAGATTCGTGGCCTGGGAAGGTCTGCTTGCACATGCCGTCGCGGATGTCCCACAACTTCGCTGAGGCATCACAAGCTCCGGAGATGAATGTTCGCATATCAGGAGAGAGTGATAACGACATAACATCACCGGTGTGACCGGTAAACGCAGTACATTGTTGGCCCGTCTCAATATCCCATAAAGCACTAAAAAAATAATGAAAACACCGAAAAAATAGGACAAGTTACCAAGTCATATCACCGCTAGAAGTTACAATTTGGTTATCATCCAAAAAACGACAGCATGACAAGTAGCCGGTATGGCCAGGCAGTTCTCGCGAAACTCGGACATTTCCTTCTCGCGTTTTCAGTGAATAGATACTGCAAATGTTGTCGAGACCACCACATGCAACAAAAGATCCTGAGGGCGCGTATGCGCAGGTCATCACCCACGAAGACCGAAGCGGAATAGCGTGGACCTAAAACGAGTGAATACCTACATTTCTTCCGCTTTAAATTGCACCTTACCTTATTTGTTGTGTAGGAATCCCAGACTATCAGTTTGCCATCCTGAGAAGCGGAAACTAGATTTCGGGAATCGCTTGCCCAGTGCATAGCGTAAATTTTTGCAAGATGACCACGCAGCGTCCGTCGAGTTCGCATCTGAATTCTTCCTATTGGCTCCAAATTGGAGGCCACGGACGCTAATGTTGTATCATTTGCAGCTTTTCGTGCTTCCTGAAACAAACACCTTAAAATTCCTATTCGAAATCATATCATATAGAGAATATTAGAGTTCAAGAACGTGCATGCAGCGAAAAATTTCAAAGTCGGAATTGTTCCATGTTTCCATCCACTGGTGTAAGTGCGAATAAAGTTTTCATGTATACAAAGTTCCTCGTGTGTAATCGAGAAACCAGAAGAGTCTTCTTACCCTTATTTGGCTCTTCAGCTGCTCGGCCTCCTGTCGCAGCTGGTCGAGTTCACTCATTTTCGAACCGTGATGAGAAGCGGTTCGTGCTGCTCAGGGTAACCAAACAACAGCAGCAGCGAGAAGATCGATAAAAGGCGTCTAAAAATACAATTTGTAAATCGATCAATTTGAATCGGCACGAAAACGAACAGTAACAGGTTTGTTAACACTTTTAGGGACGGTAATAATGCCAAAAACTGAAAATAACAGTTTTACGTCTATATAGCACACCGAGAAGCGAATCCGCACGTTTCGAGTGTCTACAAACGAGGGCCGACACCGCTCATCTGCGATGCGCTTTTCGTGGCTAGAAAAATTCCACATGCCACGGGTAGCGAGCGAAAGATGGCCGGGGTCTGGGAATAGAGTCAATAGTGGCTGGCGCGTTAATTCGCTGCCAGTGATTTTTGAATAAAAGACTGTCGACCCCTGTACTTTGTTCTCCGATTGCTCAACCGCTGCAAAACCTCCAGTACCGTAATGCGTATGCAAACCCAACGTGGCGGGAACCCAATCAAAGTCGGATGGCTAGGGCTTTCACGAGCGATACGACTGGCCTCCAAGGAAGGGTTGGTTGGTGAACAACTATCACTACAGCCTAAACCAGCTCAAGATGAAGGAAAATGAGGAGAAAACGACTAGGAGTTAGGGTGCAGGACGCCTGCTAGAGGTGAATATGGGTTCAAGCCACGTTCGGTTAGCATGGCGTGCGCATTACGGTACTGGAGGTTTGGCAATGGGTAAGCAGTTGGTAGACAGAGTATAATTAATTAAAACATACTGGGACCAAATATAAGAACAAAACTAAATAACTAACTTTCGCTTGTGTTGCGCAGCCTTATTCTTCTTTCTTTGTGCTCTCGCTTGCTGTTCTTGAAGCTGCGATGGTGCTGCTGCTGCTCTCCACTAGACACACATACACGACGACGCACCGCCACTCGCAACGCTGTTGGGCAACAACGGCACCACAAACGACGACGAGAGACTCTCGGTCGGTTGAAAAAGCTGAAAAAGGACAGAGATGAGAAGCAGCAGGCACAACGACGACGACGGCGGCAGCGCAAGCTCGTTGCCGTTGCATCTCGACGCGGCGGGCGGTGGTGGCGGCGCGGCATTGGCGTGGTACCCCCAGCAGTTGCCTTGACGATCAGGCCACATAATTAGCTCTGCACAACACGCGCGCACGCACTGGCCCCAATTCGATTGATGGCGGATGCGCGTGTCTTTCGCGTCGTCCCAAGTGGAGCAGCAGCATCATCAGCATCGGCTCAGCTCAGCAGGCGATGTGCTCGGGGCAGCGGCGGCGCGGCGCGCTGCGGCCGGAATGACGAAAACGCGGTGGACGCCGCCGCCGCCATCGTGCGGCGGCGGAGTCAGCCAGCGCAAAGGCGACGGACGGCGAAACGAGCGATTTTCGATCGATAGCGAAGAAATGATGATAGAGGGAACGGAGGAAAGAGGGAGTGGCAGCAGCACCAGCTGCAAGAGCAGTAGCAGCAGCCCGCAGCAGCAAAGGAAGGAGCCAGGCTGACACAAAGCGAGCGCGGCCTACTGAGCCATCCAGCTGCCGGCAGGCGAGGCGATGGCGCTATTGGTAGCGCGGCTCTGTTCTTGGCTGGCTCGACTGACGGCAGCACTTTTCCTCTCGCTCTCCTCAGCGTCTATCTTCTCTCCTCATTTCCACGAGGAGCTATTGAACGCACGAAAGACGGCTGATCGCACACTCGCAGAAGGGCCAGAGCAGCAAGTCGGAAGGCAGACTAGGCAGCGAAGTAAGGAAAGAAGAGTGCTAGCTGGGTGGCCTAGAGTATAGGAAACTGATGTAAGCGTTATAGAGAACGAGTGCATGTTGGGGTACCGAGCAAGAACGACGCTTCTGGATGCAAATATCCGATCGGCGGCTTCTTTGAGGACCGCTGTCGAGAACTGCGAGCTGGGAAACGCGGTTTAGAGAATACACACGTGGGCTACTCGGCTTGTTGGTACCGTTGCCGAATGATGTGTTAGTTGTTGTTTGGCGTCTTCTAAGCTTCGTCCGACATAATCCGCTCGCGGCTGCAGGAAGACCAACAACCGGATAAACAACTTTTGATTCGCTCGTTGTTCATCGATATGGCTTTCGGCGCGCTCAGTCCTATTCCACACTTAGCCAGGAACAAACAGAACATGCTTCTGTCCAGGTCCGTTTAGTATCGCCTCTTTTGTCAAGAGTGTCACGGAAATAAGTCCCAATGTTCAAATTTTTTTGAAGCAGTGCAAAATCGATTCTGGGGTAATCAGAATAGGACTCATACAAATGATAAGTCCATATGTTCTGCCTGTAAAACATTGGGATAGTAGACAAGAAATGTTTGTTTTCGGCTCTTCTTTCACACAAAAGTCTTCAGTTTGCTTATATTCATTTTCTGCGGCGGCGTCGCACTCTACCATCGCCACTTCATCACTTCTCAATACAATTTGTTTGCAACGGGCGTTTGTTGCACCCGACAGCCAAATGGCCAACTCTTCTCGAAACTTGCACTAAATAAACCCGAGGGCTGGCACATGTGAGAGAGCAACACAATTGCCAGCCGTCTAGAGCTACGGCAAGCGACGATTATGGAACCAAGATGGATTCACGCGTTAAGAGTCAGCAATAGGCGTTGCGGCTCTGCGTACGTTTGTTGCGCGGCAAAATCAAGCATATAATAAGGCTTTCAAGAACCCTTCCGGTGGCAATACGCGCTGTTGTCATGCCAGCCAGTCGCAGCATCGATGGGGACAGCGGCTATGAGCGCCGCCAGTCCGCTCCCACCAGTGCAGCTCCGTCAACAAATAAACAGTGGGAGAAAAAATCAAATCGTTTTCTACGGCGGTATGAGTTCCAGTTCAGTAATTATTGTTTTAGCGGTATTATGCGAATCGATAAGGTCTCTAGTGGGTGAAGCGTTGTCCGCGATTGATCTGGTCGCTGTCAAACTACCTTTAGGATGCAAAATTAACTCTTCACACTGGATTTGATTGAGCTGTCCATAGACAGAAAAAGAATTCCATTTGGAAAGCCTAAACTATCGTTTGCGGCATTTCAAGCAACCTACGTTCCATCAATAATGCAGCAGCTGCCAGTTTCGCAACGCGAGCGGGCTGTATGCACATGGAAATTACGTGGAGCGGACACAGCGTCACGCGAAATGGGCAAACCGATCATATGCGCAAATTTCAAAAGTTTCAAGAGGGATAACAACGCGGAAAACATGCGCATCTAACATGATGCCGTCGCATACATAGAGAGCGTCGACTCGGTCGGCTCACACAGCCTACTACTAACTGCTATACTCACAACGGGACCAGAGGTCTGGGCCGCAGTCGCGACTCTCACGCTACGCGCCAAGTCGCTGTCTGTGTATTGTCACCCTCTCTGAGCGAAAGGAAGTCTTGAATCGGCTGGAAACAATGTTTTTTGCCCACTTCCATCTGGTATTCGCAATTAGTTATTATTTGCCCTGCAGAAAGGAGTTGTGCGTAACCTTTCCTATCTCGGCGCCTCGGTCACTGTGGAATGCAGAAGCCGCTACAGCAACGCTATTCGGCTGCCCCTTCCGCGCCGCAGCCGCTACTCAATCGCTCATCGAGTCGTTTTCACACGGGTAGCTGCCGTTGGCTTCAATTACCTTTGAGGGCATTCAACCGTCGGTTGTCAACAAAAAAGACCAGGGCGTTACTGTAGGGCCCAATAACGTTTTTACCAACTCAACTATACAAAACGGACTAAAACCTCGACTTGGCGAAAATAATACGCAAAAGGCAACAACAAATTCTTCCGATTTGACAAAAGACTTTAGGCACGCAAAAATACTATAATTGGTAGGTGCTAATTTTTAGTTGTTTGATAATTTCAACTGCACGTTGCACAAAACACTTAGAACTGTTTTCGGGACCCGAAGAGGAAAGAGAAGAGCAAAGGTTGTGTTTAAGGATGTTCATAATTTTCATTTAAACTGTTTCGTTTAAAAACAGGAGAGGCTGGATTGAAGTTGATAAGGGTTAACCTACATGTAGACTAGATTGTTGCTAGGGAAGCAGAAAACATGAGTTATAGGAGGAAAAGAGGCTGCTTTTTGGTAGTTATACTACGAGAACATCTCGGTATATTACGAAATGCGAAACCGCGATTCGCGGCGGAGGAACTTAATGAGAACGGGCGAGAGAATCGGGAGGTTCAAGACTGCTAAACGCAGACAAAGTTAAAGTGCACCGGAAATGAAGAAGTTATCGGCATTCATCTTTAGTATGATAGATTAAGCGACGCAAGTTGTTGGTTGAGGCTAGCCTGAGGAAGAGCGAAAACTATCGAAGAGAGAGGCTGACACTTCACTCGACTGCGCTTTTGCGCGAACGACGCGTGACTTGGCCGCCGGAGCCTTCGCTGCTTTCTCCGTTCTAGGCAATCTGGACACGGAAAAGAGAACCATTTCTTATCAACGGCTCCTCTCGGAGTGATACCCTGGAAAACGAGTGATTGGGAAAACAACCCAGAGCTACGGGGAGCGCATCCAAATACAAATCTACGAAGTCAACTTCGGGAAAAGCGGCGTTAAAGGGACGACGACGGCGGCGAGTCGCCATTTAAACAGTGGTTGAAAATGTAAATTGAAGAGGTCGCGACGAGGAGCGAAATGAAGCGAAAGTGAAACACGTATCAGTGTAATTATGCGCCTACTTGGCCATACGGTTGGTGCACTAAAAGGGAAGGAAGAGAGGAAGGCGAAAAAGTAGAATGGGGATTAAATGCGCACGCCCAAAGACCGTTGAAATAAAAAGGGCCAATCTACAAGACACGCCGCAAGCGATTAATTCTCTTTCGCTCGCGCCTCTCTCGCTCGCTCGTTCGCGCGTTCGCTCACTCACTCATTCTTTCTTCCAGACATGAAGGAATGGCAAGAGGCCAATTCGGGCAGTCGAATATATGACATCATTACTTATCGATTACTGTAGTAGCAATTTACTCGATACGCGTTTGGTTTCGGAAACGTGCGACCCAAAAGCAGCCGAGAAGGGATGGAGGGCAAAGGAAGGGTTCTGTCCCCTGAGGGGCAATAAGAGGAGTCTCTCGAACTTGAACGCAAGCACCAGAATGCACACGGTGAACCTACTCGTCGCTGGAGAGGAGAGAAGCCGCAAGAGGAGAGCTATATACTTACGCCACACTCAATATTATTCGCCATTGGCGGCCTAGGCGTTCCCCGCTGGGTTGGTCCAACCCATGCACGGTAATGGCGGACGATGCTCCCACTTATGGGCGTGCTCAGTAGCATGAGGCGTCTGTTTCGTTGCCATCGGAGACATGGCAGGCAAGCAGCCAAGGCGATGGGCGGCGTTTCGTCCCGATTTGATGAATGGCCGGCCGTCTTAGAGAGGTGTTGAGGACTATGCATCGAATTTTGCATAATGACCCCGTAATTAAAATTTCTTGATTTTATTAAACAAAACCTCGCGAGGCTTTCGAAGGCTATAGTACATTTCTTAGAGCTCTGTCCTGAAGGCGGACAAAGCTAGGGTGGAAGTCAGGGTGGTTGCCACTTCTGGGTAGGGATTCATGGTCTGATTGTGCTTGATGTAGTCGTTGACGCTGAAGCAATTCTGGCTGTCGTTCTGTACACCGCAGAGAGAGGGCGTTTCGACGAGGATTCCGGCGACACAGGCTGTCAGGAAGCACGAGATGCAACCCGACAACAGAGCCCGTGGAGCGAGGCGCGACAAAAGTGCTTTTCGCTTAGGGGCCATTCCTCCCAAGACACCGAGCTGGATGCCAATGGAGCTAAAGTTGGAGAATCCACATAGGGCATATGTAGCAATCATCTGAGCTCGTGGCTGCAATAGAGAAATGGTCAAAAGTCTGAGAAGATCGCTACATCGCTTACCGACAACTGGCCCCTCATATCCTTTAAGTGGCGGTAGGCTATGAATTCATTGAGTGCCGTTTTTGTGCCCATAAGTTGAGCTACTCGCAACGTTTCGCTAGTGTTCTGATTGACTCCCATGATATAGGCGAGTGGGAAGAAGATATATCCGATGATCAACTAAACGCCATGCATTAGATGCTATTTTGGTCTCTGGGCAACCGTACTTCGAAGGTCCATCCCGGATATCCCAGCAGCTCGCCGAGATACCCAATGACGTTATCGAGAAAGGCGAGCAAGGCAAGAAAGACTATGAGATTAGCAATTATAGCCATTACAAGCTCGACTGCTGCAACGGCGCCATTGCTTATACATTCTAATGCATTCGTCTGCTCTCTAAATCAATTTAACACTTATCCGATTGACGTTTGCCGTGCATAATTGCTCAACGAACCCAGGTGGTAGTTCAAGGTCCTCCACTTTCGAGAGTTGGGACTTTTCGGTCTCCGGAAACATAATTTTGGAGCAGGCCAGTGATCCTGGAGCGCTCATTACAGTTGAGGAGAGGAGGTATGTCGGACAAGCTCCAAGAGCGATGTAGGCCGCTAGAAGAGAACCGGCGATGCAGGAGAAGCCACTGGTCATGACCGCGTGGATTTCGCTCGCGGTCATCTTGTCTAAGTACGGCTTAATTAGCAACGGCGCCTCGCTCTAAACCGCAAATATGAAATTGGAATGTCTGTTTACTACAAGCTTGCCTGCCCGAGGAATATACAAGCGCACGCGTTCAGCGACTCAGTGGCCGTAGTGCCCAGGGTGATCTGCATAAACCAGGCCATTTTCTTTAGGACCACTTGCATGATGCCATAGTAGTAGAGAAGGGCCACGATAGCGCCAAAGTAGATGACCACTTGGACGGACTAACCGGATGAAAGAAGGCGAGTGAATGGTTTTGTGGTGGGCAAGCTTACGGTGAACGCGAAGACTCCGTCTTTCATCTCGCAAATGTTCGGCGGGTCGGCGAGAAACCCGTAGACGAAGACAGTTCCGTTGTTTGTGAAGTCCAGGAAGGTGACGATGAGGTTGGAGGCCTGTCCAAACTTGGTTGAACCCCATTCCCACCGAAGAACGAGCAGGCCCAGGACGAACTGGATAAAGAAGCCCCAGGCCACAGGACGCCAATCTATCTGAATTCGATTTCACGGTAAATTCCACCTATTATTAGTAAATTACTCACCCGGGCTGGATTCTTAGAAAAAAGAAACATAAATGAGATGAAGAAGGCCATGCCCACTAAGCCCATCAGTCTGTTTCGGTCTCCAACAGTGTCGAACGCAAGAAATACGGCGATTGCAGCTACAACAAGACAGTAGAACCCACTAAAAATAAACTTCGATTTTCGTTTAGCTCTTGGTTCTTACATTCGAACAAAAAACCAATTCCAGACTACGTCAAATTTTTCTTCGCACGGCAGGTAATAGTTAAAGTAGACCCGATCGCCGAACCGAGGTTTCACGAAAACGTAATATATTGCCGCAGCCCACACCAGGATTGTAAATATCATAATGGTCTCGGCTTTTTCAAAACTGTGCCTTATTGCAAATCCTGCAAAATAAAGATTACATGAAGTTTAAAGAATCACAATCTCGCTCACCCAAGTAGATGTGATACCCCACCAACAGAGTAAACAACACCAACCATCTCAGGTATTTAGAGTTGCGATCAACGGCCCTCGAAAGCCCTTCTTGGATAGTGGCCACATGCCTCATAAACCCAGTGATCTCCTCTTCTATAAACTTAGGTCTGTCGTCGTCAAAGCCTTCTGAGCTTTCGAGATCGGTAGACGGCGCCACTTTCTGATCATCTGGACCAAGAGAAAGAGCTATTGAAGTGATGTGGCCATCGGGAGGTGGAGCCTACAAAAGGAAATCTTAAGGTCTCATAGCAACTTTTATCCGTTGTATACGTTTGCTTTGTCTGCGCCATTCCGGAGTTCGCCATTGGAGGCAGCAACCATAGTGGGGGAAGTCTAGACGGGATTTCTCACTTGCTCGCTCTCATCGACCACACTGATAAATGCACCCGAAAAATCGAACAAAAACGACTGTAAAACTGAGTAACATTGAAACAAAAGTCTCGAGGAACACAAAGAGCAGAGGGGAACACGCGGCTGACAGACGACGCGCGATTCGGACTGATAGGCGCG
This sequence comes from Steinernema scapterisci, assembly GCA_000757745.1. Taxonomy (NCBI): domain Eukaryota; kingdom Metazoa; phylum Nematoda; class Chromadorea; order Rhabditida; family Steinernematidae; genus Steinernema; species Steinernema scapterisci. The sequence goes on from KN167714.1 coordinate 165,985, forward strand.
AGCGAGAGCGATCCGAGTTTGCCGGTGGGAAAGTGCGTTTTGAGCAGAACTCGCACCGCGGTGTCCGGAACAGCACTAATTATGCAATCACTGCCATCACAAGCACACGTCGCCCGGCGGTGTTATACAAGATTAGTGCATCGACTGTAAACCCCCTTTTGTTTCAATCTGCCCGCCGGGCGCCCGCGTGTGCGCCGTTCTGTTCGTGATAAGGAACAAATTTACAGCCCAAAATCGAAACATTGATTTATTGGAGGTTGTGCGAGTTCATGGTATGATGCAGTGTGATGTAGTGCCGCTCTCTCCCCGGTAATGCTCAGTTGTCCCTAATGAGACGGTGCTCCGGATTAGGCGTATTTACGTCAATTGTGCGGTGCTAACCTTTGCTTTCGAGTTAATGAGCGCTTCACCAGGTGGCTCTTCTTGCTGCTGTTTTCTTTGTGGCCCGAAGAGCGAGTCGCAGAGAGCCTGGTGGCGTCAGGGACCAGCTTCGAGTTTGTGGGCGCCGCTTCCCGGAAGCCCTGCTTTGAGACCCAACGACATAAATCAGAAAAGAACGACTGTAAGCTGATTTACAGTCTGGTAATACCGTAAGACTTATCGCGCTTAAGAGGCAAAAAACTACAATCGAAAGGGGTTCAGACAGAAAAGGAAAGTAAAAAACTGAACACTGCTGCCTCGTGCAGAGTGCGAAGAATTTGGCGACAAACGAAGTGTGGTGATAAGAGATCCGGAGGTGTTGCTAAACCGTGAGACTGCATCGTGGCGCCCGAAAATTTCGACGCGTTTGGAAGCGATCGAATAATAAAAAGGTGGGGATTAGAGGGCGGCGGCAGCTGATTTCGCGCGGAAAGGTATTGATTCACAGGGGAAACAAATACAGTCGCGTGTGATAATAACAAGTGATGATTAATGTCTGCGACTGCTCTCCGAAAAGGAGCTCGGAGCGGTGAAAAAAGTTGCGAAGTGAAACCATCAGATGCAGGTGTTCGGAAGCGAGTGCTACGACAGCCGTCACTAGGATATTCAACTAAGTTGCTTTATTTGCTTTTTTAGCAATCTTTGTCCACTTCTTTGTTTACAGCAGCTCGGAAGAGTAAACAAAAAACTTCGGTCTCACTCAGTGATTTCTCCTCGAAATGTCAAACTCTGTGGCCTGATCAAGGAAATTCGTCTCGGAACCACTACAAATTAGGCTTCTTGGGGTTGTGCTCAAATGACTCGATGAGTTTCTTCTTAAAAGGGCATTTCAATCACCTGCCATTACAAGTGACAGATTTCCGCTCGCTGCAAAGACGTCAGCGCTTTTTAATAGAAAAGTTTATTCCGAGAATCGGCTTTCCGCATATTACTTAATTACCACCGATTGCATTTTTAAGTCTCCGGATAAATACTCGAGTAATCCTTTCACAAACCCACCGATTGGGGGAAATCCAACTTTGAGCGGCGCTTTCTTCTGATCATACATGTACTACCAAAGCGCGACTTGGGTTCAGTCATCCTAATCGGTTTTCTTTGTTTGACAAGAAAAGCGCGCAACGACGAACATGGCGACTAACGGCGATACCGCTGCCGAGTGCACCGAAACATGTCGTGTGGAGGTTGAGGAAGCGGAGGGAGAGAAGAACACACTCCAAGGATTCTTAAATCCTAGCGCTGTGACTAGACTCAAGCGCTCGGCGTAGAGATTTGCACAGTTATGATCTGCACTTTAACGACGGTCTGACGCTAATTTGTGGTGGTTTTACGGTCGAAAGTACATGTTGAGCGTCTCTTAATTGGTCTGCTTCAGAGCGACAAGAACCACGGAACAGCTGAAATGATCAGCAACGTGGTCCGTTGGCTGACTTAGATTTAGCGCTAACACAGGCAATTATTCTGCGGGGTGAATGCAGAATGCCGCTTTTCCTTCCGCAAGAAGTAAAGAGAGCATTAATTTATTATGCTATCGCAATCCGGGATCAAAGGTAGTCTGAAACCTTCTTTTGTGAGCGACCCTTTAGATCGAGGTTATGAATTATTCCGAACTTCCTCAGGGGCATCGACCGGAAAACGCACAAAAGTATCGAATGTTCCTCCATCGAGCTAATTAAATTGCGTCATCGAGCTTCCTGCACACCTTTGGTCCTTCCACGTCGTCTCAACGCGGCGTCGGACCTGTGAAGCAGCTGTTTGGGTTTCAACTGACATTAACCGCCGCAACCTGATTTTCTATTCAAGGTCCGGTGTTGCGTTCAGTTCTGGGGATCTTCCAAAACGAGCGAATCACGAGCTTATTGAGATAATCGAGAGTTGACCGAGGGGACTAATTAATGCCTGCAATACTTGTGACCTGGCATTAAACGGCTAATTGCTGTTTGCGATACTTTGCCTAAGCAACCCGGGATCTGTGTCGTAAACATTTCACGTTGGAAGACGGTTGTTGGTGTTCGCGGGGAGCTGTCGTCAAAAGTCGAATGCAAACAGCGAGGGGAATTTGTGAATTGCACAATTAAGAGAATGCTCAATGGAACCCGTAATCATGGACAAGGTATTGAAAGGCGAAACGGGCAGATGTCGGTTCTATTTTAAGTTCAGCTCGGGCAAGGCGAGGAGAACGTAGCGAGGATAGAGCATTTACGTCAGGGGTTTTCACGCTATTTTATCAGAGAAAAAAGGGAAGAACTGATGAAGACACGCTTTATGGGCTTCAATTCACTCGATGAAGAACGTCGAAGATCTTTGAGGAAAACAAACAGCCGCATAGAAGAGCTTGAAAAGACTTCCAATGAAATATAAAAGATCCGTTCAAGTCGCTTTCCCTTTTCACGAACTTTTTCTGGTCCAGAGAACAAAAGAACACCAAAATAGCGGTGAAATGTGAAATGCTTTTAAATGCGTTATGAATAGAATGATAGCCACTTATTCTTGCAACCAAACATTTTACGGAAAGCGGCTAAAATGAACATTAAAGTTTGAACTTAAATTTCAATTTTATTTTGAGTGTCATGTGCACATGCGACTCTGCAAGATGCAGCAAACGCAGCCTCTTTCAAATTATTTCTCCAAACGCATCTCAGAAAACTTGTCATCGCCTAAATAGGCTCAGCTTTGCCGCATTGGACGCCGCTTTTAGTTGTGATTACGTCATCCCCGCAAGAGGGACCGATTTCAAAAGAGACGTCAATCTCTAACGGAGTCTCATTAAAACAAAGAAGACGCTTTTATAGGTTTATTTTCTACAGTTTCAATGGATTCACGACGTATCCTCTACAGATGGGAACAGAAGAAGTGATAAGTTAGAATTATACATACAACACGCTCGCCTAGTTAAATTATTTGCAGTCGGGAGAATCGATCGCTTGGTGGCGGACGAAGACAAGGGCTGGCGAAGACGTGATTCTCATCATGCTTTGATGGAGACAAGACAAATATATGAATGTGGATCTAGTCGGGATTAAAGACATTTGTTAAGTGAGGCTCCAAAGGAGAAATCGACTGATTAGCATAAGGGAAATGAAAAATGCGCTCGTGCAGTGTCAGGGTACAACCGCGGGCAACTTGGAATACAGAGCTCGAAGCGATCGGATGGGTTTCTAAGTTGAACAGAGACAGGTGTACGCGCGAGTGGAGATGGGATAAGAGAATTGACGATGTGAATCATTATACGGCTCAGCTTCAGCAGTTGCACTGCTGAGAGGGCGGCTTCTGCGTGGTAGTCTGCTCCAGACGCTGCCCTTTCGGCTGGTTCTGCGAGGGGTCGTTGTCCAGACTTTCCGCCATCTTGTTGCAGATAATCTCCACCAACTTTTCAAAAACCGCTTTCACGTTGATGTTCTCCTTGGCTGACGTTTCGAAGAACTCCAATCCTGAAAGACAGTAAGCAGTCAGCATAACCGAACCCCGAAGAGTCACTTGCCCAACTGGTCCGCGAGTTGGCGTCCTCGGTCCAGCGAGATGACGCGTTCGTCTTCCATATCACATTTGTTTCCAACTAACACCACTTGAGCGTTTTCCCAGGAATACGTTTTGATTTGTGTGCACCTGAAATGTTCTTGTCTACTCAGTTTCTCACTGTTTGGAAAACGCACCAGTCTTGGACGCTGTTGAAAGATTCTTCATTGGTGATATCGTACATTAGAATAAAACCCATAGCTCCGCGGTAATAGGCAGTTGTGATTGTGCGATAGCGCTCTTGGCCAGCAGTGTCCTGAGGGAGAAATACTCATTAGTGTGGTTGGGGGCAATGAAGAGCGACAAACCCAAATCTGGAGCTTTACTCGTTTGTCGCCTCGGAAAACTGTTTTCACTTTGAAGTCGATTCCGACCGTCGATACGAACGCCGAGGTGAAGGAGTCGTCGCAGTACCGGAACAAGAAGGACGTCTTTCCGACGGACGAGTTTCCGATGATCAGCAACTTGAACATGTAGTCGAAGTTCTGATCGCCTGAACCGCTTCCAGCGGCAGTCGTCGATTGAGCAGCTCCAGGTTGCGCCATCTGAAACACTGCGCAGAATAGAGGCAGGTGACAGGAAGTCTAGGCAACCTAGACAACCCTGAGATAACGGAAGCCTGCCCGCAAGGCAAACCACAAAAAATGTTTTCGACGTTAGAAACGTCGTTCAGACGGTAAAAACACGTATATTAAGCATTGCTGGTGCGTTGCTGGAAACTAGGTCATACGTAAACAATTTGCATTTGCCTGCGGGCCAAAACGTTTGAACAAGTGGATTGTGGGGAAGATTTGCTATGTGCTGCGTACATAGGGCTGCGAGGAATGAAAGAACGTGCTAAATCTCGTAAACCCTTTCGCGCGGCCAACCGACGGGATAGGCAAAAGCCGCTCGTTTCTATCGATTTCTCCATCTAGGGGAGAAGAAACGGGCGAGTGTCTCCCTTCTGCCCGGCTACAGCTGCGAGCGCTGGAAGAAGCAGAAGACGACCAAGAAGACGAAGAAAAGAGAGTCGACTCATGCTTCATACTTTTGCATAATGTGGCAAGCAGTAGCAGCGGCTCCAAATTCGGGCCTAGCTGCCGCCGGCATCGATTGCCGGACTGGGGAGTAAGACCGCTGCCGCCAACGGCGTCTTCGGCCGCAGGAAAGCGACGGACGCTCCGTCGCCGTCGGGATGTCCACGGCGCCGTAGGCCGGTGTTGCTGCGAGGCCGTGGTGCGAGCCAGGAATCAATCGACGTGCCCGGACGGGCGAGCATCGGCGGAAAGCGTACGCGGCAACGGAGCGTCTGCCCTGCCTGTGGATGGAGGATGGCTGCCTGGGCGAGAGTATAAATTCTAAATGCCCTATGTGCATAAATTGAGACCGAAATACAAATAACTATCAACCGCAAACAAACAATGCCGAAGTCCGCGCCCTCTGGCGCTCCCCGCTTCCAGGAAAGACGCTCTGAGACTTTCTAACGTCTCGGCCCTGGCCGACCCGCTTCAAGAACTAATCCAGATCGTTCTATTCAAGAAAAGGGTTTCCACGTCAACTTGGTTTTTATGTTTCAAAGGGGTCACTTTGGAAGCTGAGAATAAAGACAACTATATTCGTATTCATCAGAACCCAGAAAGCCTATTGTCTAAATTGTTTTCATCCCGGCGAGTCGGGACGATACGCTACTTTCGCGTAATTGCAAACAAAACAAGTAATTTCTTTCATTTAAAAAGTAATTTATGGGACCAAGCAGGAAAAAGCACGAAAACTGCGTTCGCGAGACGGACGCCAAAAGTGTCGAACACGTCAAACCGGCAAGAGACTCGCCTCCAGTACGGGCACGCAATTGGAATTTGAGACTTTGCTGGTAAAGGGCTCCAGGAGAAGGGATAACCGAGCCAGGACGTTCAATTGCTGCAGTTGTTTGCGGGGCGCAATACCAATATTGGCAAGATAAGGTCTTGTTGAGATTAGAATAGGATTAAGCAAATGTGGGCGGGCTTCAGGGCTTCGGGCATTGCTCCCTATTAGATGAATTACAACACTCCATAACCAATAACCAGCATATTCGGACTTCGCCATCGACCCTCCTCTTTCTCGGATCAAGGGAGAGCCGAACGTAGTCGACAAACAAATTATGGAGCAGTTAAAGTAGTTATTGGCTTCGAGCGGAGGCACACTTAACCGCCGCTTACCCCGTGTACGCAAGGGAAGAAACCAATCACGTAAATTGCTGTTCGAATTTTTAGAATCGCGCGCAGAACCTCGAACTGGTAAAATAAACGCAAGCGCTGCACTGAGGACGCCACAGCAGAAGACAGTGATTGGTATCCGAGCCGCTACTGGAGCTCTTTGCACTAAACCCAGTGGCGTTCTTCTAAACTTCCAACTATTTTGCATGATTTTTCGGTCAACGCGCCTTCAACCTTGGAACTTTACTTTTAAAAAGTGGATATAGACTAATTAATTGAAATCCTGACGTTTCCTCACCGTGTCGCTCTCTGAGTCCGAACTGAACATTCTGCGAACTGTGCTACCATTCAGAGAAATCTCGAATTCCGCTTCATCATTCATTCTGAAACCAAAAGGGAATATTCAAGGATCTCAATTTTGTCGATCTCGAATTTACCCGCAGGTAGAAATTCGCGGAGCACACATTTCAAAGCCAAACTCCATCTCCGCGCAAATACAAAACAACTCGATTCTGGGTTTTGGCGAACGTCGGCAACCAGAACAGCAAACGCTGAGCTCGACAGTTTTCGATTTAATCCTCCGATCCTTGCGCACTCGAGGGTCAACGCCACAATTCTGGTCGTTGCGATAAAATGCCATTTGGCTCTTTTATAAAGCGGATTTACTCCATCAGCCCAAATCACTTCCGTACGTGACCACAGTATTTCGGGCGTTTCGAACCTTTTACGCTCCATTCCAGCGTCGGATCTGCTGTTGTTTAATTTTCTCCGCCAATGCTCAGGGGCGAAGCTGTAAAACGCTAATAACTGCTGCAGCCCCAACATTGGTTCGTTCTTCGATAGAGAGGGATCCTGCTTTCTTGCCTTACGTTTGCAGTACTTGCAGTTAGGAAATGTCTTTTTAAGATCATTTCTCCTGAAATCGGTTAGGTGTAAACCTAAAAATGTCTGTCAAGATACGACGCAAACAGCAAAACATGTGAGGTTCATTCAATGCCGTAAAAAGTTAGCGAAATAGAGAAACGCTAGAAGCGCCCAACAACTAAATTACGCTTCACTTCGACTAGCTTATAATACTCGCTCCAGCAGAAAGTAATTTTTCCAAAAATAATTCTTCTGCAGATGTTCGTTTCATTTCCAATTACTATTTCCACTCTGTGACTCTATTTCGGAGAGATTGTGGCGTTGTTGTGATTCACTGCTTCTCGTGTTCTCAGCAGCGATGTATCTCGCCCTATCAGCCCATAATTCACCGACCACAGATGATATTGCGAACTGGTTTGTCCCTTTACTCTCTGATAATATGGATGATAATAATAATACCGTAACTAAGACATATGAAAGAGACAGAGACGACAGCAAGTCAGTATATGAGAAAATCACATTTACTGCATGTAGTAGTACTTACATAGAAGGTTGAGATTAAAGGGAACGTTGGATAGAATATGAGCCTGCTGGGTGCTTGTTCACGACTGCGCCTGCAGGAGGCTGTGTCCACAGCGAACATGGTTCTCGAGGCTTTCGGGAGAAGCGCAAGGTAGTTGACACACGTTGCAGACAAACTGGTCTCCGCTTTTGGCGAACAGTTCCGAAGCCGTGCTGGCGAGAATCTGCGAGATTTGAGAGTTGTCCGTGAGAAACCTGCAATCCAGTGGCGTCAAAAACATACTCTACCATCAATAATCCCTACTGGTCCGCAGCGTCCTTCTGCATGTTCACGCAGTGGCGGTTACGCATGTGCTTCGCTAGCATCGCGGGACTCTTGGAAACATGAGTGCAGTCGGGCATCGGGCAACGGCGAGATCCTAAACGAAGATCGGTCAAGGCTTCAAATCCCTTCCGCATCGAGCCACTCACCGACGTCGATCGACTCGGGCAAAGGGACGTTGTGGCGGTAGTACTTGTGAAAGTGGATGTACCGAGCCTCGCGGGTGCTGAAGTTGCAGTCCTCCCAGTCACATTTGATCGGCGCATTGCGGTGGTAGATGGTGACGTGGTAGGAAACCGAATTGTACCGGCCGTAGGTCTTCTTGCAAATGGTACACATGAAGCCATTCGGCACTTCGCGAATATACTTTTTATTGCGACACCAGCCTGAAAAGGGATTATATATCTCTGCTTACGTTTGTGTCCGTTTGCTCACCTTCAGTGTCGTCGCTAGGCACGGTGATCTCGTCCAAGTTCCTCGAACAGCAGGGATCCTCGTCGGAAGATACGGAGCTGCTCGTTTCAAGTCCAGGGAATTGGAAAATGTCAGAAGATCCGATTTGAAGGGCAAATGGATTCAACCCGGCCTGCGGGAACATCTGGAGCTGCTGCAGTTGGGGAAGGGCAAGCGAGTTCAGCATCTAAAACCGATCGTAAAACAAACGAAGCATGGTCTACTTTTACCAGAGAAGCTTGATACTGCTGCAGGAGCATCGGGATCGTTTCATTGTCTTCTTGAACTGAAAAACACAATTTGGAAAGTGGAAGAATGAAAGTCAGTTTTTGAAGAAAGCGAAGGCATCGCTGTGAGGCCGAGTGTCGCTTGGTCCCAGCACGATGAAACTGCGAGGAAGGGGCTGGGGTACCAATTCGGGGACTTATGTTTTCTGCGTTTTTGCGCATAGTCAAGTTAAACGTGCGATTTGGAACAGATTTGGGAAACTTGAGATGGGATAAGCCTGCAGCGTTAAATATAACTGGAGGCCCGAAACGTATTGTTAAAAGTCATCGTCGGTGAGATTGAAATAGACAGATGAAAACTCACTCATCTGCATCAGCATTCCCAGGAAACTCTGGTCGTTGATAAGCTCGAGCGTTTGAAAGACCGTGAAGTACTGAAAACTTTGATTAGCGATACAAATTGATAAGCTTAACATACCTCGAGGATCGGAATTTCTTGTTTTCTCTGCACCGCCTCCTGTGACATGTAGATGACCTCGAGGATGTCTTCGAAGATGACGCAGCTGCTATGGCAGTTGTTGAAATAAAGGACGACTCGAGATTCTTGCTGAAGCTGGCTACGGTATAGTTAGATAGAGTACTACAGTATACCTGTTCACTGACCAGACGGTCAATTAGGGGTATGATGGTTGCCACAAAAGCTCGATGTGCTTGTACCTCCTTGGTTCCAGACTCATCGGATACTGCCACCACCATATCGCAGAACCGCTTCGAGGCGTAAAGCTTCGGAACAACGCGCAGGAGAAACTTTTCTCCGTTCATCTGAAAGCCGAGTGAAATGAACTCTGCGAACAAAGACTCGGGAACGCGCAGCATGACTGACTCAGGCCGTAATCGGCGCTTTACCGCCACACTCGATCGTCGAATGTCTTGTGCCAAGTTAACATTGCGAGTAAACACCGTAGTCATAAATGTGGCCCTTTATTGGGTCTTACAGGAAATGGCTGAGGCGAAAGAGCTTTCAAGGCGTCGTCGCCGAACCTGGGCAATTCCTAACCAACCAGCTCCTCAAGTACCGTATACCCCATCAGGTGCTCTGCGATTGCCTTGTCAAAGGACCGGACACGGAAAAAGTTCGCTTTCAAGGAAACGACGCCATAAAATTGTGACTACGGAGAACAAAATAAATAAGGGATGGGGGCAGCAAGCGGGCGGGTAATTATGTCTCCGGTGGGATCTGTCTCGAGGGCACAAAAGAACGCCGCGAGCGGGTGCTGGGAGGCTTCGGCCGGCCCGCGTCCGACCGATTCGTTTTGTCTCGCTCTCGATATTGTACCACTTCTAGAACTCGGCCCTTCTTTAATAGACGCACTGATAACACTGAGACGGCAAGCCTCTAAAGTGCATTCATAGAAAAATTTAGTGATATGGCACGCGAATATGATCTGTGATCGTCTAACAGAACATATTCCCCTCACGGCGTTTCGAAGAAGGTGCTTCGGAGTGATGCACATTACAAACTCCCCATGCCCAGAAGGGCCCTCCACAAGCGCGAACGCATTTACAACCTTATCGCCGATGGTATTTTCCAAAAATTCCCGGACGCTTGCCAGCATCAACAGCTATAACGGTCACGAGGTTCCAGAAGTCTCGAAAATCGCGAATAAAGAATTTTCGGTGAAAGATGTCGGCTGGTCAGCAGGGAGCTCGATTTCTCTCCGACGCTGTACTTTTCCGAGAGAACCGAAAACGTCAATTTGTCTGCGATAGGAAGAGCTGGAGAATCCGAGAATAGTACGAACTATGCATGTTTACTTTTACCGGAGAAGTAACATCCTTGTAGGTCTTGATAACATTCAATGAATAAACATTGTACTTTCACAAGCGAGCGGGAGCAGATCGCGCTAAAGCCGCAGGTGGAAGCGACTAAGCCACGTCGCGAGATTCCCGGTTCCCGCTTGTGGGTGATCACTTGACCACTTAAGGCCGGCGTGAGTTGACTCTTGGCAATCACGTGTGCACCTCACGAGAAAGCGCGCCAAGGTTGGAAGATGCCTGACGCCGTCCCCACTTATCCACAGGAAGAATGCATATGAGAGAAGTGAGCCAAACAAAAAAGGTTTCACATTTACCTCTGAACCGTCGCTCGCCCGTCGTAAAAACCGCACCACTGAATTGTTTTCTCGTCTACAGGAAGCGCGGAGAACGCGAATGCGCGTTTGCGGCTTGATGGCGCCTGTCTGCTGTTGCGCGTTTGCACTTTTATCGGCATTTTGCGTCCGCATTTTGCAAGAAAAAAAATGCCGAGGGTGTCCGGCTACAGTGACAAGAACTTCCTGTAAGCGTGCAGGCTGGAAGAGTTTTTGAAACGTTGTCTGTGTGACCCTGTCAAAAACTAAATTGTATTCTCGGAATTCCTTTCGTGTGCTCTCGGTATCTCGGAGTTTCTTCTGAGGGATTGCCTCATAAGTCAGCGCTGTGCAGAACTGTCGCAGAAGATGGCCCTTTACCGCAGAATGTAGACACATGTCAATTCTCGGCAGACGGTTCCGCTGGTCGCCGACGGGAGCTCATGGCGAGGGCAAAGTACTTTCTTCCTTGAATTAGCTGGCCCACCTCGAGACTTGCACTTTATTATCAGTCGTGGCATGATCACAGGCGACTTGACAGAAAAAATTTCCTTGTGCACAGAATCATTTGTTTGATGACGAGCAGTCGGTGATAACCGAGTCGCATCGCCGAAACGACGTCGGACAAAAAAAGGACTGTCGGCATGCCATTCGAAGACGGAAAAAGCAGACGGTACCAGCGATATCGTCGGAGAGTCTGTAAACTGCTGTAGCTTGGACCACATGACTGCTCTTGTTGTCATTTAACTGCGTTTTGAAGAGCGAGATACCGTAGCGCCCTCGGCAAAAAAGGGTTTCTGTCCGGTGGGTCCGACTCGTCTTTGTCATGCAACCGGAATCATGCGAAAAAAGACGAGATAATGGAGATAGAGGGTCTGATGGACAACAGCTGATGGCGAAACTTTGAGTCTGAACTATTCGCGGGCTGGTGTAGCAGGCTACAGAACACAAGACTGGAACTTTCTCCGCCGTCCGTTCGCATTATTAGCCCAAACGGAAAAATCGAATACGCGACTCAGCTGCTGGTCGCATTTCAGCGTCACGCTGGTACCGCTGACATCAGCAACGGTTTAAATCGAAAAGTACTTCTCGTATCAAAAGACAAAAATCAAAGTGACTGGTGCCGCTAGAGGCGGCGTTACGATGTTCGGATGACGATTCGCAGTCGGGTGAAAGGGCAACGCGGGTTACGCGAACGAGGAGAACGGGGAAAAGGCGAAAAACGGAGAATAGAAAAGGAAAACGAAACACAGAAGGCAACGAAGGTTTTGTATGTTTCAAACCTTATACTATGTGCCAGAACGCGTCAAAACTATTTGTGAAATTTTCTGGAAAGTTCCAGCTTCAGACGCGCTATTTTTAGAAGATTCTCTTTAACCAAAAGTTATGCGCTTCATTGTGAAACTGATATGCTACTGCTGGTTATTGTAATAATGGCTCTTCGCTTGCAAATCTCCGATCTGCATCGAGTAACTTCCTGTTTCGTCCTCCGACGTCCTCTTAATCCCTTTTCAAACAAAGGTCCTTTCTCTTTTTGAGGAAATCTGCACCTGGTGTCTCCAGAACCAAAATTGCGTAACAAACTCTGCAAATTGTGTTTGCACTTTCCTTCTCTACACCTTATCTCGAAAGGTCATTTCAATAAATGGGCGAATCGAGTTAACCGTTTTAATTCCTTTTTCTCAGGTATTTGGTGTGATATGTGGGGGAGACACGGCGTTAGCAAATAGAAACAATGAGCATTTCAGGGCTTTGGGCAATTCAAGGCATTGGAGTTCGGGTTCCCAACATCTCCATGGCACTGTGGATTCGGAAGTGCAGTTTTGTCTCGAGTGCATACCCTTTGTAGGAACGCGCTCTGTGCAGAAGCGCCTCGGCGTCTTCGAAGCGGCCAAGGTCTGACTGGAGCTGCGCAAGTTCGAAGATAGCGTTGGGGACCAAGTAGAAGTGGTCGCTGAGTTGTTGCTCGCTGCAAAGAGAGAGGGTCGCACCAGACGCGTCTCGTCCTTCGCTCACCTGTCTATCAGCTTCAGCAGACACTTCTCGCATTCGTCAAAGCGTTTCAGATTGCGGAGACAGACGCTCTTAAGAAGCAGATAGAGACATTCGTCGTCTTTGTCACCTAAGTCGTCAGTCACAGCTACAGTTCCGGAATACAAGGACTCACTCGATGCGAGGCGACTCCACTGCTCGTCGAGGTCTTTGAGGATGTTCTCGATGGAGAGCATGTTCGAGCGGAGGATGTTGAATCCGTTCCAGAAGTACATAAATTCCTGGAAAAGAGCATTTACAGGCAGAACTACGGGGCGGTGATGACTTACGTAGTGGGCAAACAAGAGCGAACCCGTTGATGAGAAGCGCTTCGCCTTGCGTTCGCAGAATTTCTCCAGGGGGATCGACTTGCCGGCTATGCGGAGACGGATGGACGGAATCCTTCTAAACGATTCAAATTATTTAAAAATCGAGTTTCATAGTGCATATGTTGATGTTGATGTCTAAACGTATCAAATCAGTAAAGAATCTGCGCTTCAGGCAGATTTGAGAAAAGGTTGCAAAGGTCAACGTTTGCTGTGTCCACAGACCCACAAAAACGGTCCGAGAGATTGCTTGTTTTTGTCTGTTTACGGCTTACTGCTGACGTGTCTGCTGCCCGCACCCATGTAACCGGTCTGATTTCTGGTCACTGGGTCCAAACGCCAAACTCCACTTACTCAAGCAGGAGTCTACACGTGTCATGGCGCTTCGGGGCAGTTTCGTCGGCGTTGATCATGATCGCCAGCAAATATGTGTAAACGCATCGGGACCACCGACTTTCGTCCAGCAGCTTCTTCGCGTTGTTCGCCGCCCGTTTCCAATCTTGAAGATAAGAGTGTGCGAATCTGAACACGAGCGTGTTCAATGACGCCATAGCTGACCAAAGCCCTTACAGTAATTCCCAGAAGCAAATGTGATGGAACTGGCGATATTCGTCCTGTGCCTCAATAGAGCGGTTGAAGTAGTGGATGGCATTGTCGATCTCGCCGCTCACAACGAAAAGTCGCGCTTTGAGAAAAAGGATTATTGATCCCTGAAACCAAAAGATCATTCGCGGCGGAATCGAACGGCAAAAAACCTGCGGGTAGTTCTGGACGAGGGGTTCGAGGATCTGGCGGCAAAGAGGAAGATCGGGTTCCCCCACTCCAAACACGAACGACGCTACCAGATGCCACAGAAGGAGTGCCAAGCGACACATCGGGTTTCTTAGGGTTCCATTGAGGGCCAGCGCGCCGTGGAGTTCCATCATACCGATTCCCTGACGAGAGTGAAGCGTTATAGCAAGCAACATATTGGAACCACTTCATGCAAAAAAGCAAGTGAAAGTGGAAATAACGAAGCCAGATTCATTTTTGTTTGGAATGTTTAAGTAGAGGGAAACCGGGGTGAGAGCCTAGATTGGGCCCCTCTGTTTGTGCCGCCGAATTCCACGCTGCGCTTCATGTCAGCGGCACTTGTTTCTCGAATTCTTTTAACCTCTTTTTGTTTTCATTGATAGAATGAGATCTTTTATGTTTCCGCGTGCTTGCTGCTCATTCTAGCGCCTTTTTGAGCAGTTGCGCCTTAGTGATGAGCAACGTCGACACCGATCGCTGATGAATCGCCGACTTATTTTGAGTTTGGTTCGTTCGACGTTTCGAAAAGTGTTTGGACGCAGGTGTCTAAGGGCGATCTTCGGCGTCTTTGTGTAATACATCTATTTCCCTAGAGCGTCGGCCCCAAGACCTGCAGCAGCCTGTTCCTTTGCGACAATTGTTTCTCGTCCAATCGAACTTAACTTTCCCACCGGAGCTCAGTGTCCATTCGATTCAGCTCCTCCGCACTCCGTTCATGCTCTCCGTCCTTTCACTCGTAATTTCAGGAAATGACCGTCTCGCAAATTCTCCTGGTGATCTTGATCGCTGTCGTCGGACTTTCGCTGTGCCAGAGCAACTTCCGCGCAATCAAGTACAAGAATTGCAGTATGCGATCAGCTATGTTATTTCTACTGACGGCACGTTTTCAGAATCTTCCTTCGACATTCTCAGCGTCGAAGCCACCGAATGCGGCGAATCAGGGTCTCGATGCCCCTTCAAGCGCGGCAGTGAGCCCCGGATCCGCATCGCATTTAAGCCTAGTTGGATTTTTGGTTGAAACGCGTTTTACGAGTTTGAATTACAGAAAAGACGGTCAAGAAGCTGGAAACGGCTGTCAGGGCCAAACTTGGATCCGTGTTTGTCCCGTTCCACCTTGAAAACAACGACGCTTGCACCGGCGGCAACATCACTTGTCCTCTGGAGGAAGGCAAAACCTACTTCTACAGTCAATCGGTCAAGATTCTTGATGATTACCCCAATGTAAGCTTTAAAATCATTCTTCTTATTTAACTGAAAATTTGTTTAGGTGGACGTGCAGGTGAACTGGCTTCTCCAGAACCCAGATGAGAAGTCCAACGACAAACGCGACGTGTGCATCATCTTCCTTGCAAAGGTGGTCTAAGGCGGGCGAGCATCCGAAGTCTCATTCGCGGCTATTTAAAATGAATGTGCTTTTCGAAAAGCGTTTCTTGAATAAATTCAAAAACGGAAGTTACCTTGTCACCGGAGAATCCAACCACTTCGAGGAGACGGAGAATGCGAGAAGGGAGCGTGGAAAGAAGCAAGTTGAAGGTACCCACACCCATTCGGGTTCCAGATTCAAATTGAGATTTGAGGGCTTCGCGGCTGCTTGACCAAGTCTGGTTGAGCAGAAGGCGCTGGCATTCTCTAAAATAGACTGATGAAAAATCTGGACTCCGCTCATTTACTCACTTGTATGATTGGTAGCATGTTCTGATCCGGAATGCGCCCCGCACGAAACTTGACAAGCTCTCGTCGCTGAAGAAAGTCAAAATCGCGCGAGTGAGAAGCGTCTCGGCGTAGCACAGTTCGGCGTGCATTTCAGCTGAACCACGTTATTACTGCGCAAAGCCCTCACTGTGACTCACTGTCCGAATAGGATCTCTCCTGTCCTCCAATGCGATAAAAAGAGTCGGCGATAGAGAACTTGGTTCGGAACTTCATGATCACATTTGATGCGTTCTTGCAAGCCTCTGAGGCTTTGTCCAAATCTTGCTGAAATAGACGGGGTTCAATGTGCTATCGTATTGGCCGTCTGCCAGCTGCGAACTATGACGGGAAAATTCCCCGAATTCGTTTCCTCTTAATTCTAAGCTTCATCCATTTCACGCTACAAGTTAATCTCAATACTCAGCGCTTTATTCTTGTAATTCTACCCCAGTGTGCTTCTTGAAACCAGCTCGTGACCCCGGCACCTTATTTTTCCGGTTTTACTTTAGGGTGGTATTGGTGTCCTTCATCACACAAAAACCCTTCATCCCTTATTGCGCTAAACCGGGAATCAGGAATCTATTCAAGAACGCGTGGATTTTATAACCCCCTGAAGAACATCAAGCTACGACGCCACTAAGATGACATCAATCGTGGTTACTCGTGAGTGGATTTCAGTAGGACCTCATGTGGTTTAGCGTAATACTAGCGCTGCGTTGCCGGCCGCAGAATGATCGTTCAACCACCATACTAGATTTTCACTGCATGTGTTCCAATAACAGCAACCATGCAAACACGACAAAAATTAATTTGCGCAAATCAGTTGTATACTTCCCGATACGATGTCCAATGCCCAACCGTACGATGTCCGCAAAGGCGAAAGTCTATCCTGAGACCTATACATGTATAATGCCGATCACGCCATTTCTTCAAATCGCTTTGTTTTAAAACAACCTCAAATAACCTGTTAACTTAACGTTTTCAATTCGTTTCTAACGCATGTTTACCGTTGCCAGCTTTAAAAATCCAATTCGTCCTGACTAATCCTCATCTTGCTCAGAACTGGGGCAATGCCAAACACAATTGTTTTCGCGCGAAAGGTGCGGAGTAGCATGAACCAGTCAACCTTTGTTCTGTTTCGTGCGTAATTGCTATTTTGATATTGACCACAATCTCCTCTGGGAGTGCACGTAGGTTTGCGTGGCATGGGCTAGATTTTGCGCCGATGCAGGGCATGTATAATGAATAAACTGAGACACGTTTCGCGGTTTGGCACATTAGCGCAATCGCAAGCAAGTGCAACGTGTAAACCAAATTTAAATAGCACGTTGAACCTTCAGAAGGAAGAGTACCTAACAGGAATAGATGAAAGTTCAAGTTATGGGAGGTATCGTCGTGTTCGTAGCATATTAGAGAAGACACCTTGATACGCAAACTCTTAAATTTGAATCGTTTGCTAATGGCACGCGGAAGCGAAATGGCCCGTTTGTAATAAGGATGTTAAGATAGGTAGGAACAAAAATCTAGCCGAACTTTAGGCTTCATCCATTACAATTTGCGCAAAAATTGTCGTAAATCAAATGCTTCTGTCTTTAATTTACAACGTTTGTTGACATACTTGAGCGACTTCCCCTTTCTGCTTGTTTCTCTCCCCACTTTCCCTATAAAACTTTGACATGAAATCGTTTTCCTAGGTGCTTACAGAGCGGCTAACTTGTCAAGAAAGCAGTTCTTCCTTGCGTTGAACAAAGTTTGAGGACAAATTCCTTCAAACCATTCGTGTATTAGGAGCTGCACTTTCTATAAAGGCGCGAAACTCTCAGGTGCGGATGTAACCTTGTGACTTCTCATCCGTTTCAATTCCGCGGAGCCACATTTTACGCCATACTGCATTAATTGAATGAAATTCTGAAAGTGCGTGCCAACTTTGAAGTTTTAATGGAACGTAGAATGCAAGCGACGCAATTAGCAACCATCAGAGTTTTTTGCAGAGGAATAACGAGTCAGTTACGTCTCTTGCTGGTAGTAGCAGCTCGAACATGTTTCGGGGGTCTAGGTTGACTGAATATCATAAAAATGAACCCAACAGCTATTAAAGAAATTGGCGAAGCTAACTTGGAAGAATGCTCAATGGAATTTTTCAAATTATTTGAGTTTGTATCAAAATCAGACTATATATTAGTAAATCCACTTTTCAAAAGTCCCTCTAAGAGTGAAGGATCGCGCCGACGATTTACGCTTTTGTTGCTGGTGCAAATGAAAGAGGAAATTGAATGGACGTGGAAAACACTCACCCTCTCGCACGTCATCATCGCCCGGATGAACTTGATCGTACTGTAGCCCAGGGCATGATACATGCTTTTGTCGGCGCTGAAAACGAACGAATGTAAAAGGAGCCGCGCGTTTTCCTGACACTCACAATCCCTTCATTCGATCCTCGGCCATTTGAAACTTGTTGTTCAGGAAGAGGTTCATTGCTATCTGCGTCTCGCTTATTGTATCCAGAAGGTTCGGCGGGAATGTGCTAAAAGCCAGAAAAAGATTTGAAGACGAGCTATGCTTGGCTACTCACTATTGGACGTCCTCGCTCGCGTCCACGAAATCCTCGTTTTCTTCGCTGTCTTCGTGCATCGCCGGCGTCAATCCATCTGAATACTCAAGCGATTATTCGCGCGGGCCCTTGGAGCTTACTTTGATGACCGTTGGCCGCCTGCTCGTCGGAAAGGTTCATTCTGAATGACCTGTTGACCCTGTGTTCACGGCGAAATGTTGGGCGAAAGGCTGGAAAGAGAATTATGTTCATTTAAATGATATCAGCGGTCTCTATGACAACTACAAGATTGAGAGTAAAGAGAAAGGGAACGGAGGAGAGCGGAAGGGTAGCAGATATGTGCATAATTGCGAGCTTGATCCCGTAGTAGTATGCGCTGAAGCTCGGCGTTTGGCGCCTACCGCCTAAGCTGGGCAATGGCCACGCTTGTCAGGGCCCTTAAGCGATTATCATCAGCGCTGCAAAAGGGACTGAGAACAAATTTGTAATGGCTGACGAAAGCCCTATGTTGGGTCAGTCCGCTCGATTCTCGACCGCCATCGAGAACCAACCGAGCGGCTGACTGATAAGAATGAATCGAATTAGAAGCTGTGAGGCAGGAGAATTGTGGCCTGGATCCGTGTTCCTGCCTGCTCGCCATTGCCTACACAGTTGAGAGCGATCGGTGGCAGAACGAGTCGCGCAAAGATCCTTGGGTATCCACGCCTCCTCTTTCCTTATCACGCCAACCTCGAGTTCTGGAGAAATGGAATACAAACACGACCACTGACTCAGCCGGGTTAGTGCACCTGAAAATGCGGCCACAGTCCGCGTCCGTACGGTATCCGATGTCGTAAACAAAAATAAAAATAATCAAAACATTTTTTATGTCTTTTCTGTAGCCATTTTCGACAAGTCTCATGATTTCGCAATCGTGTTTATCTTTGCTGAGGAAGGTGAGATGTTCTCGTGCTGTCTTCCGTCACGTTGGAGAAGACGGTAGGAATAACAACAGATGTTCCATCCTTCGCCCAGTAAAGAACTATCTGAATGTGAAACTGTTACCTCGTGAGAAGTTCTTTTTTAAGGGGACGATTCCCTTATCATTCATTCATTAATTAATATAATTGTGTAGAGGAAAGAGTGAAGTCGAATATAGTTATGTCGGTTGTCGGCACGCAAACAACATCGCACCCGTGCGAGACCAGTGACAAATGTCGTACGTTCGGTGAGAGACCACAATTTGTATGGGATTTTGACGACTTTTGGGAACGCGCACGTGTTTTGGCCAATTTTTTTAGTTTCTCAAACTATTCTCGTAGTTTCAGGTGGTAACAATTGTTCCCCGAGAGCTGGCGGTCATTTTGAGCCCAAGTTTGCCAAGATTGGTGCGGTAGG
>KN167714.1:185662-208830 GCA_000757745.1 Steinernema scapterisci
TCACATCTTGCAGCGTCCCATATTGCCTTCCTAAGGGTCAAAACCAGAAAAATTCGTTCCAATAACAGAAGCGAGCTTGACGAGTTGGATCAGTATCAGTTGGAGAAACGGGTCGGCCGCTGTAAAAAGAGGTTTATTTGCTGGTGTAACGGTAATATATAAGCAGTAGCTTTTTACATTGTTTCGTCTCCCACTGATCGGAAATCCTACTCTACATGCGAATCCAAGACATAATATCTTATAACACCTCCTCTATGGGAGTCATTTTAGTTCGGAAAAGGTAAAGACTATTAGCAGAGTGAAAGTAGGATATTGGACTCTGTGTGATTAACGTTTGAGGGGTGAAGAACGCCCGGCTAGGAAAATAAACCTTACATCAGAATTTGTCATTACGGACTTGATATCTCCAATCTTAGCGGGTGAGAACTGTGCAGTGTTGAATTTACCTGCATCTCAGCGAAAAACTGCAAATTACGGTTTAAGATGAACTGTACATATGTCAAAAAAGCATCTTATAGGGTTAGCTAAAATTAGTTGTTGCAGTTGAGGATCAGTTGTCTGAAGAACTCATTCAGAACGCGTCCAATTTCGGTCAACAGTGTGATGCCAGTAGCCCTTGATTAGAGTGCACATCGGCTATCTCGGCGAGTGGTTGCGAATTCGGGTTGTACGCTGTTGATTATCTTTTTGGCCATTCGCTGTGGCTGCAAACCAAGGTGCTACTGGATAAATGGCACTGAAGTTTTCTGTGTACAAAGAAATTTGTGAAACAATTTTTCCTCGATGCTTTCCTCGATCCCGCAACAACTGTCTTTCTCAAGAATGTTATGCACGATTTGTGATCTGGTGAAATTCTCAAATTCTTTCTAACCTTGTAGCTGTTGTAGCCTCCTGTTTCCGAGTTAATTTGGTGCATTTTTGTCAGAATTTGACCCTGTGGCAGCTCATTGGGATAGTCTTGCCACGATTGCCCTGAGGAAAAAAGAACAATATCGGTAGTGACGCCATTCGATATTCGCCGCGTCCTTGGGTTTGCCACGTCCTTGGGTTTGCCGCGTCCTTGGGTTTGCGTCCTTGGTTTGCCCAAGTTTGCCAAGATTGGTGCGGTAGGGAAAGCGCTGAAAAGTTTTTCAGTTGGAATGGTTCTGATTCCTAACAAAATGGAGCCTCCGGTAAACTGGTTTTGCTAGATATTTTTAACAGCACCTCCGACACCTCTAGGAACATGCTGATCCACAAGGATAGCCCATATTTCCTGTCAAAAGGAGAAGCTGATCAAATCCGGTCATCATGACACCATTCCAACTGGAAAACTTTTCAGCGCTTTCCCTACCGCACCAATCTTGGCAAATTTGGGCTCAAAATGACCGCCAGCTCTCGGGCAACAATTGTTACCACCTCGCACCCTTGACATCTCTCTTGAATCGAAAGATAAAAGCGGAAACATGGCTCACATGGCCTAATTCCATACAAATATGCGGCCCGACCGAACGTGCGACGAGGTATGTGTCGCGGCAGGACCACGCCGGAGGCATGCGATGTTGTTTGCGTGCCGACAATAAAGAGAAATTTCATGTGTTAATGGTTAGAGGTGTTGAATGAGGTGTCGTAATCGCACATGGAAATTTACGGATTTTATACAAAGTACAATGGAAACTGAAAAGTTTGTGGATTGGGTAATTTTTAAGTGTACGAACTCCAACAAGTGTGAAGTTGTTCACATGAAAGAGATTTGCCACCAAGAACGTTAATTTGTTAGGATAACCATTCGATCGATTTCTCGTTTTCTATGCCTCGGTATTTCGACGTTTTTTTCCAAAATTCCTGAAACAAATTTATGTTGGCGAGTGGATTTGAGGTCGCTTCCCTTGCCTGCCGCGGCAAATCATTCCCGCTCGTTTGAACGTATGATGTTTCCCACTCTCAAATTTGCCAAATCGAACGCGGATGGATGCCCTTGCTTTCGCATTTCTGAACTCCCACGTTGTTCAATTTAATAATGTGGCCCTGTTTTGACTTTTCAGAATGTTTAACGGCGATTTTCGTCCAGATGATGAATTCTGTGCAGTTTACCCTCCAACGCCAGCTCCAGAGAAGCCGCAACAACAGAATATTTTATGCACGCCAACTATGTGCACCCCAGTTCAGCCATCAACGAGCAGACTTCGCCCAGCACATCGCATCTACGACACTCCTTTAACAAGCGTTAACTATACCAGACATGTAGGTTTCTATGTTGTTAGGGAGTTTTCTTACAGTTCATTTCAGCTGACCAAAACACCTGCGAAGCCAAATCCGGACCAGCCATTCGAGCTACCGACTAACACCGATTTGAAAATAACAGTGAAACGCTATGTGGTGCGTTTTCAATAGAAACTTATTCTTTAATCGCCTAGTTTTACAGGGCTTTGCCGAATGGAAATGGATAAAGCAAACGACGGACGACAATTGCGGAATCTGCCTGCAAGTATTTGAAGCGTGTTGCGTTGAGTGCAAACTCCCTGGCGATAAATGCCCTCTGGTAGATAGTACGCTGTAGATGATCTGTTACAGTTGTTTTCAGGTCGAAGGTCGCTGCAAACATTCTTTCCATGTTCACTGTATCAACAAGTGGATTCGTACTCACGGAGGTGGAAGAGGTCAGTGTCCGCTTTGTCGGCAGGAGTGGATGGCTCCACCAACCCCGATCCCCATGAACAATATGACGCCATAATTTGGATCTGAAACCGAGCGGCGTAACGTTCACTGTAATCTTTGTGTAATAAACTATTGTAACGGTATATTTTCAAGTCTAACTGGCCTCTTGACGGCACTGAAAAACGAGGGAAGCTTTTGCCTGGGAACGAACGAAAGAAACAATCAATTTTTGTTTATGTTTATATAATATCTACATTTATTTGTTTTTGAACAATACCTAAATGGATTCTTATGCTGATTGCCGTATTCCACGCGAACATGCGATATTTCCTGCGAATTGAAAACTTTCTTTGTCTTGACGCGATCGCATGATTAGTCACTTCACGGATACGGTGCAAGGAGACTTACGTCTTGGGCACCTGCGTTTGATACGTTGTACTCTTTCTTCTCTTTTTGCGAGTTTCTGTTCGCGATTATTATTCTTTTTAGAGTTTAAAGCAGACTGGTTTCACGTTGTTTCAGGGTAATCATCTTCTTAGAGACACATTCACCATGGCGAAGATGTGTTTAAGTAAGTTACGAAAATGTTGAAACGGAGTTGAATATACACGTGTTTAGAAAAGGCGAGCAAGCGGATGACGTGTCGGAAGCGCTTCAAGATCGAGAAGAAAGTCCGTGAGCACAACCGGAAATTAAAAAAGGAAAGCAAAAATAAGAGTATGTTCAGTTTACAGTTGTCGTCTTTCTGACTCCTCGTTTAGAGCAGAAGTCTTCCGCGAATAAGCCGATTTCCGTGCCCAACAAGTGTCCTTTTAAGGAACAAGTCTTGTTGCAAGCTGAACGCGCCCGTGAAGAGGAAGAAGAACGTAAGCGTCTCCAGAAGGAACAAGCGAAAGAGCGCCGGGCTGAAAAGCGTAAGCTTGAGGTCGGCAACCTTGAAGATTTGCAGGCCAAGGTGGCTCGTGAGGTAATCTAATTTATTAGGCGTTTTTATCCTTCTTTTGCTCTCTTCAGACAGAACAGTTTGAAAAGAAACAAACTACCGAATCTGGCGTCGCCCGAGCCGATCAGCTGAATGACAAGTCCGTGAAAGCTTATGCTAGTGAAGTCCGCAAGCTCGTTGAAACCGCCGATATTATCATTGAAGTATTGGATGCTCGTGATCCTCTGGGAAGCAGGAGCAAGGCAGTTGAGGAGAGTATCATCAAGAGCGGAAAGCGTCTTGTTTTGCTGCTCAACAAGATTGATTTGATCCCGAAGGCGAACGTGAAAGAATGGCTCCTTTACCTTCGGAAGCAGTTTCCAACGATTGCGTTCAAGGCGTCAACTCAAGAGCAAAATCAAAAGTTGGGCCGGTACAGCTACGCCAATTTGAATGCTGAAACTTCCAAGTGCATTGGAGCTAACCTTGTAATGGGCTTGCTGGCCAATTACTGCCGAAACAAAGATATCAAGACCTCTGTGCGAGTCGGAGTGATAGGTGAGTGGGATTCTAGTATTATTATTTATTGGTATTTTCAGGATATCCTAACGTTGGCAAAAGCAGCGTCATTAATAGTTTAAAGCGCAAGCGCGCTTGTGAAGTTGGAGCTACACCTGGTCTCACAAAGTAAGAGCAATACTGTAATGAAGAATATCACTTACAATTGGTTTTAGACAGCTGCAGGAAATTGAACTGGACAAGCACATCCGTCTGATCGATTCTCCCGGTGTTGTTCTTGCTGCGAAGGATAAACTCGATGCCGTTGAAATCGCTCTCAAGAATGCCATCAGAATAGAGGCTATCAGCGATCCTATTGCTCCTGTTCAAGCCATTTTGCGCAGATGCTCAGTTGACACCCTGATGAAGCATTACAAGATTCCTGAGTTCCGTGAATGTGACCAGTTCTTGGCTTTGGTGGCCAGGAAAATGGGAAAGCTTGCCAAGGGAGGACGTCCTAATGTCAACGCTGCTGCCAAGCAGGTACGGTTGTGCTGCCAAATTTATTAGCATTGTGCCTTATAGGTCCTAATTGACTGGAACAGTGGAAAGCTTCGCTATTACACCACTCCACCAGAAGCCGTTGCTCAGGATGAAGCCATGTGTTCTGCTGAAATGGTTTCCGAGTTCACCAAGGAATTCGATTTGGACGCTTTGGATGGCGAAATGAGCGTTCTGGTCGAAGGTGAGTTATATACTATATCTTTCGATCATCAATTTTTTAAGGACTTGATGACGATGCTATGGATCAAGCGATCGCGTATGACACTTCCAAGCCCATTCAGAGCGACGAAGAAATGGAAACAGAAGATGCTGGCAAGGACGGGAAGTGTGTTGTTTTTGGTTCCAAGCAGAAGAAGAACGACAAGGGAGAAGCGGTTGAAGTCGATCTGATGCCGAAGTCGCTAGATATTGATGGCAACGTTCAGCTCAATCGAGCAATCAAAAAGGCTGTCAAGAAGGGCAAAAAGCGTCTTGCAAAGATCGGTGAGTGCGAATTTCCTTTCAATTAATCCAGAAGTTCTGTTCTAGCCAAGAAGACTGACGCTGCTCTTGACGAACTCAATATGGACGCGATGAATGTTGGCCAAAGCCAGGATTACGATTTTGCTGTTTTGGATGACTAAATCTGTTGTTGGCTTACTCGTTGATTGTTTTTGTTGTTGTTATCTTCCAAAGTCTAAACTTTGTAAAATTGTTGTTGAAGGAATGTTCCTGTTTTGCGAGCCGAAGTTCAATATGGTGGCGTTTGGGGCTCAATCTCATGAATAATTGAAGCGTTGCAAATCACATCAACATTTTTAGAACAGGTTAATGCATTTATGATGGTAGGTAGCTTAGCAACATAGTCTTCAGTGTTCAGTGTTCAGTGTCCAAAATGACAAAAGTTTTCGTTTGCAGGGTTTGTTTTTCGTTACTTTTGAGCAAGGCGGTGGCGGGAGTGAATACAGTGCGTATGCGAACGGTGCACTAGGGAACAGTAATTGTGGCCGCAGACCATCGATCCGCTTGAGGGTTTATTTTTCCCTCGTCTGCGAGTCTCGTTGGCTGCTCTTGCGCTTGTCCTTCATTTGTTCTCCAGCTCGAACACCGCACTCACTCGTACTGTTTGCCTACCTGCGTTGCGGCCCTCGGCCGGCCAACTTTACTTCGCACTTGCACTTCCAATGTTCGTTTGATTAATGCTCCGGCTGCTTCGATAGAGGTTCCCGTGCCTATTCGCGTAAATTTCTTTTGTCTTCAGCTTCACGGTATGCAAACTAATTTTTATAAGAACTCACTTTGCGCCACGGAGCCACAACTTGAAAAATTTCATTAGTCATAACAACGTCATCTTTGAGCAGATGAATTCGTCATGAACCTCGCTGGTGAAACGCACTCTCGTTTACCAGCACCTCGAGCGCAATCTTTCTTACCACGCGACACGCATGTGCTCGGGAAACGTGGTTACTGGATAGCCTGTTTCGAATAGTTGTCCTGTCCCCATTCTCCATAATTGTTGAAAAATGTGCAACTCCAAAAAGTTTACGTCACCTGAGCGACATAGAGGCGTTTTTAAATAGAAGACACGGAACAGCTTTGAAAGGCTTCATATGTCGGGGGAAAAGGTTTTCTTAATGCTACTAACAAATCGAGGATATGTGTGTCACTATTAGCACATATGATTCGTTGAACGATCTTTTTTGGTTTTGTAAATAAATATGACATCATCAGGAAAGGCTACATATATCGGTTGGTTGCGTTTGCGCGTCTCGCGACGATTCCATTGAATGACGCGGCGAACCAACGGTATCATAGCATTCGCGGAATCTCAATAAAAGATACATGATATTTAAATTGAGGTAAATATTTCCATATTCTTGTCAGTTTCGGTGAGTCGGGTACTCGGCTAAGAAGAGGTACTGCTGTTGAACGCCGTGGGTGTAGGGAAACGGAATTCTGCGAGACCGGCTATTGCAAAAGCTTAGCGTCAACATTTGGGGTATGAGTCATTCCAAGATTGTCACCACTTTTGACACATCGACAGATCCGTTATCAGTATGTACTTAAGGCGAGAATGGCCTCTTGCATGTTCTGCCGAAAGAAATTATCGACCACCACAAATGACATTTCTGGCGTAAAAGCGTATGTTTGGGGTGCACAATGTTTTTAGGTATGTGCGAGACGTGCTTGCATATTTTGAAAGGATGAATTCAGACAGTCCGTCGGGAGATCGGAATGGAAGTGATGAGTAATGTTTCTGGAGCAGCGTTGTTTGTCAAGTGCACAATCAGTGTTTGCCAAAATGCGTGCTGGCGATCACCTCAGCAACCCTCTCTTCCGAGCCGTTTTATCTATTTTCAAAAACCCTGACCGATAATTGTTTACGTGTAGTTATATTAGATATATTTCAGATGGGTCAAGTGGTATCCAGGGATGATTTCATGTGGACCTACAGCGAGCAGCCCCACTGCTCACGACGAGAGCAAATTGTCAAGGCACATCCGGAAATCAAAAAGGTAGGCGACTCCTTAAATGAACCTTTCAAGCCTATGTTTTCAGCTATTTGGCATCGATCCCAGCTTCAAATACGTTGTAAGCGGAGCCGTTTTGTTGCAAATCTTGGCGTGCTTCTTACTTCGAGGTGAGTGAAGTTCAAGTTTAAGTATTTGCAGTCTAGCTAGTTTAGGGTTTCACTAATTTTCTACTAACACTGCTTTAATCTATCTAATGAATGCAGTATTTTTCAGACGCCGACTGGATGCTTGTGCTCCTCCAAGCGTATTTTTTCGGTGGAGTCGTAAACCACTCGATGACGTTGGCTATTCACGACATTTCACACAATACGGTCTTCGGAAACTCGCGTCCCATAGCGGTTCGAATAAATCCCTTTTCTGATGCATATGTTTATTTGTTTAGAATCGGCTTTTCGGAATGTGGGCGAATCTTCCGATTGGAATTCCGATTTCGATCGCATTTAAGAAGTATCACGTTGAGCACCATCGTTACTTAGGTCAGTTGTCTTGCATATAAAGGAGCCGGACAACCTTTTTTCCGTTTTAGGCGAAGACGGTTTGGACACAGATGTTCCGACAGAACTCGAAGCAAAGTTGTTCACGTCTCCGTTGCGCAAGTTCTGTTGGCTCCTTTTTCAACCGTTTTTCTACGCATTCCGTCCACTGATCCTTTATAAGAAGGCACCGACGGATTTAGAGATTTTGAATTATGTCATTCAAGTGAGCGGTTGTTGGCAACTTTTCAAATAACCTTTACCATCTATTTTTAGATTATTTTTGATGGATGCATTCTTTACTTCTGTGGCTTCAAATCCCTTGCCTATCTCATCATAGGCTCGTTGCTAGCTATGGGCGTCCATCCCAGCGCTGGTCATTTTATTTCGGAACATTACGTGTTTGCGAAGGACCAGGAGACTTACAGCTATTATGGAATTTGGAACCTAGTTACCTATAATGTTGGCTACCACGTCGAACACCACGACTTTCCATATATTCCAGGCAGAAACCTTCCTTTAGTAAGCTAGCATTGATCTGTAGACTTCATTTGGTAGTGGTTTAGGTCCGACAAATCGCTCCGGAGTTTTATGAAGACCTGCACATACATAAAAGTTGGACATACGTCTTATACCAGTTTGTTATGAACCCCGATATTGGCCCGTACTCGAGGATCAAGCGAAAACCCAGAGTACCGCAGCAGTTTGAAGGAAACAATGTGCTGGACGAGTATGTGGAAGCGGTCAGTAAACTTGTTGCTTTCCACGTGTGGAACTCAATTTTTCAGTTTCTCATCCAAATCGGATACTTCAAAGCCAAGGAAGCGGCCAAGTCGTTCGTTAGCAACTGGAGTCAGCAGTGCGCGAGAGTCTTCGGAAAGAAGAAAAAGGAAATCTGAATAACGAAAGACTAATACTGCCTTTTGCCATATCAGATCTCAGTCATATTTAATTTAATTTTAAGAACTAATAAACAACTGCATTGAACTCATTGTACAACATTGTCAATTAAGCAATATCTCTTCCTTTATTGCATTTTAAGTGTCATTTTAGCTTTTTAGACACGAAAGTAAGTAGCACCTTCAAGGGAAATATCATAAGTATCTCAGGCAGATCAGAGGACATGGTTGGGCAGTGAGAAGAAGTTATGTACAGCTTAGGCTAACTCAAATTATAGTCTAACGGGCTTCTATCAACACTTGAGGAATCGCTTGTTCAGCAGCGTTCGCTGTCGTCGAATAATGACCACCGAGAAGATCAGCAGAACCGAAGCGACACTCACGAGAAGACCTATCGTGATCACCATGCGACCTGAAGAGGGATCCAGAAAGGTTCAGTACGATACGCACACCACTTACTCATTGTGATACAGTCGGAATGGTAGTCTGAACTCAGCTCGCTAAGAACGCCGCTCGAATCTGTTGAAAACACACATAAATAAATAGCATAGGGCAATTAATTACCTGTAACGGGTCCATCCTCGATTCCGAATACTAAAATCGACTGTTCAGGAAGGTCGAAGTCCGCTACTTTACGAGTATCGGGAATGCTGCTCGTGTCTGACAAACAAAATATTCATGCACTGGCTACTCGGTCAAACTCAACCTCTTCTCACGAAGATCTTCTTCTTGTAAGGCCGCGCTGCAACATCCGTTTCGTCGTTGTACTGCGAGGGACTCTGCGTGCTTCTGTCAAAGTCTTCAGAAACGTCCGAAAAGTCTTGGTAGTCTATGCTGTCGGTGTACTGGGGCGGAGGTCTGTAGCCAGGAGGACCTCGAGTGGAAGAAATCCGCTTCTTTGTAGAAGTAACGATATCGTCGTAGATATTCTCTGGAAGATTATTACAGCACATAGAAATGAACAAAGAATCGTGTTCTTGAATTATTATTGAAGTATGAAATGGCTGGTTTATCAGAAAGCAACTCGTGGGCGCAGCTTCAGGAAATATTAGAAGTCCGGTAAGTTTTGGAAAATCACACACCTTGGGCACTGGGATAAACCTGCGTCTGCTGATACGGAGTGGTTGTTGTAGTGGTGTAGCCACTTTCGAACTTCACATACGCTGGGTTCGTGCGGTTCGCGACAGTTTCAAATCTGGCTGTCGGAAGTGGCCTTTGTGCATACTCGTGGTTCGTGTGTTTCGCTACCCCCGGCGACTGCGGAGTCATTGCGACTGGTTCCCTGCCGATTGTTGTCGCTTCACACTTTGGTTGCTAAACGTTCGGATTTCACAGAAATGGCCATTTTAAGGCGAGCGAATACCGCGATGTTGCAACCGTACTGGCGATCCTTAATTGTCAGAGCGATCTGGCAGTTAAAGTAAAGTGCGGGCCTGTCAGCGAATTTGAACACGTGTGATTCTTGACCGGCCATAAGATCATGACTATATTCCAGATTCTGCAAGACGAATCTGTCCACCTCACATCTGAATGTGAACATCCTTGTAAATACAGTCGAAACTTCAAACACACCCGTTTTTATCCAACACAGTAACAGCTTCTCCGCCTTGTCCGTCGTAGACGGTGCAGGTATGTACGCGCATGCAGTAGATGTCGTCCGTTTCCGTTGTGCAAGACCATTTGTGGTACACATGGTCTCCGATACGCGCATAACGGACGGGACTGCCTGCCGGACCTCCAGACAGAATCTCGTACCTTTATCTAAATGTATTCACTCCTCTGACCCTTCTTACCTGCACACAGGCATCTGCGTCTGCTGCGTAATAGTCCTGGTGGTCAACATGCTAAACAAATCGATGCGCAACTCTTAAAAGAAGCCAAAACTCACCTCACATCGAGCTGTTGGCCAATGGTTTTAGTAGCCTCCATGTAGAAGCAGTTGAGCCGATACGCACGATCGACTTTTGTAATGAAGATCTAGAAGACAAAATACAAACTGGACTTTGTGGCACAAAACTCGTAAAGTAGAGATCATCATGGGTTATTCCGCTTTGGAGCTTGATTACGCCGTAATTCGTTAAGATCAAAACAATTTTCGCCCTCTTACTATAGATCTTTGTTTTGAAACGAGCTCAGACGAAACAGAGTAGGTATTTTTCCTTTCGAAACCACTTGAACTTCATACAAAGAAAGTTGGGACCTACCGGATGGAACGAAATGATGACCGTGGTTGATATGCTCACTCCGTTTAGCTGAATGGATAGTCTTTATCCCATCCACCGCCTACCGTACCTCTCTTGATCTCCTCATCCCGCAGTGATCAAATTTGATCTCGAAGCGCTCAGCTCTTCCGTTGTTCCCCAGCCGCATGCAGTCGGCGTCTTGCGAGTATCCCTTCACGAATATTTTTCCCGAAAACTCTTTGGTCGTCACGAAATCCAGCGAGATCGAGTCCGATCCGCATTTGACCGCCGGTTCGCCTAAGAAGAGATTAGCTGAGAAGCCTGAGAGGCGAAGAACTCACTCGTGATGCTGTTGTCGATGGGAACTCCATTCAGGCGCGCGATACCTATCTGAAACGGAAAGCGGGTTTAATGCGTCCAATCGGTTTGGAAATGATCTGTCAGGCGGTTTGCGTGTGCATAATTGTTCCTCCTTTCCACATACAATGAAGTGTTTGCAAGTTTGACATTCTATGATTATAACGTCGTCGGCGGCAGAGGCGCCGACAGGGTAGTTCGACTCCCAATTATGTTCAGCCAGAGAGGGAGAGAGCCAGGAGGCAAAAACTAGTTGCGACAAACGCGGACAAACCGGGGACACTGGTCCGCCGCGCCTTGACGTCTTGGGACAAGCAAAAAACTGTTTTGGACTTACCAGGAGCGCAAAGATCAGCGTTGCCAATCGCATCCTGTATCTTCTGAAATCATTAAAGCCATTTACAAATGCTGTATCAAAACGGACGCTCTCCGCAACATAAAATCACGTCATGGTAATAGTTCTAGTTGATGTTTAAGAAAAAAGCTTATTTGGCGATGAGCTGTCAAGAATTCCATGAGATGTCAAGATAGCAAGCACGGATTTCACGCACTTTTGTGCGCGATGGTGCTAAGGGTGCAGAGGTGGAAGCGTGGACTTCGCCGTGAGGCAGATACATGAAATATGGGATCTAATTGATGTGATTCAAAAAACTGGCGTTCACGCGTGCGCGTAGTTAGACAATCTATCTGAGTCTTTCGCATTATAATCGCATTATGATTGCATCATTGGCAAGTGAGGGTGGAGGAAAAACTCGGCTATTTCCGAGGGGAAACAGCGTAAGTTGCAAATGGAGTCCCCTTTCTTGCTTGCTTCCTCACGTTACCTGCGACCTTCCTTCGGTTTTCACGACGACCCATTTAATTATGCTAACCGATGGCAGATTACATATTTTCCTGTGGACACAGAGCATGCTGGTTCCTAACGAATATAAAGGGGTCTATTAGATTTCAGTCTTTTTCCCCGATGACAAAAAGACAAACACTCATTTTTTGCTTTCGGTCAACTGAGACCTTCTGCGCTGACGTCTGTGCTCTTTATTTATTTGCTCGATTCAAATTGGGCTAAGAGAGCAGAAAGAGTAGCGGTGGCAGAATCGGAGAGCCTCGAGAAGCGGAAGGAAAGTGAATTTGCGGCTGGGGAGACGTAAAAGGTGAGCAGGAAACGCGTGTTCCTCGGCGAGATCAAGGTCAACATGCAGGAACACGGCAAATGTAATAATTACCGTAGTTCGGTCTGTGCCCGAGGCAACCGAACGACGGAGGGCGAGCGAGAGCTGATCAACAAGCGACTGAAGGCAGAACTGTCGGTTGCGCGCAGCCGACTGTCTCCCGCGAGCTGGGAGGGATTTCCTGGATCTTCTCCCTCCCCCTTTGTTGAAACTCCACAGGTCGCACGCAACTTTCTTGCCCCCAACGGCTTGGCTCGACAATCCCTCTTCGTCTTCTTGTCGGCAAATGTCGCCATCTCCGGCTAATTGCGACAAACTTGATTATTTGCATACAGAGAGATTCGAAGACGGAGAACCGTTTGTTCGAATTAGCGATTCGGTTTTTCCCTCTCCGGAGCATCCGTTTCCTTTGTTTGATCGCAGGGCAGCACCGAAAGGGCATCGGCCGTGGGCTTTGGCTCAGGATTCTCGAATTTCGTTTAATTTTTACTGATTTATGAACTTTTACATGCACACAAAAGAGCCCATCTCAACTGCAAGTGGCTAAGTCGGAGGGATTAAGAGAACGAGGACACACTCTGGCAACGCCCTTTCAACTCTCGCTCTCGAACCGCTTCCTGCTTATGCGGTAATATATGAGTTTAATGCGCAGCGTTCATAACCTCGATTGACTTCTGGTCGCCTGCGGAAGGCATCGAGCCACAGGCTCGTTACTCGTGACGAAGTTGCGTCGTCAACAGTTAGCGCTTGAGTGACAGCACCTTAGCTGCTTCTCCCTCCAATTTGGCATAATAGCCGTCCCGGTGGTCACTCATGAATTCCTCTTTAACGCGTTTTGCGATGAGATTCTGCCCTGTCCGACAAATTATCTCTTCAAAAAAGTCAACTAATCTCGCGCAGAGTTTGTGCAAGTTGATGAATATGGAATCCATCTTGTTCCAACTGGTTTACGGTAGCCGTCCGCGCGTGAACCGTTGGACGACGGGCGTTTTTCAGATTCTTTCTTAACAAAAAAGGTTATTTGAATCTCCTGAAACGTTAATTTTGGTTTAGACGGCCGCTCGCAACACAAGTTCATTCGAAAGAAATCTTGAATCGCGAACTCCAAACGACTTTTACGTCACAGTGGAAGCGATTGTTTCCAGATGTTTCCCTCTTGTTCAGACACTTCGCAAACGGTTGAACACTTCTTCGTGGTTCTCAGGAGGACATCCTCGCTTTAATTTGATCAAGTAGTTCTTCCTTAATTCGGCCTGACGGCGATATGAGTTTTCCTTGTAGCGCCAAGCTCCGGTCGGCGAACACCTGGGGTTGCAATACGTATCCAAGTTGAGGTTTGATTAACGGTTCCTTCTTCAATGTTTGATTCCCCATCCGGTCATATGCAAATCGAAGCCATAACCCACTTTCACTTGTTACCGCAGGTTGGCAACGCAGAAACGTTCGCTCATCTTTGAATGTGATCTTCGTTAGGCATCCTGCTGAGAGCGGCGTTTTCTTTTCGCCGACTGCTCGAGGCGCGCAGAGGTAAATTTCCTCTTCCGACTTTCCAAGGCGAACGGCCGCGGGGTTCTCAAGGAAAACAGAAAATGGAAGCGCGGCTGCAGTGGGTGAAAGGTGAGGACAGACAAGTAAAGAGTCGCTGATATGCACCACTGATAAGTCAGCCAGTCGTCTGTACAACTGCGGATTTCGGTGTAGCCAATGACGGTTGTGTTGTGGCCGCCCGCAGCTATGAACTTCTCCCGCGGCGGATGTTCGGGTTCGGCGCGACGTGATCATCGGGTTTCGGCGGTTCCCAATTCGGAAACGAGCGCACAAGATGCGTGCTTGACGTTTTAATTTTGCTTGTGATGCACAACTATTTTCAGTAATATAACGGCTATTGAAACGGCTTTCGTCATTCCTATTGGGGATATATTAAACGTCGCCCCTGAGCTATTCTCAGATTTCCCTGCTCATACCCCAGGGCCAAAGCTCGTCATTGCGCGTTTACATTTGAGGTCGTCGTCCTGAGTGTCGCTTAATTCATTTCTCGCGCGAGTTTCTTTTCAATTAACTGCTCGGGCGAAGGTCGCTTGTCAGATTATTCCAGTGCCCTCCCTACTCACCCCGTTGCAGTCGAAGAACATCCGAATGAGCTTGCAGACGTTCTGTTCACGTGGGCCAGTAAACCAGACTCTCGACACTGAACTCGACTCCCAACTTCGAGATCTTAAGAACCACTTTCTCATTTTCACTGTAATTCAAAATACCCGAAACAGATTTTCAACGATTGTTTAGGTGTCGATATGCATTGTCGGAATCAGCGGGAATATTCTTAACCTAATAACGCTAAGGTACCCTTCACTACAGACGGTTCCCTTCATGTACATACGAGCTTTAGCCGTTTTCGATATAGTGAGTCCGACCATGAATTCGACTGGCTGCTCTAATTTCAGAATTTCAGTGTGGCTTGAGTGCAATTCTGATCCATTACTGGCTGCCGGCCATCACGAACTCCTATCCTTATTTGGTTTACTCCACGTACGTCGAAGACGTTCTCATCAACTCGTTCCTGGTCGCGGGACTCTACTGCGCTCTACTTCTGACCGTCGAGAGATATGTTCTAATTACGAACCCTCACACGTCGCGTGTTTTTGATCCGGAAAATACTGCACGCCTGAAAATTTTCCTTTCCTACCTTCTGGCGCTTATTTTGCACCTTCCGCTCGCGCTCCAGAACAAAATCAAAACGAATGGAGCAGATGGCGGATTTCACAAAGGCAATAACCAGGATCTCCTTTGCCAGTGAGTCTCCTTCTATCCGGCAATGTTTCACCATGGTTTCAGGGACCCCTACTTCACGATATTTAACTACTACAAGATTGCTCGCGAGCTGATTCGTTTTCTGTGTATCGCCGCTATGATCTGGATGAATGTTGCGATCACCCGGCATCTTCAGATTCAAAAGGTCGGTTTTCGGAATGCCTTTGAGACTGCTGATGACTCAGAAGACAATTTGATTCAAGTTTTCCCCGCTGGGAAAAACTCAGAAACAAACACATTTACGCGTTAATTGAATCCCCAACCTTGAAACGGCTTGTTAAAGTGGTGCAGGTACTTATCCCAATCGCTTTTTCAGAAGAACCGACGACAAATGGTCCTTCGCAACAACGTGGTCTCCTCTTCCGCCGCAAACCCGACGTCACCGGGGCGTGAAAAACAGTCAAGGTTGGTCGTTTTTCCTGGTTCTTCACATGAAGTGCTAATTGTCACTCAGGAGAGATACAAAGCTTCTGCGCAGTTTCACGGAAAAAAAGCTGACGGCGCTGATGATTTCCATTTGCTTTATCTATGCCATCGGAAATCTCCCGCAGATAGGAGTGATGGTCCTCCAAAGTGAGACGACTGAGGAAATGTTTGGATTTCAGGTTCGACTCTTTAACCATCATTCTCCTTATCGAACATTCTAGGTTTACCGTCAAATTGCCAACAGTCTAGAAGTCATGAACCACTGTATAAACTTCTTCATCTTTTGCATGGCGAGCAGCGAATACACCCGCGCCTTTCTCTTCAATTGTCAATGTCTCCAGAAGGTCTTTGTGAAGGTGCCACTTTGCGAAAGCGTCTTTCGTCGTCAGCGCATGAACAGGTCCTTTTTCCTCGTTGTTTGTTTCCGGAACTTGCTAATTTTCAGCACGACGGATCAGATTTCACAAAATACCACTTCGTCCCAATATCAGCTTGTTGGTCTCACTCGGAAGTCACTGGAAACGGCTTCAAAGACCACCACCACGCAGCTCCGTGACATTATTGAGGTCCGCAAATGCTCCACCGACATCGGGCCGCAAGTAGAGGTGCACGTGATGCTGAACTGCGCGGAGAACAGCGAGGGCGACCGTTATTTATGAAGAACGAGCGACCGGAACGTTTATATGGGTTTACCGTAATTGATGATCTCGCTATACATAATATGTCTGAATATTTACTGAATTTGCACCTGTCGAACTTGTAAACAGCATCCAATACCGTTTTCCGCTCTGCGGGGTCAACTCATTGCAAAGAAAGACAACAAGGGACAAAAACGACGAGATTTTCGTAGCGCATTTTTTGGGGGATAAATAAAGTAACGCTGCTGTGCGTAGAACGGGAAAACACATTCGATTTGCGCGAGATCTTGTTGATTCTTCGCTTTCCTCCTCTATCAAAATGGCCGAACAAATCGAATGCATACGCACGTGCAACGGCTCATGATCGTCCCTTTCGAGTCCATTCATGCCTAATTCGGACTGTAATTTATTGCAAGAGTCTCTGAGTCTCGCTAAATGCCTCGATCGATAGATCCTCAGTGCGGCGTTTATCGACGGGAACATGGGCAAACGGGCGCTGCCACTCTTGACCGGATTTAATTAGCTCAACTTACAATTGAAACCTCGTGTTTCCATCGCGTTCTGCGGCCTTTCGCCCTTCAGCCCCCTCCTTTCGCTTCTTCATAAACTGCGTTCGCGGACGCCAAAAAGCGGCAAAGTGCCGCAGGCAGATCCGACTTATATGGCTGGTTTCGCCGCGGTTATTACGTATTCAAACGCATCCCGACGGCGTCTCTTCTTGGAAACTGAAAAAGATTCTTTTTCGCTTGCAGGCCATAATGTCGTCCACCCTCGCGGATGAGGACGAAGACCTCTCGCAGATCGGCTTCTTCTTCATCCTCATCTCCGGACTGTTCGCTTTGGTTATTTCGGTTGCCGTGATCACTCGATGGGATGCAAAGAGGAATGTGCCAAGGTATATTTATATTTTTTAATTGGTGAGTTTATCAAATAACTTAGGGCCGAAAAGAAGAATTCGTCCAGAAGCGGTTCCGAAGAAGATTCTGAGTTGGAAAGCCGCAAGAAAAAGACCGAAAAACATCGGCAGAAGAACGTGTTTCGCGTAAAGGGGAAAGACCCTAAAAAGGTAATGTCCCTTTTCAAGCACGCAGCTTGAAACGTTCTACTGCTTTTAGGACTTGTTCGCCCATCCATTTCTTTACGCGACTTTGCGAGGTCACGTTGGATCAGTGCTGGATATCGACTACGGTTCGAACGGGAAATATCTCGTCTCGACAGGAGACGATCGGTCGCTATTTCTGTGGAACACAAAGGTGAGGGAAACATTTTAGAATACTTGGTAAATCTTGTTTTAGACATTCACTTCAAATGAACAAAATCCGTCAGTGAGCCGTGTCGAGTTGGACACAGTAACAAAATTGACATTTGCTCCGGACTCGTTGAGTGTGGTTGCTGCTCTGAAAGGGGAAAACAAGGTACGTTAGAAAGTGAATGCATGGTTCCTTTTGTGTCCTGCTTATTATGGAGCTGATCACGTGAAAGCCGGAGAAACTGCAATGCAGATATTATTTATTTTCATTTGTGTGTATTTTCATTGTTTTGCAGCTAGCCGTCTATAAGATGACGAAGAACCAGGCGACACATGCCGTGAAGCTCCACCTTGCGGAATCGATTTCATTTGCTTCTGCACATACTTTGGATATCAACAGCGTCGGAATAGCCTGCAACGGTAGGCAAAAAATCAGGGAATTTTATTCAGCATTGTTTAGGCAAATATTTGATTTCTGCGTCTTCGGACAACACGATATTCGTATACGGAATCCACGGAGAGGTTCTGGACCGAATCGAGACCAAGCTTAGCACCCTTTACCACGCAGCTGTCACGCCGGACGGAAGATTTGTGGCCGCATGTGGATTCGTGCCTGACGTATTTGTTTTTGAAGTCTTTTTCGACCGAAGTGGGCAGTTCACGGAGGTTAAGAAGGCATTCTCTTTGAAGGGCCATACTGCCGGAGTGTTTTCGTTTGCTTTCAACCAAGATTCTACTCGGGCCGTTACCGTATCCAAGGACGGTACATGGCTGTTTTACAACACGAACATCCGCTACGACCTGGGAGAAGATGCCAAAGTTTTGAAGAGGTGAGGAATAAACTTTTGTGGATATCGAAAATGAAGTAATTTAGCGGAGAGTGGCCGATTCTTCAATCCTGCGAGCCATCGAACGTTCACGTCGCCTTGAGTTTGTCTGGGAAGAGTGTCGTTATAGCAGCTGACGAACACCTGTATCTGGTGGATACGATAAGTTCTGAACACCGTATATCTCTCAGTAAGAAATGTGTTTATACAGTGAACATTTTAATACCATTTCAGTCGAAAACGTGCATCAGTCCCCAATCTCCGCCGTCCGTATCAGCCCATGTGGCGACTACTTTGCAACGTGCGGTGACCGTATCATTCGTGTCTTTTACAACATCCCCGAACAACGAAGCATAATATCGGAGCTGGAAAGCGTAAGTGTTTGAATACATTCATTTTGAAAGCAACATTTTGAAACTGTATCAGATTAACAAGGAGACGCGAAATGGTTCCACGAAGACACGGACGGAAGAAAATCTGGAAACTGCAAAAACAAAACTCAGAAACTGTTTGCACAAGGAAACCGTGTGATTTTAGGTGCCGATTTTGTTGTCGGGTTTCTTTTTTAATTAAATTTGTTTTAAATATTGCCATATAAATATAAAAGATATGAAAACTGATGAAAATTGAAACTGAGTTCTTTTTGCATTCATCGTTTGTGATTCCGTTCTAGGCATGCTGATAACGAACTGAAGTAGCTTCATGACCAACTGTTTAAAAATGACCAAATCCTAAGAATCAACATTGGGATGGGCGAGTCCCGACGTAGGCGCAAGATCCATGAGTATGTAAATAAAGGGGCGCATGATTCACCCGGGCTTGCCAAAAGACCTAAATTGAATTCTGCGATTCAGGAGAATGCAGGGCGAGAAAGAAAAGACGATCAAAGAAAGAATGGAAGAGGTATGGACGAAAAAGAGAAAACGTGGTTTATGTTTTGATTTGCCTGAGTCAAAGTTGATAAGAAGTCGTAAATGGACAAGGAATGATAAGGGTGACGACCATATTTAGATAATATGCACGAGTATATAAGGGAGGCACGCCGTAGGCTCAGTTACTCGTGCGGTATCGGACGTCTCTCCAGATGAAGACTATCTCATACTTTGTAACGGTTCTCCTCTCAGTTGCAGCCATCCCTTCGGATCTGAGACTGGCAAGCGACGAGGAGGCAGCCGATGTCACCTACAAGTACGCCATCGATGTGACTGCACTTACCAGTCCTGCAACTTTCCATTGCCTTCAGAAAAATGGATATGCTACTGCGTTTGTCCGTGTCTATAAGCCTGACGGCGCTGGACAGGTGGATCAGGACGGTATCGCAAATATTAAGAACGCGCATAGCGGTGAGTTGTTGCTGTTCAACAGATGCCAAAAACCGTAGTTTCAGTGAAAATGGGCGTTGAGATCTACCATACTCCTGCCGTTCAAAGCAACAAACCCGGAGCCCAGCAACTTGACGAAACCCTTAGCGCTCTCCGAAGCGCGGGAATCACTGTAAACATGATCTGGCTACAGGTCACCTCGCCCAACAACTGGGGCAGCAACTACCAATTCAACATCAACTTCATTTCGAGTTTTCTAACCGGAGCGAACGTATCTTTGAATTATTTTTTGATTACAGATGTGTTTACCTTTTCAGAAATACAACATCAGCGTCGGAATCTACACAAACTGGTACGACTGGTCGCAGATCACAAGTTCGTGGACTGGGTGGACGTCGGCGCAGCGAATCCAGCTTTGGTACTGGAACACGAATGGAGTAGGGCCCAATGCTGAGGGATCCGCCGACTTCGGAGACCTTCGTGCCTTCGGTGGTTGGACAAAACCAACGATTAAGCAATTCGGTCTTCAGTTTGCGTCCTGCGGAGCAGTATTTAACCGCAACGCCTACGTATCCGACACTTCTCTTAGTCGGTTCGCTCTAGAACGGTCGGAAAAGGCGGGCATCTTTGTTGGAACGACTTTTCCGAAGGTCTCAATTCTTTAATGTACAGAAATTTGGTTTATGAACTACAGAATTTCGCCTGATTTTGTGTCGCATAATGGAAATAAGATGAATTGAATAAATTATGTAATGTTAAGAACACATTTACAGTATAATAAGTCATGTTATGTGTGTCTGATATGACTCTGTAATCAATACTGACTATCCCAACATCCGTTCTTTAACTTCTCCAGCTCACAACGCTTCTCTCTGCCATTGTTGTTGAAGGTTGCTAAAGTAGAGCTCGCGTTCTTCGGAAGCGTTCAGAATCAAGCGTCCTCCATTGAGTCGCGTGGGCAAAGATGGGTTCACTCGAGGGTCCTTACGGGACGTGAGTTTCACCAGTTCGCGCCAAAGCGAGTGATGACCGAAGGTGGCCATGCAAGGGAATAAGAAGGCGTAGAAGGCGACGAGAATATCGAAGGATTGACCCCAGAGCGATGCTGAATAGGCAGGGCATGTTACTCTAACAAGGAAATCGGTTGTGCGAAAGTTGTTGTTGTTGTTGGGAACAGTTTGCACGCGTACGTTGCTTACCTGTAATGAGAGGATGATCTTTGGTGGCTAGAGAAGTCGGAGTGGTTTCGTGGAGGGACTTGAGGGTTGCTTCAAGTCCAATTGTTGCACAAGCCATAAGTCCGATTGCGATTAAGGAAGCGATCAGGTAAGTGGTGACCAGTGGATACAGTAGCTTCGTTGTGCGGATGTTTTCCGCAATCTAAGAATTTGGTCGTAATAGTTGGTCAGGGAATCAAGACTCGCCTGATATCTCTCACTAAGATAACGGTTGCTGAACGCTCCCGAGATTCCCTTGTAGCGACACTTGTTTATCTTCAGCAAAACGAGGAACACCTAAAAGAATTCCTGAAAACTACGACTTTTACTGAAGTGCTTACTATGATTGCAAGCACGTCGGCGACCAGAAGAGTTCCAATCGAAATCAGAAGGGCTGGTCGAGACAAGTACTCTCGTTGGCAAGGCAGCAGTCTGTTGTAAATACCGGACTTCTCGTTGTTTTCGAAATATATTTGATTCACCAGCACGAAGGCGAATCCTCCGACCCACTGAAAGTTCAGGAGTCAATCCAGCTTTGTCCTTTCAACCTCGGCCGAGATGGTATGGTTAACACGGGTATGGTTGATTATAGTTGCCGTCATGTCGATGTTCTCCGGGGTCTCGACACTAATCAGACATGTTTGAACATGCGGCATTACCAACTAGCGAGCTTTCGTGTTGTGACTCTCCGGCTATTTTAAGTTTTTTCGGGTGAAATCGCTCGCGCCGACTCACCTGGAAGGCGACGAGGCACACTCCGATGCAGGTGTTTTTCTTATTTTCGTAGACCCGCGCAAACATGGAGGCGACGGTGCGCTCGGCGACGAGGACGACAAGATCAAGAGCTCCGATGTAAACAGCGCTGTCGTGAAGAGTCTTCGCGAAGCGGCAGAATCCCACAGGGCCGACGCTGACGTTACTGGCGTAGGTGATGAGCAGCGGGATCACGATCATGTAGCGCGAGAAGATGACGCCGAGGAAGGAGAGGGCGAAGTTCGCGAGCAGCAGACGCAGATTCTGCAACGGAGACACAGATATTCAAGCAACTCAGGTTTAATTAATTTAAGCTTAGCGCAAGAGCGCAGCGGCACCAGAACGTAAACAAGAGAAAATGTGTAAATTGCTTGAGTGGATTACGCGCGCACTTGGCGCGATAATGACAAATCCATCTGACGGAATTCAAGGAACTGACTCATGATGGTATTTTAAACGAATTTGATCCCTTTTTCAATTGCAGTGCTCTTATAAGATTCCTGGATCGCATTAAGCCGTTTCAGTTTTCTGGAATCAAGTGGCACGTAGTTCAAAATCAGCTGTTCTAGGGACAAATTTTACGAGTGACGTGCGGAGACAAAACTTCTGGTTCGTGTGCGCTTGGAGCAAAGAAACTTGGTTTTGAAAAGATCCGAATTACCTGGTGAAAACAGCGAGATCGTTTGAGGACAATAAGGAAGATGGTGAGGGAGACCAGAGCAGCCAAGAGGATGGGCAACTCGATCGCGTAGATGATAATGCCGAGCTGATTGAACTTGAGCCAAGGCTCCTCGTTGGTATACGCGGTGTCGTTGTCCGCGCCGTAACCCATATCTGGAACTCCGATAAACACCATTCCGTGTTGCAGAGGACCACACGTGCGCAGAACGTCCAAGCAAGAAGGACGAAATGCTTCCTAGAGTGACAGTATATCCAAATGGGTTGCTCTCGAACCCAATTAAGGAGCGCAATTAGCAAATCAGCTGTCACTGTTGCAATTCGGGTGGGGCCAACGGACGAAGGTTCCTGCTCCGGTCCTCATTCGATTAGAAGATGGGGGGCATACTGAGAGGCGCTGGAAATCACCCGATGAGCTACCATGACGTTGAATCATGTGCAAGGGTCGTGGGCTGAAGGAGGGACTCGAAGAGGGAGGGTTGATTCGAGCGAGGTCTGTTCTGATTTGGTGCCGCGGAGGCGAGGCGGCGAAACGGAAGCGGGAGCCGAAAGTCGATGCGCTGGGATCGCTGACGGTGCTCGTGCTGTGGAAACGAATATCGGATGCGGATTAAGAGGTTATTCTGGGATCAGGCTAGGATTGAATGTCGCTTGTTCTTTTAGGGACTCCGGGATCACGCGGCAGTCGCAACGGCGGCGAGCAGATGAGCAAACGAAAGAGGGTGGTTTTGAAACAGAAAACGGAGTGCCGCGATCCAGAGAGTTTCTTCCCTCCGGAATCATCGACCACTCACCTCATATTGGCGAAACAGCAAATGAAAATACCCTCAAGTGGCAACTTGCGAGGACACGCGCGTGCAATCGACAAACAAGGTGCAGCGGAAGTGCTAAAACGAGGAGCCACTCCAAATATTACTTTAGATTAGAAACCAGGACGCTACGCGTCCTGGTAAGTGTGGGGGTTGTCCCCGTTTTTGTGTTGCTCTAAAGTCTAAACGTAAGCAGTTCTTGTGGATTGAAACTTTCAAATAAGCC
>KN167714.1:211941-294241 GCA_000757745.1 Steinernema scapterisci
TCGGGGGAATCGAACCCGCGCCGAGCAGCGCGAAAAACGCATTTACATATAACTGATGCAGTTTCCCCACGTTGTCTGACGTCACGCACACCAATGAAAGCACACTGTCGAAACTTTTGGCGTGGTTTTTATCGCATTTTTCACTCAATCTGATCTCGTGGCGCATTGTCGTCGCGGGTGGGCCAAAGTTCGGCCACCACCTCACTTTCGAGGCTGTTTACTTTCTAGTATATGAATACGGCAACACTTCTACGAGTACAGCACGAAAAGGAAGCCATTTGATACAAGTGGTCAAAGGAAGAGTTGGCAGGAGGGCCGGAACCCGAGAAGGTGACGGACGGCACAACGCCCGTTTTTGGACTTTTATGGTTACGCGAAGCAACGAAGGTGTCGCAATGTCACCCTTAACCACTAACAAACACGATTCTGAAGAGTCGTAGTCAAAGTCATGCAACGAAAGCTACAAATCGCAAGATTCCGTGAACACAAAAGTGGGAAATCGAGGCGGCCGCAACCAACAACTGCAAATTGCTTTAAGTGATCAGCAAACAAGTAAACTCGCCCAACCTCAACTCAGATAATGCTCTTTCTAAACGTGCAACCTAATGCACCACAGCACAAGCGCACACAAATCCACGGAACGCCCGACTTAAAAGGGTGGCTCGAGGGACATTAAGTAAATTAGAGCGGGGAGGTGATCCAAGACCGCTGACGTTGTCTAAGAACACCTGATTTTCCATTCTGGAATTCGTTGGAAAATAGATTTAAAGCAAGGCGGCCAGTTCCCCCAGGACACAAGAACAAAGATGGCAGATCGCCGTTAAACCTCGTCCTCCGTCTGTGTGCTAAACCCATCAAATAATGAGGAAGCGGTCTTCACGCATCGAAGGTCCAGCTGGAAGGCATGGGGACTAGTTAACACACAATTTGGAATTCCGCCTTTGGAAAGAGATCATCGTTTCGGCACCCAAGGCACGTGACAAAAGAATTCTCTTTAGACAGATTAGCTCCCTTAAGCGGCAGCCCCATTATCGACCGTTCAACTGTCAGCAAGTGCCTAAAAGGAGGCGCGAGGACACAAGGTCGTTTTCGGCACGTTTAAAAGTCAATTAGCCGTCCGAATTGGAATTATAAAGCGATGGCGA
Source organism: Steinernema scapterisci (assembly GCA_000757745.1). Classification (NCBI taxonomy): domain Eukaryota; kingdom Metazoa; phylum Nematoda; class Chromadorea; order Rhabditida; family Steinernematidae; genus Steinernema; species Steinernema scapterisci. The sequence continues at coordinate 213,087 of KN167714.1, forward strand.
GAATGATGGCCCTTAAGGAATTGTCTGCTTCCCAAGCCGTTCGTTCTCTTCGGTCAGCACCGCGGTTGCTATGGCCAGGAAAGCCATTCCAGGCTTAATCAAACTGTGGGAAGAAGTGACGTAAATCCAATACAAGCTTTGAAGGGATATAATCCGGTTAGTTATTGCATGTTTTATTCATTTGTTCAGCTTAACCTTATTTGTACTTTCATCAGGTCTTAGATCTACGTACGGCGGGTCTCAAATTCACTTACCTTTGACATTTACGCTTAAATTCACATTTTTTGTATTCGGTGACTTAGAAACTGAAAATACGAATTCGCCTTCTAGCGATCGAAATAGATCGCATAAAGCAAAGATTTAACTTGCAAAGCAGGTGCGTTCAAAGTGCTACAGACGGATTCCATGTCGAACACACCTTGACCATCAAAATCTCGGAGAGATTTTCCGAGACCTTGTGGTTGAACCAAGACATCAGGTAGTTTAAACAGAACCTACAACTGCAAATTGAAAAAAAACTTGTGGAGTGAAAATCGGTGTTTCACGTCTCCTGAAGAAAAAAGGCCGAACCCACGCTTCTATTTGTTTGTAAGTACGATTCCAAAATGTGCCATCTGCAGTCGTTACTCTGAATGCAGCTTTGACAACGCGTGTATCTTGAAGCATAGAACGTGCAGAGACGACCGATGACTAATTGCAACATGCGATAGTTCCTTGTCGAACAATGTCTTCAGATTAGAAACGTGGTGGTGCCACTTGTAAGCACTACTTGAATCCATTTTCAATTTTTCGTAGCGACGATTCAGCTTCTTGTTCAGCTTGAAAATCTGATGGTTTCTAGATGGGAAATCTCTCGACGTTGGTATTATCAAGGAGTCGACCGTTGGCAGCTGCAAGAAGCAGTCTTTCTCGCGGCAGTTCTTCGGTAGTTGTGGTCACCGGTTTCCGTAGACAAACGTTTGGAAGATAAGGAGCTAATACTCTCTTTTAACCCTTTTGACGCCACAGATGGGTATTAGAGTCAATACTCACGCTGTCAAAGCGCCATCTGCAAAAGATGGTCCTTAGAAAGACTGTATTGTACTTTAGCAGTTTCAAAGTTTAATTCAAACTTGCTGGCTTCCGTGCATTATTCCAGAAAGTCATATTTCACTTTGAAGACGGAAACTAAAAAACAGATTGTTGTTTATTCGAAGAAGAGCACTCCTCGCCACACTGATAATCACTTCGAGTAGCGGCTGCGTGCGCGAACGAATCAACAGCACGATAACATATCACAGTCGCCACGGACACACGGAGAAGGCGAAGAATATAAGTTCCCACGGACGCGTCCTTCTTCCTTAAGCGCGCGCTCCTCATCTGCTTGATTCTTTAAATCGTTCCTAAATTTCGATTTTTGTGTTTGCAAAACCCCGAGTAGATCATAATCTGTGTGTTCTTTCTCTTCTGACCGTTTTTATCACTTCCAACTTCTGTCAAAACAAGTTGTTCGTTCGGTGTACCGAGCACCCCGGCTTCAAACTAGGCGTCTGTTTCCAGACAGAACTGATTCCGAGTTTAGCGAAAAGTCCCTTGCCGCGTTGCGAATGAGCATCATCAATTTCTGGTTTCCGTTTCACCCCGTCTTGGGTTCACGAACTCCTCAGTAGGTCTCAGCGTTTTTGTATCCTGTCTGCTTGTGTCGATCGACGCGAAACAAGTAGTAAAAGTTATTGTGATTTCCGGCGAGGATCGCGGGACTTGCACCGACGCAATCCCACTTATCGGAAATTAGCAATTCGATCGATTTGATCCCGCCGTCGCGTTGTAATCGCCAAATCCGGTGCCCCGCATTCTCGTCCCAGCCCAAACAGTACAGACTGTTTCTCACTTCATCCCAAGAAGTCACAACACCGCGTTACTTCTACTCTATATTATCACGTTCAAGTCCCCATTTCAGGCGGAATGTGTGGCCAGTTTTCGCTAAAGTACGGTAGTCCCTTCCCGCCGTTTTTCAAGTACGCCGTATTCTATGTGTGCGGCTTCGAGTTGGTGTTTAACGCGGTGCTGATGTCGGTAGCCCAGAAGTACTACGACATGTCGTCAATCGTGTTTCCTGTCGCCTTCGCCATGTTCGAGGATACAGTACAGCGACAAACCACTGATTTCAAGTGGACCGCAGCCGACGCCGAGCAACTGAATCACGTTGGTCCACCCGCCGAGCCAAAAAACTTATCTCTCGTCGTTTAGTACCAACACAAACTGGTGGCCCTGTGGGTGGTTTCCACGCTTTGCGTGATCTACGCAGTCATTTGCGTTGTGCCGCAGTTCTACATCTTTGAAGACCATGACGAGGACAACGAGAACACAGTGGTATGATTCCCAGGATTTGCTAAATGGTCACATACCCTGAGAGTGTTTCAGTGTATCAAGTTTCCAAAGATCGGCTGGTACATGGGAGTCATTCACGTCATTCTCTGTGTGGCCTGTGGGGCAGTGATCTTTTGGTGCTGGCTGACTTGCCAGGCCGACCACGACCTCTTCCACAATCGGTTCTTCCATACGCTAAAGGAAGAGCATTTTTTGTCTGAGCTGGAAGAGGGATTAGATTGCACTTCCGACGACGACAAAGAGGTGCACCGGATGAATGTGAGGCCACTTGTGTCGGCCTCCTTGAAATGCCTCTTTTAGGAGTGTGACAACAGAATTGACAAATCGATGCTAGGATCAAGTTGGCTCACCCCGGTTTTTATCTCCTACCTCGTCGGGCACGCAATCGTCTTGCTGACGTATCCAATTCTCAACAAGTGTACGCCTTGTGGCTGTTTTTTTCGGTTTTACGTCTTTGTTTCAGCTTTCAAATCCGTCGAAGAAGAACCAGTTGAGGTGATGTCAAAACTTGTAGACTAGAAGTAGTCAGGAACCGACAAAACGCAGATCTGAATGGGTTAAATCCTTGTTATTTGTTTTCTTCAATTCGCCAACTTGTAAATACACAACTGCGCCTAATCGGTGCTGGAACCAAGCTGAAAACAGGAATAAAAACCGTAAAATTGAGAGGAAATGAAAACCTTGGGAACTTTGCCGATATCGTGGCTAACCTTGAATAAAGCGTTGCGTCATCCATTTTAAAGAGCGGAAGACACTCGTTTGGGGGATGTGTTATCTCGCGAAAACCTGCTCCTCAGAGTGGATCACGCGGCTCCGCTATGCTTTATCGTCGTTCTCATCACCTACTTGCTAAAGTCCGCGTGCGAGTAGCCTTCCCCTCACCGGTCTGGCGGTCATCAGTCGCCATCTTACGTTTCCCAATGAATACCAGCATTCTCCTTATTTTCAACTTGGCAGCGCTTCTTTGCGTAGCTTTTGCCGAGCGTCACACTCATGTCATCCGAGTGAGGTAAACCCTGAGGCTTTTGTGCTTGTAGACCGTGGCAAATTCCAGTGACAAAACGTTTGGAAAAGAGTTCGATTTGCCCAAAGCGGCGCCGCGAGCTCGCCGCTTAAAGGGAACCGGCGGCCATCGCGATTATGACTACGGTATTGGGAACCACGCCGACGAATACGACCAGGAAATTAGACACCGCACCAACAAGGCATGTCTTTGATTTTGTTGGCTCATGATTACGCACTCCTGCACTTCCAGGATCTCTTCCGCGACAAGGCTGGCCCCCTCGACAATTTTGACAACTTCAATTTTGAGGAAGAATCCGACGACCGCGAGGCAAAGATCACCGCTCCTTCGCGGTCCGATGATTTCATGGAAAACACCCACTTTTCAGACATTCGCTCTGGCTCCGAGTCGCACTCGCGCGAAAGAGGCGGCTTTGTGGCCAAGTTCTGATCCAAACCAAAATATTTTATTCTTAGTCGGATCAACAAATAAATATTCAGAAATCGTATCTAATTTCCGTCCGCATCTTCCATCTTCTTTTCCACATCTTGCAGAAGCCTGTTTGTCCTCCTGTTCAGGCCTCCAAAAGCCAGCTGAAGATCGGACAGCGCGAATTTACTGCAAAACAGAGTCTGTTTTACCACATCATTTCACAAACACACTTACTTCTTAAGAACTGCATATGTGGTTGTGGACATTTTCGACTTTTCCTCGATTGCTGCTAGGTTTTCGTGCAGACCATGCAGGCCGTTGACGCGGTCGGCAATCTACAAGTAAGGCGCTAAACTCAAACCCCAAAATGTTCACTTACCAGCCGCGCGGATCCCCGAATCATCTTGATTCGAGAATAAGACTCCTTCAACGACTCAAACATCTTCTTTTCAGCGGGCGTCAGGGGTTGATTGAGGGCGAGCTGCTGAATCTTCGTTCCGAGCTGCAAGAAACAACTTCAACAACTCAGAAAGTAACGAACGAAAACATACCGTTTGTTCCCGACGATGTAATTTTTGGAGACGCGCTTTGGTAGTAGACCATCTTGCTTTGATGTCTGACAGCTCACTGAGGAGAGAAACTTGCTTGTCCAGAAGCATTTTCTCGGCTCCGCGAATCGAGTTGAATTCATTGATCATATTCTCGCATCTGAAACAGCAATATGAGCAAAGAGGGTATGAAGATGCCTTGCGATGCCATACACCGCAAGCCATGAGCTATGTGCAGGCGCCCGCGCAATAAGGGAATTGAAAAAACTGTACGTTTTCTTGTAGCAAACGGATGCCTCTGAAAGTTTCGCGGAAGCGTTGCTGAGATTCGCCGACATTGCCTTCATTGCGTTGATTTGTTGAGCTTCAGGCACGTCATCCAGACTAAATGAGATCGAGCTGAATTTGAAAAGGATTTGTATAAAAACTTACATCAGCAGAGGAATTGAGGCTTCTTTGAAGGATGACAACTGAGGATCAATGACAACACCACGAGGAACAGAATGCCCGAAGCTGGCATTCTGCAACTGCGTTGTAGGTTCTTCTTTCCGTTCTGGGACTACGAGCTCTGACACAACTTTCGAATAGGTCTTCCCCGATCTGGTAGAAGCGAAGACTACAAAACGTCGGCAAAGCACAGCCTTCGTATCTTCAAAGGCTTCTTCGTCGTCCATGAGCTGCAGAATTGACGCCGATACGAAACTATCTCTACTGGCATCCGGGACCAGCACGGCGGCATAGTTGAGAGTGGGTGGCGTAGGGCGACTCTGGCTTAAAATGCAATCTTACGATTTACCGTTCGCTGTAATTCTGCTCACCTTTCCCGATTCCCGATTTTGGAAATGTCGTTCAGCCAGGTGGACAAATTCAGCGAGGCGACAGCGCGACCGCTTCGGATGAGGTACTTTGAGTTGGCTTTGCTGTCTGAAACATCAAGGAAGCTGTATTCACAATAGTATATATAAACTTGCTCACCTTGCGAAAGAACGATGTCTCCCTGTCCACGGGCAACATTGAACTGGAAAATGTCACCAAGGTACGCTTCGTAAAAAGATCCACAATCGAACTGAAAAAAACAAAATCAACATAAAAATTACGTAGTGCTGCAAAAAATTGTCGTACGTTCAGTGCTCAGACACTTTGCAATGTTCGCACATTGGCTGATTCCGACCGCACTGCCGACTATGCATACGAAAAAGTAAGCCGAGCAGCCTCAGCAATCTTTGCGTTCTTTGTCTTTCTAGTTAGAAATATCTGACGGAGTCGAACTGACCAGAAAGACCGCAATCATACACATGTATAAAAAAGCCGTTCCCTCCTAACATTCCTTACCTCGCACTCGTCAAATTCGTTCATTGTCTGCGCTAGCATCAGATGGTAGACCATTCCTTTGCTAGAGGCGACGGCGATTATCGGCGCTACTTCTGAGTACCAGTGTCGAATATATTTCATATCCACAGCGTCGCAGCCAAGCGTCTGGCCTGCCTTTTTCGTGTACCTCAGACGAAGGGGACCCGTGGGTCCGGTACATTGGTAGGTTTCGGTGTTGAAGGCAGCGTAGTGGATTGTAGCGTCCGAGTCGACGACGAAGATGGTGCATAAGTCCGTCCCGGTGCTCGAGCTCGATATGCTGGGTCCAAAGTCAAACGACACGACTGTTTTACGGAGTCCGAAAAACTTCGACCTCAGCGTGCCCTGATCGGGCTCCTCGTCGAACTCGTCTTTTATCACTGAGGAGAAGTCCACACGCAATGTGGCGACTTTGAAGGTTTCGTCGCCTTTCAAATCGTGCACTCTGGAAACAGGATTCAACCTACTCTTCAGCTAACAAGTCCTACCTCACAACGCGATCATCAGATAGCACTGCAAGAAGATGTTTCTCTCCTTCGATATGAAGCCAGCGCAGTTTGACGACCTTCCGAGCGTCCCTGCCAGAAAACATCAATGGACTCAGTTCATTACATCTGCAAGAAGTAGTCCAGCGTGCTTTCTAGAAGATGACGAAGAACTCACTTTACGAAATAGTGGCTATGGACGCGCTCGATGACAGAACGTGAGTTGGAGATTCCGAGAATCTGGCAGAGTTCATTGCCCACGGTGATCACAAAGACGCCACTGCCACAAATCAAAGCAATGTAACGGCCGCTGTCAGATGGAATAATCTCGAGAACTTCAATGTTCGAAGGAACAGCGGGGGTAAGCTCCAAACGCTGAAACTTTTCACATCAGACTACGTTTTAAGTCTACGTTAACATACAACTTGACGACCGCTGGACGGTTCATTGTCCGCACAGTTCCAGCCGAGCAGAAGGAAGAGTTTGTTTTCCCGGTAGACGAGGAGACCTACGTTCCGATAAGACGCACAAACTCCGTTGGCGAGGTTGTCAATTCTGACCATCTGGAATGGGGAGTTTGAGTTCTATTCTTTTGATGATTCAAATAGAAATAAGGTTTTGGAAACCAGAAACGAGAGAAATGGCAATGCGAAGAAAGGTTCGATATTTGCGTGAAAGTGTTAAAATTGAGTTGAAAGTCGCGGACTTTTGTGCTGGTGCAGGGGTAAGGGCTTTCGTGGCGTGATCCCGAATGCAGTTAGTTTGTGTTCGCAGCATTTGTCTCTGACCGCTCGAATGAAATACGCTCAGGTGCATAGTCTTCGAAAATTTCTGGCAAATTAACCTGTTTTACGAAAATAGCAAACATGCCGATGTACATAAAAGTTTTTGTTTTTCGATATTCTGGAAAAACCTAAAAACTTTGCGTAGAGCAGAGAAATTCAGTTTGAGCACATACCGGTTTGACCTTGCGAATTTTTCAGCTTTGATTCGTCAGTCGTCTGGCGAGTTTCCCAATTGTGACTAATAAGGAAAACATAGCAAAACACAATCACTGCTGTAACGAGCATCACGCAAGACAGACTATTCGTCAGATTGAACTGCATTAACGTGAGATACAACTTCTTGATGTGGTTCTTCTTTACTGTTGCTTTCACTTTTCCCAAGGTCTCTTCCAGAGTCAGTTTGATACATTCGCTTTTGTACTAAAACTTATTTTCTGTTTTTTTTTTGAAAATGCGCTACTTTCAGAGCGTTTTCGAAAAGCAGGTCGTTTCCCTGAATCGAAGAGAGGATCCTGCACGTATTCCTGAAAATGGTCATATCCTCTGCATATAATGACATAATGACTCCTCCGGAGCCACTCAGAAATTGCAAACCCTCCGCAACCATCTTAATGCAAGAAGGTCCTCAAGTGTGATCGGACTCAGCCGAGCGGGCTACAGTCCGCCTGAGAGGGGAGAAGGACGTATTCAGCCGAATATGCAAATTGTTACCTATTCACTGTCAACTGTGGCGCTGCGCATCGAACGCCATTATTACGAGTGGCGAGGGAAGCGGACAAGAGGAACAGTGCAGGCGCGCACATGCAGTCACACAGCGAGGTCTTTTGTGCGCATCTTCAAGGTCCTTTTTTGAATGTAGTTCACCCGTGGCGCATCGTCATCGTCGTCCCTCGGCTCGCAATTGGTGCACACTCATCGGCGGCTACCGCGCGGAAACATAACTGCGGTGATGGCGCCGGTGGCCACAGAATTGATCCGCTTTTTCTTCCCTTGATTTCTTGTTTTGCGATTCTGGTCACTCGACCGTTTTCGCGGACCGCGAGACCTCGCGGATATCCCAACCTTCGTCCATGCTGCGCTAAGCAGCAGCTCCTCGAACCGATTGCGCACTCGGCGATTTTCTTTGTTTTCGTGTTTTCGCCCGCGATCGGACTCCCGACTTTAGCAATCAATCACGTCATATTCACTCGCGACGCTGGCTCCCACAGTTACCGGTGGAGGACAAAGTGGTTGAGCGCACGATCGCTTTGATGATTCCATTAGTCTCGATTGGGTCATCGTACTTAATACTTATCTTTGACGCGCGGACCCAGTTCACACAACACCTGCATAGTCAAACTTGGAGTCGGTTCGTGAATTCAAAGCCGTTTCTGCATTAGCGATGATGCAACCTGCCGACAGTCAGAGTGGATAAAGGTGACTCACAGGAGTCTCACAGTCATCAGCCGCTTCGGACGTTTTTTGTCTGCACCTCCTTCCCGAATCAGCGCATAGGTGTATCTAATGTCTGAACAAGTTGCTGTGCAAGACCACTGGCGATCTAATGGAAGCGGCCGTTCTCCATTTGCACGAATTGCCGGATCTAAAAAACCATTTCGTTTTGTACGACATTCTCGTTTACTCTGGACTTTAAAGGAAGAGGCCACGGCGATTACAAAGGAATTGCTGGTGCCGGCGGATGGCGGCTAATCGCCTAATTTATATGCGCCATATCCAGCGACTGTTTGTTTTCCGAGTCAGCGCTGCTCGCTCGACTGAGTCGCAATTTGGCGTTAATTAGTGAGTAGATGTTGACCCCTAGGAACTGTGCGGCATTCTGCTTCGACTCGCAGGCGGCTCTATCTTCGAGTGGGAGATCCTGCGCAGAGTCACTTATCCTTAGAACCCTTAAACACTCGTTGCGTAACTAGAGTTCGAGCATGGAGTACCATGGATAGAGACGATTCGGGATTTGGCGACTTGCAGCTCGCTTGACCTTTCTGAGATTTCAAGCAAGCAAAGCAGCGTTTGTTTACAGTATTCGCGTTGTTTTGTAAACCGCTCGCAGACGCTTCGCTGTTTAGATTGAGGAGTGCCCGAAATCACACTTATTAATGTGCTTTTCCGAGACCACTCGCGCCTCCGCTAGGCGAACTGAGAAACTACCGAAATGAAAGATTAGGCTATTTTCGCGTGAATGAACTATGTGCATATCTTTAACGATCCTCCGCGTTGTGCTTGAACAATAATTTTTAACTCGTTTTGTCGCGTCTCATGTCGGTCCCTTAAGGGCCATATTCATTAAGTGCTTGATGCAGCTGCATTGTGGAATTTCGCGCAAAAACAGATTTCTTTTGTGAGTATTGGGAGCCGCATATTTCGCTACAAGTGACAATCTCAAGGAAATCATACGGGAATTCGGCAGTCTTGTCTTCCCTGTTACGAACCACTCATTCACAAATGTGCGTCTACTCGTGAACTTTTCGGAGCTGCGTTTATGTTGCTGCAGATCTAAGACTTTGTGCCTCATTCAGATCCCAATTTCGATCCAATCTAAGGCTAGCTGTGTTATGTTTTGCCAGAGTTCTCGTCTCAGTCTTTCTCGATTCAACTGTTTGTTGATTCGCGCTGCACCGTCTAATCCTCCTCGTCTGGCTGCTGTTTGCACGAGGAGCGCAACTCACGAAAATGCTGACTGTAGACTGTTTTAATTTGGACTAATTTGTGCGTATTGAATTATTTAGACTAGGTTGAATTCTATTCGACGACGGCGCAAAATCCGCCCATCTCGCTTGAACTCTCATCAGCTGGGACGCGGATTGCGTTTTGGAGAAACGGAGACCGTGACCTTCTTCAATTGACTGTTCAATCACTGTCGCGACAGCCGTTGCTCGGCAATTCCAAATCTTACTCTTAAAATGCGCTGTATTTATGGGTGTTGAATATGTGGCGGCAGGCGATCAGCGCGCGATCCCAGTGGGAGGGTTCAAAAGCCCATAATCAAATCTCGCGCTTCTCAATGGATCAAATCTGTGAATGGATGTAAACCGGTCTACTTTCTGTGACTGTCACAAGCGCTAACCGTCTTCTTTCCAGCGACATTTGAGGAAAACCCTCAGCTCGCGCCGTTTATCGCGTTTTTGTCGCCATTTTAGCGATTGTCACAAGCGGTTTTGCGCGTTAATTCATCTTTGTTGTTAGCGACTTAGGAACATCGCGCACCGGTGCACCTCTCGCGCGAAAGTATGTAACTATTGTTTACTCTGAGCGAAACAGCGTTTTGTCCCCGAACGGCGGTGACCACAGTCGCGCGATGTACTTAGCATAGCAAACCCTTCTTCCATCGATCGCTTTCTCCTCTTCCGACTGTATTCAAATCTCCTTTCGTAATTTCTATTTTTTTTCTGTTGCAGATAATCATTAGCATGACACGAAGATAATTGCGGTCCTTACATCATTCGTCAGCTCCGCGATGCTTTCAACACCTCTAGTCCGATTCTCGACGCTTCTACTGCTGCTGAGGATAACGACTTGTAGGTCTTTCTGTGCTCCAATTCACGCTGATATGTCTTTTCAGGTCAGACTGCAGTCCAGAATCCTAAGTCCTTAGAGCAGAATTCATTTCTTCAAGATGAGGTAAGCGGTGATACAAGGGTGTTCTGCATGGGCCGAAGTTTCTCCTTCCGTCATTTTCTTTTTTAAGCAAATTCATCGATGTTTCTTGTTTGCATATGTTTCCTCATCTTTAGGGATCGACTCCGTCTCACTTGTTCTCCGGCGGAGCATTCAGCATTCAAAAGGATTCCAGTGATGCCTCACGTTTGCTCAACGTGATGTTACCTCAAGATTTTCACGAATACGAGCAGTTCATCGCAAAAGTCACCGATATCTCACCCGACATGTGAGTGTAAAGGAGGAACAGAAACTTTTAAATACGTTCTTTTAGTGAATTCCCAGTTAGGGATGTTAATAAGACTTTCCTCGCATCTCCAAATGACAATTCTGTAATTAATATTCATGGTTTACATGCGGGTCACAAATACAGGTAAGTCGGTATTTCGACCCCATTACGCAATTCTATGTTCAGCATCGTTATTCTTGGCCGGGTAGGTGGGGACTCGATTCATATTCGAGAAGAGTCTGTCTTGATGGACCCTTTGCCCCTTGATTTTGGAAAGGACGACTCATCTGTGCTTGTCACCAGCACAAATGTAACCATGAGGACTCTTAAAGTGGACAAGTCTCTGCAGGTTAAAGACTCACCATGAATCGCTTGTTTATGTGTACGATTTTAGGACACGTTCCGAGTCGAATACAACCAAGTCAGTCCATACCGGAAGTTCCCTATTTTGGATGTCAACGACATTACCGATCAGAAATATGTGGAGCTGTATTTAGGAAATTTGAGCCCAGGCAGAGATTATGAGGTCACCGTGACTTCCATTCGCGAGGATCTCCCGAGCCGGCCGTGGAAAGGACTTATTACCACCAGTATGTGAATTTATAAGGCTGAAATGCGTCATGTGTTTGTTTTTCAGAACCTTTGAAACCGACCAACGTGTCCGTATCGGAAACGAATGCAACGTGTGTCAAACTTTCGTGGACTTTACCTTTCGAGTCCGGTGCAGATCGCTTCAAGATTGCCTACGGTGAAATGCAAGGTGACCCTCCAACAACCAAGGTGAGTTTGGTGAATTTCGTCTCAAAAGTGCGGTTTTCCCCTTTTTGCTTCCAAAAACTAAACCTAATTTGTAATTTTCAGCTGGAGACGGCTTACAGCCAAGAAAACGCCGATCTATGCGAACAAATCACCCCCGGTCAATCGTATCTTTTCGCCGTAATCGCTGAGAAATCACACCAAATCAGCGACGCCGGAACCATCTCACACACAGTGAAGCCCCTTCCACCACTCGAAATCAATGTCACTCCAGACTTCGAGAAGGGGAAATACAAAGTTTTTGTGAGTCTCCCGCCCAAGAAATATTCCAAGATCGACAAATGCATCATCACTATTGTTTCCGAACAGCTCCAGAGAAGCGAGAAAACAGTAAAAGTGGTCATCGACGATGAGAAGGATATTGCGAGGTACGGGTGAGAACTTCTTGTCATAATTGTTGGATGCGATTTTTAGCTGCAACGCCTACTATGACTTGGTGCCTGGCAGGAGGTACGAAATCTCCGTGGCCAGTGTGAGTGGTGCTGTCAGCAGCGGGAAAAAGTACAAAAGCCTCGCCGTGACGCCTGCTTTCGATATGGAAGCCCTGCAGCTCTCTTTCATGGTAAGGAAATAAGATCTCTACGTGAGGGCCGTTCGCTGATAATCGCTTTTTTCGAATTGTTGACGGATTGTGGAATTTGTGTTTAAGGGCAGTTCGTTTCAGGAAGTTCCAAACGGATTCCAGTTAGAATGGCCTCCCAGTGAAGTGGCCATGCTGAGAATCTCGGACCTGTGGGCGAAAGTCATCGGAAACGACTCTCAGCTTCATCTCAAAGTGGAACCCTTGTCAGCTAACGGCACCAAACGTCAAGCGCTACAGTTCGAAATGACTCCTCGAGCGACTGACCCTATCGTCGTGTCTAATCTGAAGAAGGGTACTTGTTACAAGATCAGCATCTACACAGTCACGAAATCCGGAATTGTTTCGATCAATCGATTCGAAGAATCACGGAGGACGTCGGCTCCATCTGTGAATGTTACAGCGGACCGCATCACGTCATCTTCAGGTGTTCTTTTCGTGGAGAAGGTCGAACCCGAAGGTTTCAACGATGAGCTCTCTGAATGTTCTCTTGGAATCACAGTCTTCGATATGCAGAATATGGCTGTTTTCGAGAACTCTTACCAAATGGATAGCTCCATCGCTCCAATCGACCTGACTGGTCTGCGTCCTTTTCACAAGTATACGATCACCTCCCAGGTAAAATATTCAGTTTTCCTTCTCGCTTATTTTTGTACTTCTTAGGTCGCCTGTGGAAAAACAGGGGAAGTTGCATGCGCACCGAAAACACGGACCATGGATCGGATAGCTTTCGAGACCCATCAAGATCGGCCGGGACCCGTTCAGAATATAAGCGTGAAGGCATTGAACCCGTATTCTGTACAAGTGTCATGGCCAGCCCCACTGCTCCCGAATGGGGTGATTACCCACTACAGCATCTCGGTGAATCCTGACGACGAAGACAACGCTAATTGGACAGTAAACGTTGGCGCCTCGTCTAGGAGCGAGAAGGACCTCATTGAAGCCGTGGTGGACAACATGGTCGGCGGTCTATCCTACACGATCGGAGTTCGAGCGGTCAACGAGGCCGGAGTTGGGGATGAAATGGCGCTTTCGGATCGACTCCGCATTCAAATGCCCATCATGGGTAAGTTCTTTTTTCTGTTGGCGATGCGCTGTTTTACCCTATTCAACGCAAAAATGTGTTCTCTCTTTTTCTCGGGGATATAAGCGTAAATCGACGAATTTGACATTTACTTGATGCCGTGCTACCCTTTCAGCGTCACTACTAATCTGATTTCGACCAGCATTAGCTGTTATTTATCACTAGTGCGTTCATGCTATTGCCACTTATAACAGCTTACGTAAATCACTAGTAACGTCAAAGGAGAAATCACCCGATGAGAATAAAGAAAAGGGCACGAATTCAAGAAAAAAGTTGTTTATTTGGCTACCGATAATCTTTTAGCGCCTCCGCGACCTTCGTCACGCATCGATGTTCTTCCAACAACGGTCCATAATTCCGAACTGAGCATACGCTACAACACCGTAATGTTCAGCACGAAACACGGGTTGCTCACAAAGTGCTCCGTGATCGTGGCTCAAGTCGCTCCCGACGGAAAATTGAACGAGAACTGGCTCTACGACCATGGAAACCGCTCTGCTGTAAGTATTGTTCGGGGTATCTTCTCGATATGGAAGCAAGTATTTGGTCCATAGAGCAGTATTTGGATAGAACAGAACAGCGTCTTACACTTATTTATTTCAGACATGGGGCGAAGTACAGAAGTTTGAAATTTGGCCTCCTTATGTCGCCACTGAGACTCATCTGGAACGTGTGAAAAAGTTTGCCCCTCGAGCGGTGGCGGAGGTGAGTTCTCACAATCTGCGAAACCCCGAATGCGCTTATATTCAGGCAATCGGAATTGATAAAACGTGTGGTGAGCGGAACTTGAACGCCGTCTGCAACGGTCCTCTCAAACCAGGCACCGCCTACCGATTCAAACTGCGACTTTTCACAGCTCCGAACCTTTGGACAGACACTGAATTTTCGGACGTCGTGGTAACAGGTTAGGATTTCTTCTGTTTTCCATCCACTCAAACGGCAAACCGCAAAAGTCGGAAACGACAACAAAGCGACGGAAACGATCATTTCCGCGCGCTCGTTTCCGTTGTGCATAAACGCAACGTCCTTTTTTCTTCTGTTGTTGTTGCCACTTCCGCCGATATTCTGACCAACGGAATTTTCCGCCGCATGCACTCGTATCTACGTGCGCTCAAGCTTCTCATCATTCTCGTACATCTTCTATTATCGTCTCTTGCGCCACAGAGTCCCGTCATAATTGCTCCCCCCATAACCCCTTGAGCCTCGGATTCGCGTTTTCCTTATAAAATTTACTATTATGTGCCTAAAAAACGGCTCAGATATATGAGTAGATATTGAATAATTGGTAGATAGGCCATTTCCCATCCCACCCCCACTGTGGCACATCCCTTAGCGTGGCAGTGAAGACCCCGTTCATTTCAAAGCAAAGTCAACTCTTCGCGTACCCCTCCTCCGCCCTCAGCCCGTTGAGAAAACTCGCGCATTTCATTACTGGCATAATGCTATTTGTCTTTCTTTCACGTGCGCTTGAAACTTGATTATGAACAATCTGTTGAATGCAGTTCTTTTACTCTTATGACCCATAACTCTGGTTTGCGCCGATTTCGGAATCACTACGCCACTTGTCTGCTTCAAACTCCCACGCGTAATGCTCAAGACTTCCTGTCGTTCCGAAATCCTTCCGGCGTTTTGGACATCGGGAATGATGTGATAGGGCGGATAAACAGCGTAACTAAAACTGCTAAAAATAGTGCGACTTCGCCTAGGTGTTTATTGCGCGGAGTGTCAAGCCGAGCAGCGTCATTGCTGACTGGTCGTACAATATTGACACAGTTGCACGAAATAAACCGACTATTGGCCATTATTTTTCTTCGTGAACGACAAGAGGTCTTTGTGAGAAATGAACTGACCACTTTAGCTAACGTATCCTATTTGTCCTGTGGCGTTTGAGTCCGTACACACTCCCTTTCGATGAAGTGAAATGTTTCTGTTTCGAATATAATCGGCTTACTAATTTGATTATGAAACTTCGAGAGCAGCAGATGTTATTGCTCGCGCAATTTCAACCAAGCGCCGTTTTGTTTGCATTTCTCTGTTTAGTCTGCCTTCAGGGCATAAACCAAAAGCGAACACCTCCGCATGCGCCTTAGATGTTTTTCCACTCTTTGAAGTCAATAACAATTGTTGTATAAGAGCTTTCGAGGGCTGGGACATATGCACTTAGACAATTTAAACTCTGTCTGTTTCCGGGATTTCCCACAAATTCACTCTCGCCGGGGTTCGCTCTAAGTAATGCACCAACCAGGCAGCCTTTGAGGGATGAATGCTGTTTGCGTAGTATCATGCGAACTATTTTCCGTCCGAAGTCCGTTCAGATTTGCTTCGCGTTCGTTTCCTCCTCCTCCCCCGCTCGCTCGTCCGTCGATTCTCGCGCGTTTAAAGCGGCAAAGGCCAAAGGGATTGCCTTCGGCAGGCAGGCAGGCCACCGAAGAGTCGCTTCTTCGCTATGTTGGATTCATTCATACTTTCCCTCCCGCGCATTCCCTGCTGCTGTTCCCGGCTCAGTACCACCGCGCGTATTTATTCATTCATGAGAGTAGTCGCAGCATTTTCCAACTTCAAAAAACTCCGCCCTTTTTGTCGCCGATGGCGGGGGAGAGGGCCAGCGCTTGACGCGCTCTCTTCCCCTTTTTCTCTATCTCTGGTAGTTGTGACTGAAACTAAGCAGAAGTTGATTGACGGCTATTATGCTTGTGAGTAAAACTTGTGTGTGGGAGGGGGGGAGGGTGGAAACAGGCGAGAAAGGGCAATCAAAGAGTTTTCCCTCCGACAAAATGAGAGCGTCCGTAATAAGTTCAAGCAGATGGTCTCGTCCCCACTTTCCAAGGGCTACGCAAAAGACACTTCGTGCATACACTAAAGAATGGAGATTCGCGCGAGGGCCGCCGACTCTGGAGCCTCCCCCGCATACAGACATAAGGGCGCGTTAATTAAAAGCCAGTTGACCAGTGCTGGCTTTTATCGACTGTCGTTTCGCTGTCTCAAGAATTCCTCCTACCTTCACTATGCGGTTATGTAACAGCTGCCATCTTACGCAAAGGTGTTTTTCCACATGCCCTTTACTCAGCGTTGGCTCATTTCAAACAAATGTCTATTTTTTCTCCAGTGTCTCTTGCCTCCCCCGCTTTCCCACCCTGAAATCTTATTTTTCCATGGGAAACGAAGACCGATTTATCGTCTTCGGCACAAATAACGCAGCCGGTCGTCAGTGCTGCGTGTTGTTTGCGCGGTTTCAGTCCTGAATCGACCACATTCTCTTGTTTTCTTGTATTTAAATTAACACTCATCACCCACTTTGTCCATTTCAGAGCCAGTGCAGGTCGGCGCCGCTTTCCGAACGGTTTTCGTCGTACTTGGACTTCTGCTCCTCGCCGGGATCCTCTCGTTTGGCTTTTTGATTTGTCTGAACCGGAAGAGCGAAAAGAAGAGGTGAGTATCAGCCACGTTCAAGGCGTTGTTTCCGAGTTTCTCAAATGCCGCCTTCAAGATTAGACCTTTAAATTGATTCTGTGAACCGAAGTGGGTTTTTCTGAACGCCTCCCACATTGCTCTTTCCCGATGTAGACTTCTCCTACTTCTTCTCTCCATGCGCATATTTCGCCTACATATTCGGGTGTGCTTGTGAACATGTTTTTGTTCGTGTTCTATTCAATCGGAAGTTTGGGTTTTACTGCTCTGGAGGGACACGAGTAGGCGCGGTGCCGTCAACAACAGCATTTGACGTGTCATGGCGACGGCGGATGGAGATGTTCAGTCGAATTTCGCGCCCATCGGTAGCGACGAACTCACCTCAGGTAGAAATAGTTTCGGTCCCACCAGTGTGAAATCTCGCCTTTTGTGGCTTGTTTTCCCCTTTTTTAATTCTTTGTAGACATTCATTATTAATGCAGCGCCGCGCAAACAAGGCGAACGAGGGTTGACTCCCTTGTGATTGCCAGCACGCTGCGACCGTATGCTTTGTTAATGAATTTCACTCCCTCACTTGGCCGTGGGAAAGGTCGGTTGGTGCGCTCAATTGTCGTTTTCCAATTGTCTGCTCGTTTGTGCATAGTTCGTGTTGTTTTTTTGCCGTGCTCTCGCAGCTGACGACGCGTTCCCCAATATAATTCAAGTAATATTGAAAACTTCCGAACCCGTGAGAAAGAATTCATGAGATGTCTGTTTCAGCCTACCTTCGTTCATTTCCCAATCGTCTAGCCACTCCTCGTCTTCAAAAGAGTCGCAGTGGCAAGCGCTCAAAATGATTATGGCCGAACGTGCGGCTGACTGTCTGGCTAAACTTGGCCTCGATGCCGCCTCCTCCGCCGCTGGTCAAGGATTCTCGAACTCCGCGAACAACGGGAAGGAAACCGGCGTTCCTGCGGGTCCTCCGCCCACGATCATCCATCAAAACAACGCTCTCCTCGGCAACGGAGGCTACGGGCAGCACAGACGGTTTGTTTTTAATAACAATACGGATGACAAATGGGCTAATATGTTGCAGAACCCGCAGCCTCCGCGAACGTACCGGCGTTGACCAAAGACTTGAACGACTGCCCAGTGGACCTCCGCCGGGGCAGAAGATGGTCTTGTATACGGTAATCAAAGGCTCCAACGTGGACCATAGGTATCGTTTGAGGCAAGCTTCGTTGATAAATTTAGCATTTCAGTCGTCCAGTTCTCATTAGAGACTTCCATGACCACGTCCGACTTATGTCAGCAGACTCAGATTTCCGCTTCTCGGAAGAGTACGAAGTGAGTTCCTTGTCCAATCTCTTTCGAGCGCCATACTAGGCATTGCGTACATATGCATTTGCGTTGTTTAGGACCTGCGCCACGTGGGCAGCAACCAACCCTGTGTGGCAGCGGACATGCCGGTAAACCGTGCGAAGAACAGATTCACCAACATCCTACCGTACGACCACTCGCGCGTCAAACTTATTCCAACCGACGACGAAGACGGGTCCGACTACATCAACGCCAATTACATGCCTGGATTCAACTCCCGCAGAGAGTTCATCGCTGCGCAAGGTCCTCTGCCCTCGACTCGAGACCACTTCTGGAGGATGGTATGGCAGCAGCAGGTCCCCGCCATCGTGGCGCTGACGAAATGCGTCGAAAAGGGGCGTGACAAGTGCCACCAGTACTGGCCGGACAATGACCAGCGCAGTGTTTTGTACGACGATATCGAGGTGAGAAACAGCGTTGTTCGGTAACAGACCTTTGCTTTCTCCGGTTCAGGTAACACTTTGCTACGAAGAGATCATGCCGGAATACACTGTTCGGGAGCTGGCCCTGACGAACATGGCGGATCCCGCAGCACCCCCAAGAAAGATTCTTCACATGCATTACATGGCCTGGCCGGATTTTGGCGTCCCGGAGCACACGTCGAGTCTCGTCAGCTTTGTGCGAAAGTTCAGAAGTCTTCTATCGACATCGCCGAACTGCAGGCCGAGCATCGTTCACTGCAGGTATGTTCCTTTTGCTGGATGCAGTTCTATTTTCTCAAGTTTAATCCCACGATTTGCCAGAACACGCGGACAGTACTAATCGCTATGGCGCCCCAATAATTCTGAGGTGTTTCAGTGCCGGAGTTGGAAGAAGCGGAACTTTCATTGCTCTCGACCGGGTGATGCATACGATCCCGATGAACGTGCCGTTGGATGTGTTTGGGGTCGTTTACGAGATGCGGCTAGAAAGGTGTCACATGGTGCAGAATGAGGTGCGTGGAAATGTGCGTGAGGATAGAGATCTGATGTGACCGATTTCAGCAGCAGTACATTTTCATACACCAGTGTTTGCTGAACATCCTGGAGACACAATATCCCCACTTGCTGCCTCCGAACACTATCCCCAGCGGTTTCGCGGTGATTCCCCCTACTCCAAGTTCTCACATGCTCTCGTTCAACCACCCAAACTCACCGAAACCTTTGGGGTTTGGGAACTCGCCCCCAGCGCCCAGAATTGAAGTGCACCAGAACCCTGCCTTCATCGAAGACGATGAGGGAATCGCCGAGTCCGGACTATAGAAACATAATTTATTTATCCGTCTTTGTACATAAAAGAACTGAAATTCGGGTTTCAAAAAAGTTCCTTAGCAAAGAGTCCCGTGATCAAAGTTTCAAATTTCGCATACTGCGGCATTGTATCTCCCTTCTCCATTGCTTCCTCTCTCCCAACCTGAGTAGTCCTTTCGTCGTCGATCAGACTCCCTTCGTATCCGCGACGCGTCGATGTGACCAAACCGATGTTACCGTACCCTGTTGTCGTTGTGCAGTATGAATCCGATTAAACCTCTTTCGCTAACCAAACAATGTCTCGTCTGTACATGGAAACAAATGCAGAAGACGTAGAACAGTGAATTCGCAATGTGGACGAGAATCGCATACAAACACACAAAACATTATGCAAATTTGAGTCCGTTCGCTGGAGCAGTGAACACGCTGAAATCCGCCATATGGTCGTTTTCATGGCAGTCAGATCTAAACATCGACTATTCCGCTGCGTCATATGCATTCTGATCTGCCTAATTCTTCTCTACCAACTTGCCGTATGGCTTTACAAGTTGGGTACAGCTAAAATGATCATCTTATCGGCAAAAATATGTGAGGCTCGTCTGCACTCAAGTTTATTTCCAACATTTAGCCGAGACCGGGAATCGTCGACTACGGTGGTTTGAGAATAACGCTACGTTTTCATTGTATGAAGTAAGTGAACGATGTAACTATTTCGCTTCAACATTTCGCCTGAAATCACTCTCTCTGAGCTCGGCTAAAAAATTTGGAGTCTGAACTCGAATTTGACGAAACCTTCACTAGTCAGTTCCCAGGTACTCAGGTGACAAATTCAGCTCACCACATTTGACTGCACCGATTGAAGTCGACGTTCAGAAGGGCACAAAAGGCACAGAAGGAACCACAAATGTGAATTTCAGTGTAATTCCTCAAGAAACGATCATCGAAGCTAGATAAAATTTCTCCAAGTGCCAGAAATCCGAATTGCAATTTCTAGCAATAATGACCCGACTCCTGGAGATCGGGCGCTTACCAAGCGCCACGTTCTACCTATGTGCTTGTAATAGTTTGTTAAGGAATGTGCATTGCTGCCGGTAAACACCGAACATTTGGACTGCGAAAGGATTATCGATGGGGACGAGGAATACATCAAATCCTTGCGGGAACATCGAGTCGCGGTAGATGAAGCGGACGACTCGTTTGCAATGGACTGTAGCTCGGTCCATGGCCGTGGATGTTATCCTAGCTATCCACTCTCTTCAGAAGAAGCAGCGTTTCCCATCGCATTTGCCACTGTAATCTACAAGGACTACCTGATCGTGGAGTCCATATTCAACGCAATCTACGCGCCTCAAAACCTATTCTGTTACATTCTGGACAAGAAAACGAGCCCAGTTATGAGAAAACAGATGCATTCGCTCGCGAGGTGTTTCCCAAACGTCCACATTCTGCAGCAGGAATTCGACCTCGACAGCTATGGAAACAATATGAACACCGCGTATCTTGGGTGCTACGAGCATTTGCTAAGAAGTAGCCGTAACTGGAAGTACGTTGTGTCTCTGCAGGTGAGTGTACTGCCGGCCGTCGGTTTGTTTCAGAAATCAGTATTTAGAACCATGACATGCCTCTCCGTACTAATCGCGACCTAGTCCGCATCCTGAAGATATTCAACGGCTCAAACGACGTTGAAGTGACCAAACCAAACAAGGACAGGATTCCTCTTCCCAAATGGACCCCACCGAACCCACACCGAGAATATTCATGGACCCTGCAATCGCTGGGGATCGTCCGAAACAAATCACTTTCATGTACGGTCACGGGTAGAGCATTCATGGGCTGTTAGTGTCTTAGCCAAGAAACAAACACTCGAGATGAGCGGTCTTAGAAGGTTGTTTCAGTGGACGACAACGCAGAACTGACGCTGACCAAGGGAGGAACAGCGACAATGCTGACCTACGACTTTGTGCGCTTCATTCTTCGAGATCTCGACCTTTCGGAGCTGCTGAGAAGATTGAATGAGAAACATTACACCGACGAGATGCTTTTTTCGACCCTCCATTCTTCTGACGTTCTTAGCGCTCCCGGTGGTCACACGACAAGATGTTTGAAGAAATCAAAATTCTTTTCGAAAGGAATGACAAGGTGGGTAGATTTCTGGAAACGGTGGGGAAGCTCTGCGTACCGCTTACGGCGCTTTCGTTGCGGGACCAATTTGAAATTTCGTTTTGTGTCTTGTTAACTTGGCACAGAGATGATAAAGATCGAATCGATTTTAGTCGAATTTAAATTGAAATCTTTCGTTTATGAAAATTGATTTCGATCGAGAGACATTGATTGTTTGGGGTTCGTCTTGATACTTTAAGAGTTTCGAAACAAACTGAGATTTGTTAGAAAGAACGTTTATGTGAGACTGAAGAAACCAGCGTTTTGCCTGCCTTGCACTAGCCTAAAGGGCTTTCTCACTCTTAGAGTCTCTCTACCCTGTCAAAGTTGCTCAATTCTAGAGTTGTACATAGAAGCGTTCCCCTCTCAGCTTCATTCATATGGCAGTTTAGTTAATACGCACACTCTCCTTTCCGGCTTGATCTTGTACTTCCATTTCAGAAGCACCCACTGGTATGCCCGATACAACTGCCTTTCGGGCTACACCCGACACAACGTCTGTATCCAGGGAATCGAGAATGTGCACGAAATGAAAACTCGGCACGGACTTTTCATGAACAAATTTGTGCCCGAATTTGATTATGGAGCGATCGTCTGTCATTTGAAGCAACTGATGCGGCAAAAGATGAACCCAGAAGAGTGGAAGACTGCAATAGATACGGAATACTACAGCAGTCTCCCGAACATCCGGTTGCACAATTTGCGGCAGGCAGGAAAAGCTGTCGACTTCGAATCTTTCGACTGTTCCTTACTTGGAAAGGACGCACTGATTTGAAGTTGTGTTCAATTAGAGTTTAAATTCGGAAAACTTTGTGAATTCAGAGAGGACAATATTTTGATTTCCTGAAATTTAACTTTTTGGGTTTATTTCCTGCTGCGAACACTGAAACGTTCCTGACCATAAATAAACTGCATACCAGAAATAGCCCATCTAGCACCAAGGTCAATTGTGGGATCAAGTAAACCTGCTTTCCGTATTGCCTCATTCCGCTCCCACCGTTGTTTGAAAGACGACGAGAAATGAAACGGCGGCAATTCAATTTCCATTTCACTTTCCCGTAGACCTTACTTGGGTTTCAACTCAACGCCGTCACCTCCCCACTCTGCTATCCACCTATCCACTACCATCTGAGCACTTTTTGTTGAATTCCATTTCTTGAACGTTTTAGTAATTTTACACGCAGCACAAACTTGGCGATTTCCTCCTCATACGGTCGGTCGTCTGAAAGACCTTTTGTTGCACTTTTTTGCGGTTTTTCGGAACAATTAAATCTCAGTTATTCGCGGCGATCATTTGAATTGTACATTGTGTCGCCTCTCAGTGCAATTTTGTTTCATGGGGTATTGCATTTGGAGTCTGAAACTTGAAAAGTCGATTCCTGAGGTGTGTTCTGCGGGTGCAACTGTACGGTTGCAGGAGACCGCCATGCGAGTTGATCCCCAACTTGTGAGTTAAAATCTTTAAATTGTAAATGCGCAGCTTCATCTCCCCTTTTTCGCTCCATTTTCTGCGCTTTTTTCACTGGAGCTTCACTAGTTGTTGTCACCGAGAAACATCCAAAACCTCACGAAACTGCAGAACGAAATAAACGAGCGCTGCGTATCTCAAATGGGAAAAAACTGCTGCAAGTCGCCCTCAACTCAACTTTCCTGACGCGAATCAAATGGATTAAGGGAGTTCCGACCCGAAGGGAGTTCTCAAAAAAGCACTCATTACTTCGTTGCGATCAATCAAAAATGATACCCATACGAAGGAACATTTGTGCAAGGATTTTTTGCATGAATCAGCCTTTCCCAAAATTGTTTGCGCGCGCGCCGAGGAGATAATGACACGCATTTTTCGAGCACTTTCTCTCCGGGAGGGACAGAAAGTCGAGAAACGCAGGAAAGATGACCTGCTGGTCTAATTCATTGTCGAGTTGTAACACCGCACCCGATTCAGGTTTCACACGCTCCCGTGTCGCAAAGGCGACAATTGGGTTTCAAACAAACGACGACGGCCCTTCGACGCCTGCGGGTCAGGAATGCGGAGCGCCTTGCAGACAAAATAATCAAATTAGGATCATTTTGGTCTTCTTCCGGGCTCGACCGTGTCGGCCGCCACCTTTCTCTTTCCACGCTGGAACTCAAAAGCCTTGCACCAAGTCCTAAGAATGGATTCAGGAAACGCTTGTACAGTTAAGGCTTGCTGGAAGGAATCCGAGATTGGTGATTCGGAGACGTCGGAGAGAGAAAGTTAGCACTGTTCGATTCGCGATCTTACAGCGACTCCTTTCCCATGTTGTTTTTAGGCGGCTGCAAATCGCTCAAAACGCATTTCACACCGCTTCCCACAAACAAATTACTGTTTCGCTATCCCAAAAAGTAAACGAGCACCCCAAAAGGCAACTTTGAGTGAGAATCTGACTGCGGTTTGAAACTAGTTCCCATGACTAAAAGAAGTCGTTTAATATCGGCGTTTAATCAAAACCAACCAGTTTACACAACTTCTTGCAACAATGCGAGACAACTCGAGAGTGCGAACTTGTCGATGTCCACTCACAAGCTTCTTCCGCCGACGTTCCGCGACCGAAATTATGACAGTTCTGGGGCACATCAATTTCTGGTGACGCAATGAAACACTTCATTAATTTGGATGGCGCATAATAACAATTGACAAGTTTGCACGAAGAAAACGAGCAAAAGAGAAGGCAAGTTTGCAGTAAGTCCGCGAATCCCACCGTACGCTTTGTTCTCTCTCAGCACTTGTCTCTCGGGCTACTCTCGTGATTCAGTTCGAGTGCGAGACTCCTTCCCTGTCTGAAAATGCACCGGAAATGCAACTCTTTCTCGACTCCGAGTTTCCCGCTGTCATTGGTGATCTTGTGGGCACTGAGGCGTTGCTCCTCTGAGGCAAGTACAACGACGCGTGTAGTCCTAGATGTTTAACGTCGCTTGCAACAAATACTAAATGTTTCGAACTCGTTTCGCTTGGCTGATCATCGGAACCGGTAGAGTCCGGACGCAGTGTGGATCGGTCGAGAAGGTCAACTGCGATACTGGATGCTTCTCCGCTCCAATTTTTTCACGCACAATCAGACAAGACAGGGTTGTTCGTTCTTTGGGATGTCTTTATCCCGTGTCGTCTTTTTTCGTCTTCCTGAACGCAGCATCAAATTTGGGGGAGGAGATACCTGGTCAACGCGCGCCAGCGAAGGGGAACTGGGTTAGGGCTCCAAAAAATGAAAGGACCGCGTAAATGACGAGGATTGCGATTTCTTTATTTTCTCGCCACTTTCGCTATCTTCTCAATAACCGCATCTTTTAATCGGGGTGGATATACCCGGCTGGATAGTGCGTGTGCAATCTCGTAACTCCTCGCCCTTTCCCCGACGCCCGATCGGCGACACCGGTCCTTTTCAAGAGGATCTTGTTAACGAGGTAGAGGCGTGAGATCTGGCTTTTAAGAAAACATTGTCGTTTTCACTGCGATAACACCCTCAGATAACGTGCGCGGCGGGGTTGAAACGAAGGCCGTCGAGAAGGCGGAATTCTCGCGAAAAGCTTTGGTGACCAGGACGTTGTTGGGTGACCCTAGCCTGCTTTGTTTCCTGTTATTTCGTTTGTTCCTATTTAGCTGCGAAGTTCTGAGTGGAGTTTTTGGAATCTGGCGAACCGCTCAATATCAATATTCTTTTGGCGTGAGAGTTGCGATCATCACGGGAAATTTCCGCTGGTTTACTTTATTCTCATCTCAGCTGTCCAAATTTGAATATTGGTCGGAAGAACAAAGCAGCAAACCAAAACTACTCTACTCATGTTCCCTTACTTCAAATGGTCAACTTATGGCATTTGCGTTAACGTTGTGTGCGTGGCAGATTGTATGGCGGTTAGCGATTTAGATACGCTGTGTTTTGGAACAGTGAAAAATTGTGGCGATCCCGGCGAACGCTCAGAAATTTATTACCGATCGCGCGTGGATTCAGTTTCGGTTCAGCGGTTGACTCGAGGGGATATCCGCCGATTGTTCTTTCATGTGTGTCAACATGCGCGTTCTCGGCTCTCCTTTGCATACCGGTTACGCGTGCTCAGGGCGCGGAGGGGCTCACTGATCCATCGGGATCAGCATCCCTTACCAGATCTTCGCTGCATTTCTTCTTACGCAGGCAGCGCCCAAAAGGAGCAATGAAAAAGTAAAAGTGCAAATGCGACAGATGCGGGTCGTTTATTGTCTCAGGATCGAAACGCGCCGCGCGCCTTGCGCGTTTGTTGTCATCTCTTACTCGAGAAAAGAATTATGGTCCAACTTTGGGATATATGGATTACTTTGGAGTCTATGTGCATGGATCCATCATCGGCGGCGCCTCCAATTTACACAGTGACAACTGAAAACAACCTGTGGCGCTTCTGTGCGCGGTTGAGGGTCCTCGCGTTCCTCGGACGCCGGTCGCCGCTTCAAGTGGGCGTATGTGTTAATTGCACGCCTTGCAAGGAATCTCCGCTCGCAACTTCCTTCCTCATAGCTGTGTCGTAGCCTTTCGGGGGCTTTTCGAGAACCGGTAAATTCGATTATAGTGACCGGAGAGCCATTCGTCTTCTTCCTGCACGCTTTCTCCCCCTTTGGTGCGGAGACCCTCGGCTGCCACTTGACGCGACCCGGGAGAGGAAAAACACGCGTTTGATCGACGGAATTTCCAGTGTCCGCCAGCCAACTGCCGACGCCGCCAACGTCGCAGCGGTCATCCGACGACAGATTTCGAATTGTCTCCAGCCTCCATTGACTTTCCCCCCTAATCCAGCTCGTTACCCTTTGGTTTTTCTCTCTCCCAGTTCCTCGCACTCAAATACCGTATTCCTTCCTGCTCGTCCATTCCCGCTGCTGGTTCGTCACTTCAACCAGCAGCGGGAATGGACGAGTCTTTCGGATAACGAACACACCTTTCTTACCTTAAAGAACACCCTTCCTTGTTCGCTCCATACGACCCGAACAAGGTCATTACTTTTACTCGAGTGACTCAGACGTTCCGCAGCTCGTTTCCGTTCTGTTGACGCCTTTGGAGACTGAACGCTTTTGCCCGGGGCAGATGGGAGGAAGCCGAAACCTGCTAATCTAAGACTGTTCCATGGTTCGATTTAATCCAATGAAAGTGTTCTCGACGACTTGTTTCTTATTTTGCCATCGCGTTCCATGTTCGTACTTAGGCGCTTATGCAGGCGAAAAACTGGATTCAGCTTTCACTTCTTCGGCGCTTCCTCCACGGGGTCTGGGTAATCCCACGTAAATCGCGTTCTTCCCGCCGGTTTCCGATGATAAAAGATTAAAAAATCTGCCGGCTTCTGCTTATTTAAGTGCGGTCTCGAATCGGTGAAAAAGGGTTGCAGCAGAGGCCGCGGCGGTGGTGGCGGCGGACGGACAAGGCTGGCGCCCGGATCGGCGTGCGTCCTGGAGACGATATCGGCGAAAACGATCCACTTATGTGTGTCTTCAATTGACTTTTCGCATATTTCTCTAGATTACATCAGTTCCGTCTTTTAATGTCAAAAATGGCGATTTCATTGTTTGCGTGTGGAGAGATCGACGCTGTCCTCGATCATGTCTTCATTTTGCCTTCAGATTATGGGTACAAGAAGGCTACTACTGATTGCCTGTTCTGTCGTTCTCGCCTCTTATTGCTCTGCCCAGCAAGCCGAAAAGTGAGATTTGAGTGGACTTCTAGCGTTTACAACCCTGATTTCAGACCAAAAGCCTTTGCGGCTCCTGTCGGAGTAAACGCTATTGAGGTCGACGGAGATGTGAAGAAGTTCTTCAGTAAGAATAACCATTTTTGAAAGACTGAAACGCTTATTTCAGAAATCGGCGCTGCTCGCGATGGCATCCAAAAGGCTATCCTAGACGAGGTTTTGCCAGCAGGAGACCACAATAACTTCAGTAAGTGTTTTTTCTCGTATGTGTTTTAAGAACCTTGCTGTTTAGTTGACGATGAAATCGAGGATCCCGGAGCGTACGACGAAGAAATCACGGACGTCAAGAACGGTACGCAACTTTTCGCACGTATGAGCAACCCCTTATCGCTCGAAATCAAGCGGCAAAGGTGTTTTATTCACAAAAAATGCCGCTGTTATCAAGGTCGTTTCGGTGCAGCGAAACGAGTCCCGCCAACCAAACAGATTATTTGATTAATAGGCAACATTGCTCCTTACAGAGAATCCGCTCTTCATCCCTCGGCTCTACAGAAATGAAACGGCCGAAGAAAAAGCGGCAACTGCGACCACCAAGACTACTACTACCACTACGACAACGACAACCACTCCTCGACCCACCCAACGTCCCGTTTTCCGCACTTTAGCCCCGGCTGTTGAGAACCTTGTTACCGACGTTTCTGAAATGTACCGATTCAGTCATTTGCCAGTAATCAAATCCACATTTAGCGGACCTCCTCACGTCCAGCCTCAGGTGCCCCGTACTCTGCCTCGGGTGCAGCAGAACCTGCTTCCTCAGCAGCCAGTGCCCCAGATTCCGGTTCAGCGACCAAGGCCAGTAGCTCCCCAGCAGCCGCACCAATTTGTCCAACCGCCTCCCCCACTTGCTCCACAGACCCTTCCACCTCGACCTCCTCAACAACCTCCTCCTCAGCAACCCCTTCCTCAGCAACCCCAACAACAGTTCACACACCAGCCACTCTCGCAGATCCCTCCGCAGCCAGATCAGTTCACGGCTCCCCAGACGTCTCAAGTTCCCCAGACAATCCCTTCGGCTCCTGCACCCGTCCAGCAGCCAGCTCCTCAACGCCCTCAACCTCAGCCTCGTCCCCGACCTCCTCCGACCTCTCCCGCTCGCAACCTACCCTTCCAGCCCCAACGGCCGCCTGTCCCTCGCCCTCAAGATCCGACCGGACTTCGCACGGGTGTCTGCCGCCAGTCCATCTTCTACATAACCGCTCCGGTTCATCCAGTTGACACGCATCTCACTTTCACTCATTTCGCAGCCGTCGTCTCCGTCGATCAGTGCGCGCGAACCTGTCACGAATTCAACTGTGCGGTAATCTATCCGTTATGAAAAGATCGCTTCAAATTGACTATGAACATAATTACAGATCGCGCACTACGATCCCGCTACCGGCCACTGCCAATTCAATCCCTCCACCGCATTCTCCATCCGCGAAGGACAGTGCCCGCGATGGCCCGCCAACCACTACAAGTGAGTGAGGCCTGTAGATTCTAGTTTCAGAATTGACCATTTAGGAACAATTTTGTGTCGAACCAACCTATCCGCATCTTCTGCATTACATGTCAGCGCGGACGACGCAGCAGGAACCGCAACATCGGACGCTCTTTCTTGTCACATCGGTAGGTTTTTTCGGAACTAGAACACATTATGAGACATCAGAAAATGTGTTGATACATAAACGTGCTATGTGAGGCTATTCGAGACAGGCCATGACGCGCCCGTCGTTTCCTCCTCTTCCTGACTAACTCCTGCCGTCCTTTTTATGAATATCACGAAGATGATTCCATGTTTTAATTTCAGTGACTCCAACGGATTCGTCCGCCGTCCCAAGAACAAGGCCTTCCAACCCACCATCATCGGGCGCGCAGCTTCCACGCACTTCAACGTTCACGGCGTCATTCTTCGTCAGCCCCAATCCACTGCCATTGGGCTCGGACCTTTCACACAACGGGAAAACTCTTTCCTTGTCAAGAAGGCAGCGCCTGAGAACGAAAAGCAGGTGAGTGCCGCTGTTGAGGAGTGCAGAATGGATAGAACAAATTCGATTTCAGGAGCAACTCATCGAATTCTCCGAGGGAAAGTCGGCGGCCACCCCTGCCCCCGAGGAAGCCGCTCCGACTGAGACGTCTCCAGAGCCTGTGAGTCCTTCTGAGGAAGCTGTGCCAGCAGAAGCTGCCGGAGAGGCAGAGCAGCCATCAAGCACCACTCCCAGTTCCACTACGACTGAGGAAATTGTTGAGACGGAGCCGACGACGCGCCGACCGCGCCGGAAATTGCACAGAGCGAGTGGAGTCGCCACGAATATTCGGCGCATCGCTCCAACGAACCACTAGAGCACCCAGCGTCATTTTGTTTCCGCTCAATTGTGACATTGCCACTCATTTCCTTCCCTCTTCTCACTTGATGCAACCTAATTTATTTCCTTTTCTGTAGCCAAATCTCTTAGCAACAATTTTGTACATTACATTTAGCAACACCTTAGCAACACGAAATCTTTCTCCTTTTACGCACAGAGTGTGAACACAGTGAAATCTGCCATATGATCACTCCTAATAAGATATTCTTTATTTCTCTTGTGGAGTTTATATGTATAAATGATATAAATGTGTACGTACAAATACCCACACAGACAGTTTTGAACACAATTTTTAGAGTAGAGCAGGAAAAGGCACTGATGGATTCAATCACAAGAATAAGTAGAGGCGACTTGACAAATAACGATAAGTGAAAGATCTGAGGAATGTAACGA
This sequence comes from Steinernema scapterisci, assembly GCA_000757745.1. Classification (NCBI taxonomy): domain Eukaryota; kingdom Metazoa; phylum Nematoda; class Chromadorea; order Rhabditida; family Steinernematidae; genus Steinernema; species Steinernema scapterisci. The sequence continues at coordinate 243,032 of KN167714.1, forward strand.
AAGAAAAAGAAAGAGGCCAAGCCAAGATAGTAACTATTACAAATCGGAAGAACAGCGGAAAGATGGTAAAATGCAGACAAACAAACACGTAGTTTTCAAACTAGAAACTGCTAACCAATAGAAACTAGACAGAAGACATTGGCATGACGTGTGGTTCCGCTGTAGCATCCGATCTATCGTTACCAGAGCCGGTGGCTGTTGTGAAGCTATGATTGGGGTTGGCAATGTTGTTACTGGCATTATTTGTAAAAGACCCATAAGCAAACGGAGATTCAGTTCGTCGAAGGAAAGTTGTACAGAAGCGTTCCCACGCAGACCGAAAATCAGGCAAACGGACCCCTGAAAAAAAGTTAGATGTTAAATCAAAAAGTCACCCGAAGTGCAAAATTTGGAAGATCAGAATACAGGGAAGTTAAGTTAGAAGAACAAGTTTGTTACGTAAGAAGTTGTGAAATCGTGCTGATCGCAAAGAAGTGCCGTTAGTGAAAACACACTTGTAGATTTGGCACAACACACGATTCCAGCTTTGCTACCGTACTCGTATGTGGTTAAATGTGCCAGAATCTACCTACCAACCTAGCCTCAACAAATGTTGCTGAGCGAATTGTTCTCGGGCTTCCGGGTTATTCAACGACGGCACTTCCAGGCTGTTGACAAATTCACGCAAAACTGAGCGCTCGACTACCAAGCCTTGTTGATAGCGATCCTGAAAAAGCATAATATACTAGTAACACAAAAATAAAGAAGGGCCTACCTTAACCACTTCGTACGCATCCATGATGATGGCGATAAAGAGCGACAGCACGACGTAGATGAACAAGGAGACAAAAACATAGATATATATTGTCCCGAAGATTTTGATAGTCGTGTTCGAGTCGTTGATTGTGTAAAACGTGGCGAACATGTCGTCTCCGTTGAGGAGCGAAAACAGAGCTTCCGAAGATTGTGCGAGGGTACGGAACTTGATACTGTAGGGTCCAATAATGACCCATCCGGCTACTAAGAACCCGGCGTAGAGGACGATAGCGCAAACCATAAAGCGGAGCATGTTCGGGAGTGATTTCTTGATTGTCAAAATGAGAATCTAAAAAAATTGAGATACGAAGGAAGCGGAAGCATCAACAGACATTGTACTGGTTGAAGAATCGCAAATATCGCAAAAGTCCAATGTAAACCAAGAGAGCGCCGGTACCTAGAAGGATTCCTGTGCTTGTGAATAAGTCGTTATCGAAATCCTAAATGAATCACATCATCACTCAAAGAAATCCAATAATTTCTTGCCTTGAATTCAATCGTAAACTTGCAGACGGTTCCGATCACAATTAAGACGTCGTTCACCACAATCATCACGTACCAAATGTTCAGGAAGGTCAACTGATCACTCAGATTGAGCTTCAGCCCTAAGTGGTTGTCAAAAAAGTCAAGTGTTTTCTACAAAAAAAAACTATATAAATAATAGCGCTCCAACGTTTGTCTCACAATCTTCAGCAGATGTGCTTTGATGAGGGCTCTACAGCACAAAATAAGGGATGCCAGACACAGCAAAAGAACGACCATATCCAGCAAGCCGATCAAGAACGTGTAGGCGGAAACGACCCCACCTAAAACAACCATCAGTATAAGATATTAAGTGGAGGCTCGTTGTCACCCTTTAGTATTCTACCGTTGCACAGTTTTTCGTAGCTGATGACAGCATTAAGATCGATGAAGACTTGACCGGTGTGGCGAGAGTTGTCATAAACGACTTTTACCTGCAAGCACAACACCATGGCGTATTGTAACGAGAACAAGCGGACAATGCCGATAAGACAAGATATACATACCTCAATGCGGTAACACTCCGGAGTCTGATCAGTACTCACAGGACTGAAGTGGATTGTTCGAAGATTAAAGTGAAGGGATACTTTCGAAATGATCAGAGCGTCTTCATGGTTGAAGGTCACATTTCGTTTGGCAAGTATGCGCTGAAGAGCCATAGCATCGCTCATGATGTTGTCCACGTCTGCTTTTGTCAAGTTGAGCAAGTGACACTCTAAAATGGAAGGTCAGGAAACTGCCAAATTAAAGCTGACACCAACCATTAACTTCGCTGACATCAAACTCATAAGTGCTATTCCGTACCACAACACTGGCTATGCGGTTGATGCAAAGCTTCATTGGCGGTATGCGATCGAAGTCGTGATTCCAGGTGATTGGATTATTCTCGTCCGTCACTTTGTGGTGGATGGTGGTATCGTAACTGAAACTCGCAAAAGACTCTTCACGTATCGAGTAATACTAAAACCATAAATCATCAAAATCGTTACGAAAATCAAATATACTAACCGATGTGACAATAAAAGCAAAATTCTCTATGAGATCAGCGCTCTTGTAGACCGAATAGCGCCCCGAGTCGGGTGGATAGACGACTGTGTCTCTGCCATCGTCCCAGTCTTTCAAAAACTTGTGTCTCATAACAGTGACGGTGTCACCAAGAAAATCCACATGAGTTATTCGCATTTCAGCAAACAACACAAGCTGGAAAAGTACAAACGTTAGTACATAACAGCTCACGTTCACAACACATACCTGAACTGTTACAAAAACTATCTTTAAGATTTGAAGAGCCAGCTTGAATGGAAACTGTCGCCTAACCGTCCACTTCTCCATCGGATCCATGAAGAAAAAAAGCAGATTCCTTCTTAGGCGTTCTCCTTGCTCCTTGTGATCAGGTGGCAGCGCAGCGAGTTGTTCGTCAAAGTCAATAAACATTCTGAAACAGTCAATAAAGAATTGCCAGTGTTGACATGACACTCACGTAGAGCCGAAATCGTCTCCACCTCGCATGGAGGTCATCCGCGAACGAGGTCTCGACGGCATCTGAAAAATTGTCTGATTATACAGGGAAATTTACAAACTCAAGTTCAAATTGCATTTATTTTGTGCTTCGCATTAGTATATTTGTTCCGAAAATTCGAAAAAATGGTCTTATGATGTACATACAAGAGACTACATATTGAGAAAGCTGGTTCATTCCACCAATTCAATTGACTAAACATACTGATTGCCTCCGAAACTTCACTCCTTGGCATTCAAAGGATGGCGCGGTATTCGTCGAGGCCTCTTTCATGTTTCACGAAAGTGGTCTCCACTCGCAACTCAGTCAGCACCGCAACCAATGACTCGTCGTGTGCTCGTTACACAACAGAACGCGTTATGCAAATTACCCGCGGATATCAGCGACATTTTCCAATTTCGCCACTTCACTCACCGTTCTCTTCCTGGAAAGTCCGGGCCGCGAAGCGCTGGGCGGAGCGTAAAACCGAACTCGTGGACGATCCGATGAGTCGGTGGTGGCTTCGGCGTTGTTCAACGGGAGCAGAGGAACGGTCTCGCCGTCAGAGGACTTCCAGTAGTCGGCAAAAACAGATCCCGGGCGATTCGGATTCCAGCACCTCCAATAGGATACAACCATTAGTGAGAATCAAGCGACGCAAGAGGTGTCCAGCTGTTCGCAACCGTGGTTCCACATTCGCAACTCTGGCTTCCCCGTCTATCGAGCTCTCAACGTAGAATATAGTTGAGGTCGCAGAGAAGATCGCCGAGCGAGAGGGCCGAGCTGATTTTTGTCGCCGCCAATTTGAATGCAGCGTGAGCCGCCGAAGGCAGGCAGCGGTGGTAAGTGGGGCTAGGGAATGGGGTAGCCGTTTTGTTCAGGTTCCACGGACTGCGACCGTCTCTTGGCAAGGAAAACAGGGAGCCAGCAGCAGCTTTGAACAAAGAGGGAATGAAGGACAGGCGATAGCTGACCGTTAATCAGGAAAGGGCGGATAGGAAAACGCGAATAGAAGAAACACCACGGCCGCTCGACGCACTGCAGCCCTTATCAGTGTGGAAAGCAATGCTAACAACCCGACGCCACTTCAGTATAAACATCATTGGTTGGTAAACCAGCACAGTGATTTCAAACGACTAAAAAATCAATTTCATTTATTCGGAAATAAGTCATGAGAATGGAGCAGTGTGGTGGTGGTTAGCGTCCGGGATTCACACGTATTCTTGCAGGATCAAATCTCCTTGCGTTGATCAAAGGCACTTCGTATCATCTTCCTTAACTGGTGTATGTACACGATCTCTACTCGAGAGAAACGACAAGAAGGGCTTTCTATTTGATGCCGATCTAATTAAAAAAGTAGCCTAGCGCATCCAAAAGCTGCCGACGGTCTAGTCTCGACAAAAAGGTGGCGCGAAGCTGCAAAGAAATAATCCTGTAAAACCCACAAAAAATCATTTCTTACTTGTAACTCAGCATCGCTCACGATTCCGTGCTTTAGACCCCTTGCGAGAATCGTTTCCGCAGCGTACAGTCCCATCACGTCATCGACCGTTTTTTGCATTTTCTCGCCGAACTGAACAGGATGTAAATCAATTGAAAGATCCATCATTTTACAGTACTCACCTTACGGGCGGAAGTGCTCATAGAAGCATTCAAGGCGTCGATGTTGAAATCCACTGTAACACCGCAATTTTCCAAAAACTCGCGCACATCTTCGCCGAATCTGAATAAGGACAAGCAGACAACAGTGGACGCTAGTTCAGGCGAAGGTCGCTAAAAAGAGCGAAACGTTCGGTTAAAGTAAATGGTCATATCGCTTACTTTTTCGGGGTCCACTGACAAACAGTCCATGAGCAAGTTTTTCACTGACGAAACAAGCTTCTTGGGCAAAAGGGGCAAGTCGGATTCGATGTAATTACCACTATTTAACCCATGATAAAAGGGATTCTCTCTGAATAACAATAACAAACTTAAATAAGAAACAACACTTACATCCTGCATACCTGGTAAATATTTCATATCCCAGCGTGGCCATGGCCCATAAATCCGATCTTTCAAAATTCACGACAACACCAGGACCCGGCTTCGTGCGTCGGATCTCCGGTGCTCTCAATGCCAGATTTCCTCCGAGATCGATTCGGTCGTCTGGATAAGGCACGATCCAGGAGCCGGTAGACATGGCTGAGCCGAAATCACTTAAAACAAGATGCGGGATTTCATCTGAAAGTAAATGTTTCTCAACTTTTCTGCAGTGGAAGAGTTTTACCATTTGAATTAAAATCCAATAGCACGTTGTCCGACTTGATGTCTCGATGGGCAATTTTGTGGTTCGCCAGGAACACGTTAGCCTCGAGCAGCTGTCCAAGCATAACCCGTCCTGTCCAGTAGTTCCGCTTGATTCTGAGCGTGTATTCCTTCAATGTCATACGGTACCGTTTCATGACTATGAACAATGTCCTCGGATCTTCAATTATCGAGTCGTAAAAATTTGCATTCGGAAGAGCTTCGGGAAAAAGTCTGGAATCCGGCAGATTGGATGGCATCGTGTCGGTAAACGCGGTATGAATCTTAATGATGTTTGGATGCGACTTTTGAACTGGTTGAAATCTAAACAGTGAGAATTAATATCAATTCAAAACTATGAGTTATTTACCTTGCGATCTGTCCTCGCAGGACTATCGAAGGATCGGGTAAAGGAAGCAGCTCCGTGCCCATTGATCTCCACAAATACTGTTCAGGCAAATCAAAGTGATAGTTGAACATCACCTTCAGCGCTAACGGATACATCTGAATTTCTGCTTTTAGAGACATAGCAGCACAGTATTGTTACCTCCCGTCTATCTTGTGGAAGCTGCGACGTTTCCCGCGTGGTAAGTGAGCGATTCTCGAGATCAGGAGCTTTCCGGATCTCGTAGACGGCGGCATTGCATCCATAATCAATTAAAGATCCAATATCGTATCCGTCGAGCTGCTGAGGGAGCTGATCAGTGTCCCGCTTGTAACTGTATCGCTCATGAACTCCGAATATATTGCGAATTCGGTCGTAGACATCCACGGGCGCTCTTTTCTTGAACAAGAACGACCGGAAACGATGTGATCCGTGCCTGTCATCTCCGAAAAAGTGCTTCGTCAGATGCAGCGACGCGAACGGACGGACCAAAACTCTTTTGTTGGTACTTCTGAGAGCCACTTGGAGCTGAAGAAACGAAGTTCAGTAGATACGGAAAAAGAAATGAAAATTACCGCGCGGAAGAAAGCATTCTTGGACAACGGAACGCGCTGAGCTGCTTTCTGGACTACTCGCTGGGTTACCTGCTTCGAGATTATCCTTGCAGCGTTAGGCGCTCGGCCGCCTTCGTGTATCCTCAGTAAAATCTGAACAGAAATCAAGGATTGCCATGAAAAAGCGGAATGTTATATATTACCTGTTGCCCGATTCGCCATGCACCCCTTCCGATTCGGCGTAAAGACATGTTTTCGCGGCGTCCCAATCACGCCTTCACATTCATCGAAAAAACAAGTCTGTAAACAGAGAAAAATTAATTTTCGAAACTGTGAACAGTTGCCGCCCGCGCTCAGAACGCGCTCGAGGTCGCTGGAAAGAGTAAACAAGCCCGCTGAAACAAAGAACAGCGAAAGCAAATCAAAATATAGAGCTGATTGGGAGTCGCGGTCAGGGAGGCAAGGAGCAGTGTTGAGAACGCTCTCAGGTCGGGTCGCTGGGTCTCGGGTGCTCGCTCTCCGCACGCTATGCGATATCGCTCTGGAATGACATCACAACAACACTAGAAAACTCGCTGGACGATCGGCTCAAGCGTTTTCTTCGTGGTATTTAATTCGGTGGGCGCAAGCAAAAACGGCCAAACGTGGTGAGTGCAAAAACTGTTCTCTGATCGGCCAATACTGGAGACGCCGAAAGATCGAGTTGATGTCTAGAATGTCTCTGAATGCAAGCTAGTTTGTGACGATGGAGAGAAAGCCTATTTTCAGCCTGGCCGTGATTCCAGGGTCTACATCGCGCGTGTTACTTTGAGCAAGATGAGTGCAACAAGTGTCAAACGCAGAGCAAATGCAAAAGTGTTTGCACCTAAATATATTCAGTTGCGAACGGTTTGCAATGCTTATATTTCCTCCAAAACTACTTCTTTGAAGAAGAACTTTCAAATAAGTTGAAGGGATCTACCGCCTCGGACCGCATTGTTCATGGGTTTAGCCACAAAGTCCGCCTGAGTTCATTTGCAGATTGCTAGAGTTTTTCAAATCTTTTATGATTCGCGTCAGTTTATGTACATACAAATAGAACATCCAGTCGACAGACGATACATGGGATTTGGCGATTTTGGAAGGATGGTTGGGCCGACAAAATCCATTAGAGATTCATTTGTGTTTCATCGCACGCCTAGACGTGCTAGTCTAAAGTTTGGGACAGATCAAGATCATGGCAGTCGGAATATTAGAACGTTATGGGTGTGAGGACATCGGTGCGAAGGCTAAAGGACAAATGGTACCCGCGGAAACGCACAGTGATTCTGTGCCAAATGATTCTGATCGTGCTCCGCCCCGATATGATCGCATAAACTAAGACGATGAGCCCTGCTCGGCATTCGCGTTCGTCGTTTGCTCCTCGCCATGACCACCTTCGTTCGGCTTCTCCTCCTGCTCCCTTGACCTGCTCTTTGCTCGTCCCAGCTTACTCAGCCACGACGACTTCTTGGCTGCACCCTCTTCACTCATTTGCCTCTCTCCCCCGGTCGTGCTTTCGGAGCCATCTCCACCGGCTTCCTCTTGGCCCATGATAGATACGTTATTGTTGAATCTAAAGCTCAAAGGTCACAAGGGGTGCAAATAAACGCTAACTACCGTGTGCGCTTCTTGGAATTTTGTCTTTCCGGTCCAATTTCAGACGGGTCGGCTTCTTCTATCACGGCAGATGCGGATGAAGGGTCATATGACTCCACTGAGGAACCTTCAACAAGATCCATGCTGATTCGCCGAGCTTCGATGATAGCCACATTGGTCGAAAAGCGGGTTTTCTTGGAGTCCTTACGTTGGATGCAGCCGTCTTTGTACTCCAGTTCACTGTCTTTGTCTTCTCCGTGATCGCGGGAGATCTTCTTTCCCAAGAAATTATCCGGTAATTTCCCTAAAACAAACTTGAGTATTTCCGATTTCGGCTTCGATGTACCTCTTGAATCTTTGGGTCCACAGAAGCAGACGCAAACCAGCAAAGCGCAGAGACCTACCGGAATCATGGCAATAGAGAGCGGAATCAGAATCATTTCAAGCTGAAATCGGGTGCTGCAGCTGCGCTGTTCGATGAAAGACTCTCGCTTTGTGCGGTTTCCGGCCCCGGTGTCAAAGTCGACCACGCCATCACTTGGAATGCTGTAAAGACCAGGTCAGTATTCATTTTCTAAACCATTTGCATTGCTGAATATGAATTCTCTGCGAAATCATTGAAGAGCGGAAGTTATGAACATAAAAATGGTATCAAGAAATGCGCTGACAACTGGAACAATCAGCGAACTGTAAAAAAGTAGTCGAAAACGCACACTTTGATAAGCAATTATTGCGTGTTGATGATAAGTGTGTGCGAACAAATGGAATGAATATTGATGCCTCTGGAATTGTCATCAGCGACCTGTCTTCAGTGCTAGTTGAATCGCGTTTCGCCATTTTCGTGACGGCCGTGACTTTTGAAGGTGATAAATCACAGAAGTAATTTTGTGCAAACCGCGTGAAAGAGGCATTCCAGGAACCCATGATTTTGTTTTTAGCTACCCCGTAGCTAGCACTTACTTGGTTCCGTTGTTTTGGTGACAGGCACCTTTGCATGAGCGGCAAGTTGCAGGAGCGGAAAGGACCAGACAGGTCGAGTAGAATAGAAAGAGAAGTGGCAGTATGATCTTGTAAGCGGTCATTCTGCCTGAAAGCGTTACTAAAATAATTTGAACTTATAATTACGTTTGGGTGAGGTGACAGTTCCCCCCGGAAACTCGCGCAGATGGACGCCCGCAACTACGACGTAAAACAAACCAGAGAACCGTAGAAAGCCACGTCTGATCGCGAGAGATAGCACAGGTATTCATCTGGAAGAGACTTTAAACTAGGGACGCGCGTCATAAGAGAACTTTGCAGTAATCACTTCCCTGTTCAAAGAGCTCTTGCAATACAAACTTGGGGTCGGCGAATCGGGCACAGAAGAAGGAACTGAAGAGGAACAAGGGCAGCAGCACATTCGACAGATCGACTTCGAATGACTGCTGCGCAGAGAGAAGACCAAAGAGACACATCCACCTCTGCTAGGAAGAAGACAGACCATCGCTTTACAAAAGAATCGGAGACGCAGTTCTCAAGGTAATCTGCGGAAACAACGACGTACAGTGCGAAGATATCCGTTCTGCGAGACGAAGGCGCGAGCACGAGCGTACAAAGACCGTTCCAAGGTTAATTCGGCGCCGTTACGGTCAGATTTGCGCCCCTTACTGTGTTGACAGAAGAACAGAAAAGTCGCTGCAGTTCGAATGCCTTGGAGAGGCAAGCGAGGCTACTTTACAGTACACTGAACTCCGGCTGGCCGACATCTGAGGTCTCTGAAGAGCCGGAAATATCGTTAGGCAGTCGACGATGGAAGGGCAAAGACCAGCGGAAGTTCGCGACCGATATGCAACATGTTTCCAGGAGCATTGGCGGCATTGGTCAGAATCGGCCCGATTTGGCGTTTCCGGAAGGGGTCGGGCGCGTGGGAAGTGCGCGAAAAAAGCGTGCGAGAATAAATCACCACAAGAAGCATACAGAACGACCGTTCATTTCCATTTCAACCGTATTTTTCGCCCGTTTGATGAATGAATGAAACCAGTCGAAAGGCTAAGATGATATTGCAATGATGCGCGAGAGACTGAACCGAGAAGAAGGCGATGACACCATCGTGGTCTTTGCGACAAGCAGCAGCAAGAAGAATTAGAAGTAGAGTGCAACGAAAGGCGCGAGCATTGGGGAGAAAGAATGAGAGGAAGGCGAAGAAAAGGACAAATCAACCCATCGTTCGAAGTTACCCATATCAAGGAAGTCACTGGTTCCAAAAGTTCAGTGTTCGTGGTAACATATCAAGGTTGCACTCAGTCACAACATGTGTGGGTAAAGCGGTGCGAATCAGTAAGCAAACAGCCGCGGATAAAAGCCCTAGTTTCATGAGCTTAACTGAAACAATCCTTCAAATGGGCATCGGAGAGCAACGGAAACTCCGCTCTGCGGAACCTTCCTTATGGTGCTTCCGCCGCACTCGCGCGCCAGGATTACATAAGGGCTCCCCGGGGTTCGTGCAAAAGACAAAACCCTTCGGTGGGCGGAACACCGCTACAACAATTAAAAAGAAACAGGGAACAAGTTCACAAGTGCGACCAAGTTCCTCATGGAAGAGGGAAGCTACGGAAGCGACCGTACTTCACCAAATTGTTCGTGGTTGCAGGAAGCGTGCAGCGACCAGCAACTCGTAGAGACATTTTAAGTCCTCGACCCTTACTCAACTTTTGAAAGGAGTTAATTGAATTAGACTACGTCTGCTGAGTCTGAGGCACTTACCGAAGAACGATGCAAGTGCAAACGAAGTATAGACAGTTCACTCATGTGATGGTTGTAAGGCGGAAAGTGCATTCGAAACACGCTCAGGGAAGGGTGATTGGCGCTAGTGGACACAACACGGCGCTGAACTTGGCATGGAGAAGCGCCCACTCCTGCTCTTCTTTCAAGTGAAAAAAGCGGTTCCTAAAGTGAAAACCCACGTAGAGTAGGTTGCAGTACAGATGCTCGACCAGTGGTTGAAGATGCTGCTGCGAAGAAACCGCAAAATGCACGATGGATCGCATCGAATGGACGTTTTCCATTTCGGCTTTCCGCCGCATAACCGGTTCGGACTCCAAGTCACCCCTGCGGGCGATTCAAGCATTGCGTAAGCTTAATCACTTAGCTGGTCATGATTGAAACGACATGAGAAGATGATCCAACCAAGCACAAATAGTCTCAATAGCCTAAGGACGAAGAGTACTTCTTTTCTTTCACCTCAAATACGTCCCTGTCATTACCTTTCTTCGATCTTTGTTGTGTGTACAAGTTCATGGTGTAATAACACGATCCGATTATGCACTTCACCTCTCTCATCAGCTGTACATGTTCCGTGGGACCGTGAATCCTCCATTCGAATAAGATAACTGATTTCTTCAAAATTGTCACGTATCCCATTTGCGCGTATTCACCGTGACTCCATCATTTTCATTTATTCTACATGTAACTTGCCGTTCACCACGACAACTTTTTACCCCTTACAAGCGAACTAATTAACAACACCTATCCATTGTCATCACATCAAACTTCAACTCAAGGCTAATTTTTGAGTTTGAGATTTATGTTGCTTTCCTATAAGAAAAAAATAAACCATTTCCACTGGCAGCAACCAACATTTTTAATATCAGCCATTATTAGCCACAAGTGAAAACAAACACAGCAAATGAAAACAGTAACAAATAAAGCAAAATCACAAAGCAGACGGCCAACAAGAACGTCGTTTAGCGCATAGCCAGCACCTGAAATCATAAAAAATTAAATAAACCAACACAACAATTCTACGTACGATATCGTCGATCTTCAGAATGGAACGCACACACTCCGCAGCTTGCTTGATGGCGCTCAAGGTAACAAGCACAGGCTGAAGAACATTTTCTTCGCGAATGTCAGTCACGAATCCCTTTCGCACGTTGACACCGAAGTCCTTCTTGCCTTCAGCATGCTTATTGCGAAGCTCCGTTACAGTTGTAATCGGTGAGAGACCAGCATTTTCGGCCAAAGTGTATGGAACAACTTCCAACGCGTCCGCGAAAGCCTTCCAACAGTATTGTTCGGCTCCCAACTTTGACTGGGCAAGATGCCTCAGCTGGACTGCAATTTCCATTTCTGGTGCGCCTCCTCCAGGGATCAGGGCACGCTTCTTAACAAGACAACGAACGACACACAAAGCGTCATGAAGCGAGCGATCAGCTTCTTCCAGCATGAGCTTGTTAGATCCACGGATAAGAATTGACACAGCCTGTCCGGGATTCTGGACACCGGTAACCTGAACAGAAGTACGTATATACAAGAGCACATCCGCATCCATACCTTGATAACTTTTCCATCACCGGATGTTGAGATTTCTTCAACAAGTTCAGCTGTTCCCAGCGCTTCAGCATTAAAATGATCGACAGAAGCAACTGGTCTGCATCCAAGAATTTTGGAGTAAAATTCGATATCGTCACGCTCGATGTCCTTCACTACCATGATCTTCATTTTGGCAAAGAAGTGAAGAGCCATTTCGCTAATAGCATCGCGAAGAATGGATTTCTGGATCAACAAAACGTTGCATCCAGCCTTCTTGATCTGCTTGCAGATATCCAAGATATACGCCCGCTCTTCCTTCAAAGCACGGTCCATCTGCGAATAGTCTGAGATGATGACCTGGTTTTCAAGCTAAAACAAAAACTTTTAGCGATGAAATTATAGAATGACTTACATCAGTCTTAGGCGGTGAGATCTGGAACTGAATAAGGCCAATTTTAGCTTTTTCAACGCGAGTCGGTCCGCCACGGCCCATCGAGCGCTGGTCAATAAGTGCTCCAGTGATCATTTCGGACTCTTCGACTGTTTCGCCCAGCTTTTTGACAATCTTGATCATATTCAGATTCACGTTCGTGTCTTCAGGAGTGTGCATGATCCGCTTGACAGCGTTAACGGCCATAGGAGCCAACAACCACGAGTGTTGAGAGACAACCTGAACATGTGCTATAGAAGAAAGCAGAAATATTCAGCATTACCTTAGAGTTCAAACTAGTGCTTGCAATTTTCACGAGCTGCTCATCGTCATTGAAGTCAACCGGATACGACATTCCATCGAGAATGGTCTCAGCTTGCTCCGCGGCTCTCTGAAAAGCTTCGGAAATCGTGGTCGGATGAATTCCCTTCATTAAAAGCTTCTCAGCAGCATCTAGGAGAGCTCCGGCCATGACAACAACAGTCGTGGTTCCATCTCCCGCTTCAACATCTTGAGCCTTTGACAGTTCGACAAGCTGAAGGAATAGAAAATTAAATGGAAGCAACGTCACACAAACCATCTTAGCGGTGGGATGAACAACCGACATCTGGTTGAGAATAGTGGCACCATCGTTGGTAATGGTGACATCGCCATTGCCGCTCTGGATCATCTTGTCCATACCGCGAGGTCCTAAGCTTGTTCTAATGGCATCGGCGACAGCCTTCGCAGCAACAATGTTGCTGTTGCGGACACTTTCCGGCTTATCCTTGTCCTTGAACTGCTTTCCGTTAGCCGAAACCTTGGCAGGAGCAGCCGCGGGAGTGGCGGCAACTTTCGTTGACGGAGCCATTATCTGAAAATGAGAATATGATTGGATTTTGGCTAATGATTTCATTTCACGATAGGAATAAGCAACGACACTCAAGGAAGTCCTATAACAGATTTCTAGCCTGTATGATTTTTCGGCACGCTTAGAGAAGTGTGAATCAACTAACGGCGGGTAGTGACCGAGCAGAATTAATGAATTCGAAACACGACCCTCGGAAGGTTCGACGATCTCGGAAAAGAAAGTGCTCGAATGTTCTAAAGAGCTGCAGAAAGAGTTACGATGCCTTCCCTCATTCAATCATACTCATCGTGGCGAGACCTTGGCCAGTTGCGAGTTCGGCGACAAGCACCCAAAACGAAATTGCCGCCCGATAGTTATTCCCGATAGTAATATGAGTGAGCAGGTGTCGAGGAACAATCAGAAAATGCGTCTGAGCGATCGATTTGTTGTTCAAAAGCATGATTTTTTGTCGAATGCGTTGCTTGATTGTGTTCGCTTGCCGAGTTTCTGATTTTAGGCATTCAGATGACTTCCGGCCGAAGTAGTGACTCTTTAGAATTGAACGATTTTGAGTTAATCGAAGAATTCTTGGTCGACGAGCCGTCGACGAGCGCTGAAAATGAAAATCGTACTTCAAGTGGTGCCTACGCAAACAATGAACTGCTTTATAAGGACGATAAGGGAAATTTCTATCAAGTCGTCTCTCAGCCTTCCGGATACAACGAGCCTTCTCAAATAAAAGGTATCTAAAACATTTGTTTGTCGTGCTGTAGCGAGGCGAATTTAGGCGACAGCAAAAGCACAGCCTCTACAGGACTCACAAATGCGGATCAAGATTCTAGCAACGTATGTTTTACCTTAAAACTACCGTTTTATCAATGAGTGTTGCAGACGCAGGATACACGAAGAGCCGATCCGTTGAAAGTATTTTATTTGCAAGTGGGTGAGAACCGTCTGCGATTCAAGACTGTGGCAGTGCCAGGTTTAAAATGATATATTGAAACCAACAGTAACTGAAATGGATCTTAGGAAGGCGGAAGCTGAAATGCGATGAATGTAAAATGGTTTTCATAACAAGAGCAGGATTGCTGAACCACAACTCAACGGCACATCCCGAGTGCGTTTTCAAATGCCGTTTATGCGAGCTATCTTTCTTGCAGCAGCACGTAGCCGAGCAACACGAGAAAATGCACAAAAGTGAGATTTTTATAGTTGTGCGATCAAATTGATGGAAGGTTTTCAGTGGTGAAGCGCTACGCATGTCATCTCTGCTCGAAACGTTTTGCGAAGCACTCGAACTACCTTATCCATTTGAAGCTCCACGCTACAGGAAGTCGCAACTTCTGTCCGGATTGTCACTTGTGGTTCCATGAAGAGTCAGCAATGACTGCGCATAATGTCTGTTTTGTTGAGTATTCCAATATACATAATATGTTTTTCAGACTGAATGTGTTTCACGCCAACGGAAAAGCGCGAATGACGAGTCTGATCACATTTCTTCACTTGACGTTGAGGTAAAGTAGGAATTTTTGATGACCTTTTGACGGTGAAAGGCTAGTTTCTAAACAAGTTTATGCAGTGTAGAGAACATTTCTCATTTGATATTTAGGGTACCAGTCGGACCTTCGCATTATCACAAAGGCTCTTTTATTGTGAGTTATGCGAAGAAGGATTCGACGAATTTCACGAACTTGCTGCTCATTTACCAGAGCATTCATCTTCTCGGACCGAGGGCAGTAGCGACTGTGAAGATGAATTCAGTGACAGGTGATTGCTAAAATTTATCTCTGTTAATTTAAGCAATGCTCCTGCTTTATTTCAGTGAGCACGACCAAGGACCGTCCAGTTAACAGTTTATTTCTGCTAAGTAAGCCTAATAACGAAAAATAAGTTGATAGTACACTGTATGGTTCCTGTTGAAAGCGATCATGTCTGTGTTGTTTGATGTCGTGATCTGAAATCATGAGTAATCTGGTTGGTCACGCTCTTCTCTTACTTCGTCAATTCCAATCACCAGCTGACCATTGCTAGGTATCCAGTACAACTGTTCAAGGTCTTCTGCGCTGTCCAAAGCTTCCACCCAAATGGGTATATCCCATGTTGTGGTCGTGTTACCCACTTTTGGGGTCTGTGTGAAGCAGAACTGGCTAGTTTCGTGGTCATAATCCACGAAAATTAGTGGATAGCTTCCGGAATATAGCCAACTTTTAAGGAACGAAGACGCATTGAAGGGCAAGTCCTGAAGGGAGAGAAATAGACTAGGTAACTCGCTGGAATCTCACCAGAGATATTTCTTCGAGCAAGATCAGAAATGTGGATGTGTTCGCCGTTTTGTACTGGTTTATTCTGACATAGTTCCGCAGGAGTCTTCGCATTCTGTGAGTCCCGATAACGTCCTCCAGCATATTCATTAGAACGGCTCCTTTCGTATACACAAGCCTAGGGATGTCCGTCGCCCACTTTAAGGATACGATCGCATCTTCTGTTATGTCGTTCACCAGTTTATGCCTAGAAAGTCGGAAAACGAAAAAAAAATGACCAGCTATTCTTTTTTCACTTACTCAAATGGGCGAGGCGCTGATAGATAAGACGTCAGAGATTCTGATAGCCAAATGTCGTCCCACCACTCCTGAAATCTCAATTAGTTCTCCTTCGGTCGGTCCACTTACCATCGTCACCAAATTTCCGAACCTAACAATTAAAATTATAAAATAAACTAGAATCGCGAACTAACCACTGATGCGTCATCTCATGAAAAAGGGTCCTGCCGAAGCGCATCTGAGACAGCGCATTTTCCGTCGGCCAAAGCTGAACAGGGAATGTATTAAGATATTTAAAGTCACCTACGTTCTCGCTGATGTAAAGAAGGCCAGCGTTCTCCATCCCATTAAGCTGGAGAGGGATGAGCACAATGTGTAGCCGCATTCCTGGGTCGATGAGAAGATAGTCGGTCATTTCGGACTGCATAAAAACGGAAATACCGAGAAAATATGAATGAACCTCACCTGAAATCGGCTCATATGCTTGATGATCAGTTCAGCTGTGTCGTTCCAGAAGTCAGCGCTCGAGAAACGCCAAATGCAGATCTCATCGCCCAAAAGAGGATCGAACCCACAGTTCGAACTGAACTCTCCGATGGCGATCGCAAATAAATACGTTGAAATCGGTCTCGTCGCGTCAAAAGTCCAAATCGCCAACTTGTTGCTCCATTGAAACCGAAATCCGTTGGTGTTGGATAGCGCCACGTACCTAGACGGAACTCGATTAACAGGCTCAAAAACTTCGCACTTTTGATTAGCCAAGTCGTCGGCCAGCCATAATTGGAGTCGGAAGCTCGCCTTGAAACTTGGTTCGTCAAAACACGGAAACACCCTTCGAGCGTTGGAGGGTTCAAAGAGAGTGTAAAACAAAGTTCCCTTGTTCTAAAAACTTGCATTTTAATGACGAAATCATTGCTGAGGCTTTACCTTGTGCTCTTTCCGGATGAACCCGCCATCCGTGAACGCGTAGGATCCTTTGAACCAAATTTTAATGTAATTTACGTATCCTTTTTGAATGGTGTACGGTAGTGCAAAGCGAGCCGTAAAAGTCTCGAAGTCGAGTGATGGCCGTCCCAAGTTTACACTTCGATTGAGCAATTTATCTTCGAGTCGGCTGTGCTGGAATAAACACGTTAATTATGGAAATGCATAGATAAAGAGGAAACCGTAATTTCGACGTAATTTGGGTTCACGCTTAGGATTATCTCGTCAGCGGCCTCTTGGCATTGAATCTCAATCGTCACCTAAAACGCAGAAACGCATAATTATTATTTATATCAACTCACTTGGCCTGTAGTGAAATCTTCCTCGCTGGAGACGGTCAATTTCAAGTCGTACACGATCGGCGAAAATGCCTTCGGGAGACGGTAGTTGTGATCGTAGTCGTCGGTTTTTTGGAAGGCGTAATTCGAGAAAGAGCCGCTGGCACACAGGACAATCAAGACAAGAGGGCAAACTGAGCAGACGGCCATTGTACTAAAATGACAGTTTCAACATCAAAGTGCACTTATCAGGAGAATTCGAACAGGCGGAGAAGCGGAAGGGGATCGAATTATAAACAAAATTGACTGGAGCCGATTGTCCTTCTGGTCGACTGTTTGGCAGATCGCTGGCATGAGCAGCTTTGTGGTAGAAAGGGCAGCATGATGGCAGGAGAAGAATGAGCTACCGCCAGCCGAGAGACAGTCGCCGACGTCTCATTTGCATATCGACGCCGATCTCGAATCTTAAGGGTTCGTGCGACTGAGTCGACGTTAACTCAATTTATCATCAATTAGACAATCTCAGCGTTTCTAATCTAGCATAAGTAACCCCAACGAGGACGGGGCAATATCACAGGCTTTTGAAATTAGTATTTGTAGTTTAAAAAAAAAGTGGTTTCATTAAGCATTACGGAAATGAAGAGCACGGTGAATTACAAGAACGACCAATAAAAACGGTAAAATCTCAAAAATTAGTGAAAAGTTTGTTTATGTATTTCGAAAGTGATAACTTGAGGTTTGGAAATGGATTCTTATTGTTTGCTCTTCATCGGCTTCATTCTCTCGCAGTCCAGACGTTCTGCGAGTATCGCGTCCACTAAACGTCAGTTTAAGGAAACTTGTCACAAGAAATCGAATAAAAGCACGATGGCGTTACACTCACGCGTGCTTTTGCAGCTTAAGATGCAATCTGAAACAATCGGTCACTTTCAGATTGTTCAGACGTATCAGAGTTACATTCTCGTTCGATTGTTCCGGTAGATTGCTGAGAACTTTTTTGCTTTCTCGGACTTCACTCATGCCAACTTGACTGTTTTCTGGAGTGGTCCGGCTAAACGGCCTGGAGAAGACGTCGGGGCCAGATGTATTGGCACAAACCGATTGTCCCCACACATAAATTAATAATCTTGTTTTGTCGCCTCTCAAGGACACGCGCCAATGAGGCGAATCACAGCGAACCCTTCATCCCGTTTCACTTATCTCGACCAAGATGGACCGGGAAAACAGATGTGAAATTAGGTTCCAATTATCCATTGACAGGCACTGATCCTTGAATGTAAAGTTTTGTTTGCGCGACGCTCGTAACAATTCCGGATGGCTTTACTACCGTACTTGAGGGTCGCACTAATGATGACGGCGACGTCTGAGTTGGGAAGTCGAGCAGTCGTTCCTCAGAACGCCCACCTTTCACTTCAATGGCGGATCGACCCTCTGACCAAAAGTGCGAAGGTATGGCCGGGGGAGGAACGAGGACGATGGTTTAATGTTGGTTTAGCGCTGACATTCTTTTTCAATTAATCTCCGACTGTCCATTTCGGACGCACTTTCCAAGGCTTCCCGGTGTTTGTCCGTTTGCTTGGATCCTCTTGTGATGTTCTTTCTGCTTTTTGCTGTTTCTCGTCCGCACCGTTTATCGTCTCCTGCCATAAAACCCATCAGATGACGAACGAAGAATTCCTTCGTTTGCTTTGATCAAACTAAAAAATTTAATTAGAAATCCGGACGTTTCCTGTGCACGCGATTGGAGCGCTCATAAAAGTTCTTGTGTCCACTTTCCACGTCTCTGTGGTCACCCCCGTGTCGTCACCAGTCGTCGTAGGGTTACGTCAGTATTTTTGAATTTTCCTTTGAAAACAGGTGAAACGTTGAAATGTTGTAATTGTTTGAACAATTAAGGATTCGAATGGAGCATGATGGCAGACGGAGAAGCGCCGACGAAAACACTTCGGCATTCCGCAGTCCCACGTAAGAGCATCGTCTGCGCGATTAGGCGCAGTGGTTCTGCTCCGGCAACTGCCGAAGACGGTGGAAAATATAATAACTTTTGAATTGATGAGTTATTAAATATGTCTCATCACCAGCGGAGCGTAAGCTTCATTACGTCACAAACCGCAAAAATGTTATTATTGTTCTCTTAAAAGGCGCCCATTTTGGCCTCCGCCGGGGCGAACCTCTCATTTATTTCAATTGGCCGTTTTTGCAACTACGTCGTTCATCCAATCCTTTCTTCGCCTTTTCAAATAATTTATTTAAACATTTTTCACTTTATAGGTTACCATTATGTTCTTTATCAAGAAGGTGACGCCATCCCTGGCGAGCTCACGCCCCTTTCCCAGAGAATCCAGAGGCGGGCGCTTCTCCTCTTTCGGTGATCAGTGCTAAATGAACAACGTTCGACCGGTTCTTAAGAACACGTTGCTTCAGAGCGGGCCGAAGCTTTTTCAGTTGTGCAGTCTTTCTGATCGGACCAGTGACAGATTTGCGCGTTTGCTTCTTTTCTGCCTGGCCCATGGTCAGCCTGGACATACATCTTAGAAGCATAGATGTAGTTTAACATAATTAGCTACGATATTTCTTTGTCTGGAAAGCAGAACAAGCAATTCTTTGTATGTTCCACTAAAAATGGCTTTTTGCCCAAAAAGACTTGAATCAATTGTTTTTAATGGAATTGGGAAACGCGTTCCCATTATGCTTTTTGTCCTTGACTTGCGTTTTCGCGTGCTGATGTGCACTTAGACGACGATACCTTACTTTGGATCGTCTTCTGATCAGAGCTTTCTTCCAGAACAATACCGTATGCAGCCTTCGACTGTGTTACAGCTTGCCGTGGTTGCAGTGCTTTGTTATCACATCAACGGGTGAGTCTCGGGAGAGAGGGACAAAGTGTGAACGGCCGCCGTTCCCAGATTCTCGGTACACGGCGTTCCCTGCTGTCAGCGCAACTCATTGAAATGAAACTAATTAATTGCTTTTGGCGACAGCCATCAGTTGGCCTAATTGCCGCACAGGACCGCCCGGTTACTCACTGCTGTTAAAAAACGGCTTTCAGCTTCACGAAATGAGCAATCAGTTTTTGGGACAGCACATGTTCTGGGTCACAACTTTCGCTAACTCAGAGCTCATTTAGGTACGTCTTGGATCAGCTATTGAGTACCGATGATCTCGATGCGCCCCGGTTGTCACAGCAAAACGTCCCAGTGGTACGTCTAGTAAACGGAAATGCGCTGGCAGCCCAGTTGAACGACGGCCGATACGCAAAGAAATCGTTAAAGAAGTTCCAGGGACACGGCTCCCGAAACTGCTTCTTTAGCCCGATCACCTGCATGATACAGCACGATGTGAGCAAGTACAGAAAACTGGTCGACAACAGCTACTTTGGCACGGGCGGAGTGGCGAAGAGACTCCGATGGCAGCGGGACTAAAAACTGTCCGATATTCTGTCCTAATCAACCCGGGACACTTGCGCGTTTTCTTCACCACTCAAGCAATCTCCACCGTCGATAGAGTTGAAGTAGTGATTATTTCAGAACTGTTTCATACGCTTGTATAAAGTTGAACCTAATAATGACGTTGGAGCTTTTGGAGTCAGTATACTACTTGGACAAACACTATCGCTGTTAACATCCACTTCAAGACTTGAAATTTAGTAGGATCAGGTCAGAATAACGTAATGTGATTTTCATTTAATTGGTTTAACCTTATGATAGCAGTTGGCTTATAAAATTTTATTGATAAAAGGTCCTCGTTGGTGTAAGTGTATTATTCTGAGTGGGTGGCCACAAAAGTGAGCATGTGGCATTGAAAGAGAGAAACAGTGAACTGGCGCCATTTACGGTCTAATGCTGAACAGAATCTTTCGAGCATCTCGGATTTCGCAAACAAGTTGATTAAATTTAGTGAAATTTTTTTATTCGATTAAAACTTCGACGCTGCCAATCACGGTATGCTATAATTTTCGCCGGGAGATCATATCGACAACCTTATAATTTGTTCTACAACTGAACATTTATAGCATAAGTCATAAAAATTCATAACCGTAGAGCTGTGTCGAGCAATCCGTTTCCTATAAGCACAGTGGGGTGATAAAGCTTTGATAGTTGTGAGAAGCTTTAACTAGCCATAACTAAGAGCACGGAATAGTTCAGCCACCGTTCGTCATTAACTGCCGCATGAATGAAAAAGCAGGTTTAAAAGATTGCACGAAAGAGCCAAGTTTTGAATTTTGCACTACTTGCCTCAAAAGTGTGGACGGCGTCTAGAGTGGCGTCCCTACGTACTTGCAAGTGCCAAGCAACTTCTTTGTTTGCAAGGTTTTCACTTTCCATGAAAATGAGGACATCCATATGGCCGGTTCAGCTAGTCCACCTCTTAGCTCTTATAAACGTGCGACTTTTCACAACTGTTGCTCATTATACTTCACATTGACACGAATGTCACGCCTGACCCATACAAATGGATTCA
The DNA here is from genome assembly GCA_000757745.1 of Steinernema scapterisci. Taxonomy (NCBI): domain Eukaryota; kingdom Metazoa; phylum Nematoda; class Chromadorea; order Rhabditida; family Steinernematidae; genus Steinernema; species Steinernema scapterisci. The sequence goes on from KN167714.1 coordinate 264,498, forward strand.
TGCTACCTCTTACCTTTCTCAAGCTCACATCCGGTTTCGTTCTACGTAAGATGGTGCGGTGCTTGATGTTGAAGGCCGACTTGTTTACTAGTCTGGTATCATATTTGCCTTTTAGCTGTATACTGAAGCGCTAACAGCTACCATATTTGCGCTGTTTCTCTGTTCATCCTTGATTTGGTGCTCAATGCACAGTCATTGCATTCCCGCGTGTGTGGTCCTTTTACAATTGAAACGTGCGATCCTATAAAGGCCGTGTGCTCCCACGCGCTCGGCTTCCGTATCTCATTTGCAGTGAATTTAGACCGCCATTCCAGCGTTCAGTAGTTTGTGCTATGACCTCCACGACACTCGTTACAAACAGGTCCATGCTAAAGCACAAGTGCGAGTGGGAGGAAACCCACATCGAAAGGCCTGAGCGGTTGAGGATCATTCTCGACTGCCTTGATGTGGGTGACTACCGTAATCGCTGTTGAATGTTAGTTTGTTTTCAGAAGAATGACGTTTGCGAAGGATTCAGCAGAGTCGAAGGCAAACCAGCGGAAATGGAGGATATTCTACTTGTCCATGAAAAAGAGTACGTTGCAGAAATGAAGAGAGTATGCAAGAGGCCGATTGTAAGCAAGATTTTTGTGCTGTCAATAAGGTGTTTTATTGCTCCAGAATGAAATAGAGAATTACTGTTCTCAATGCGAGGACGTGTACATCAATAACGCCACCTACGAATGTGCTTTACTGAGTGCCGGCTCTTGTATACAAGCTCTGAAGTCCGTAGTGGGGCAGAGGTGAGTCGATTTGACTGTAGACGAATACTTATACTTATCCTTTGCAGTGGACGGAACGCTTTTGCTGCCGTACGACCACCTGGACACCATGCTTGGCAAAACGCAGCATGTGGATTCTGCATTTTCAACAATGTGGCCATTTGTGCGAAGAAGGTGGGAATCGTGCAATTTATTAAACTAAGCAAGATTTAGGCGCTGCAAATGGGATCTAAACGGGTCCTTATTGTTGACTGGGATGTTCATGCCGGCCAGGGAACCCAGTACTGCATTGCGAACGATAGTAGAATCCGTCTTGTATCCAGTCATCGCTACGAAGACGGGAAATTTTGGCCAAATCTTCCAGAGAGTGCTATTCGCAACGATTGTAAGAAAATCGTTTGCAACTTTGAAGTTGTCCTATATTCTCGTTATTTCAGACACTAACACCATAAATTTGCCACTCAACGAAACAGGATACGGCGACGCGGAGTACGTATACTTTCTTAACGCTCTCATTCTACCCATCATACACGACTTCCAGCCTGATCTTATACTTGTCTCTTGCGGCTTCGATGCGGCTCTTGGAGATCCTGAAGGTGAAATGAAGATCACCCCCGCCGGGTACGGATACCTCTTGGGTTGCATTGCTTCATTAGAAATTCCTTTGTGTGTTATTCTGGAAGGCGGCTATTTTCTAGAATCGGTTAAGGAGAGTTTTAAGTTTTGCATGGAAGCTCTTGTTGCAAAGGTGAGTCACGTACTTATTTTCTAACCTTTGCAGTTGTTTTTAGAAACCGCCTCTATCTTTGAGACTGGATGCCCCATCCGAAGTATTCACCGACCAGGTGCAGCGGGTAATGCTGACACAGCACGCTGAGTTTCCAACGGTGAAACTACTCGTCAACGCACTGCGAAGAAAGCGGGATTTGGAAGGAAAGCCGCCTGTTGCTGTAACCAGAGGGCGGGGAAGGATTGAATAAATGTAAGGTTGATTTAGCTGCTCCAACGTGAATGCTATGGCGAAAAAGAAGTTAGTACGCCACCGTTTCCGACGCGCGATTTGTACCCACCTCGGCCGGAGAATGTGGAAAAGTACTTCGAGAATGCAATCAAGGAACTCGTAGACTCTTACGACAAGAAGCGGCAGGTATTTAAGGTAAAACTGAGCATTTGCCATAATCACCGATTTAAGATGCCACGTGCGATGGAATCGATTTTCATTCAAGCAGAAAAGAAACTGATTTGTTTAAAGTTTGGAGATCGAGAAGCTCACATTGATAATCCTTCAAGAGGCGATCTCATTGTCATTTATTTTCTGGTAAGCATCATCTTTTGGTCAACCCACTGAATTCTGTTTCGACGAGTTCAAGGCTTCACCTACAGAACATTCATTCGCGTTCGTATACGATGACTTTCATTGTTTAGGTTCTGCAGTTTTTGAAGGGCGACTTTGACGGAATCGAAGTACACCTGAACAAAAGGATGGTTTCGTTCCCGATAAGCCAAAAGCATTTCGTGGATTTTCTACTGCCGAATGTGGACATCTCTGAGACGCCGGAAATATCGACGTCGCTTGTGCTCTTTGCAGCCGAACTGAAGTGCCTGTAATTGTGTTTGTCTTGCCACGAAATTCTGCATTTGTTATAGTTGTTGGCTTTCCAATACGTAATTACGAAATTTCCCATGGAAGCGGATTGATGTTTAAACAACCAGGCCATTTTGACGAACCTGTGAGCAGTGTTGACGCTGAAGCAACAAAGCTGCATTTAACGAGCGTCGTAATTAATCCGACGCGCGGGAACGTACATTCGCTGCATGGCAGCCAGAGAATTGGATGAGTTTGGGAGACAGTGGCATGGAAAGAGTATTTCGGGCATACGACATGTGAAGAAACGAATTGTCGGATTGGCTTTTTTTAAGCAGGTGAAAGCAGACCACACGTTGTTGATGCGCGTCCTGCATTGAGAAAGAGGAGTTCGCAAGGGACGACTGTGGGTGGCAGCGGCGACATTTTGCAAATACTTCTCATTTGTGTTTTTGCAACAGCGAATGTTGGTTGACGTCATCCCAATCCTAGTGAAGTTGGAAATAAAGAAGGGTGCCCCATTTGTGGACATTTCACCTAACGACGAGGGTATTATCGGTGAGCTCTATTCAATGCGTTTCATTTCCCCACCGCCTAACGTGAACTCTTTTAGAAAAGTGCGGCTCGAACTCGCCCGCTTCCATCTACAGCATGCCACCCAAGCGCCGCAGCAAGAAGTCCGCTTCGCGCTCGGAGACGTCCGCTGGCGCACCGTTAGCCCCTCCTGTCAAAGCGAACACCATGGCTACAAATAATAAGGTATGTCGGCGCAAGGCTCGTCGCGCGCGATATTCATTAAGCCATTTGCCATTTTAGGTTATTCTCGATCGACAGGCGTGCATGGGGCAGCGAAAGTATTCCGAAGTCGTCGTGGAGACACTGAAAACCTCTGAACGGAGCAATGCTGCGAGTGCTCCGTGTGGTTCAGGATCTGGTCCGAGTGGGTTGGCTACCTGCTCATCTCAGTCTTCTGTCACCGGCTCTTCTGTCAAATCGAATATGGAATTGCGTAAGTTATTTTGGTTTGTGCTCCAATTTCGTCCTTGTGATAAACAAATGCGGACCTAGTTAGGAGTTCGAAATTATATTAGCTTGTAGTATATAAACGATGTGTGCTTCAGCATCTACATCCCCTGTGAAACTTTTAGCACCCCTGGACAAAACAACTCAAAGCTACTATTGTGGTAACCCTTCGGTGGAGAAGACGACTGGACTGCTTCACTTCTACAAACAAAGGTAAGGAAGACAGCGACCATCACAGTGGTATCATTTCTTTCTGTTCAGCTCGAATGAAGCCGTAGTGGACGATGAAATCACCATGTTGTGCATGTTGGGTGTCCCGGCTTCGGTTACTTGCCGCGACTTGATGGAATTTGTCTCGCCGATGGTCGACAAAATTTCTGAAATCAAGATTATTCGTGATTCTACTCCCAACCAGTATATGGTGTTGCTGAAAATGAAGAGTCATGTATGTTTTATAATCGTCGATTTATTTGATTCAACGGAATTCAGACAGATGCATGCGCTTTCTACTGCGAATTCAATGGCGGATCATTCTTTGCCGTGGAAAACCAAGAACACTTGTGCCGACTCGTATTCATTGAGCGAGTGGAGTCCGTGAGTTATTCTTGAATTTATCTTTGCTTCACTGTTATAATTCCAGATTGACGCAGAAAATGTTGGATCGCTTCCGTTTAGTGGTCTCACCGAACTGCCCACCTGCGCAGTGTGTTTGGAGCGTATGGACGACGACGTATTGACCATTTTATGCAACCATTCGTTTCACGCAAAGTGTCTGAAACAATGTTCCGAAATCACGTGATTGCGAATTAAGTCCCTAAAATATTTACGAGTTTATTTCAGATGTCCTGTGTGTCGTTATCTGCAAACTCCTGAGGTCACCCAATGTCAAACCTGCACGGACTGCGACAAGACTACAGACTTATGGATGTGCATGGTTTGTGGAAACATTGGTTGTGGACGCTACGCGGAGGCTCATGCATACCAGTAAGGATACCGAACTTCGTTGTAACCACAATAATAAACGTGTCTTTAGACATTTCCTCAAGACGAATCACACCTACACAATTGAAGTCGGTGGAGACAAAGTGTGGGATTATGTTGGTGACAACTACGTACACCGTCTCATCCAAGTGGGAAGTGACAATAAGTTTGTTGAAATTGAAGGTCAAAACTGCGCAACTGAAGGCAGTGGCAAAAACGTTGAATCTCTTCAAGTGGAATACGTCTGCCTGCTGACCAACCAGCTTGAAGCACAGCGTCACTTTTTTGATGACCGCTTGCGAGTCGTCGAACAGAGCTTCAAGGAAAAGGATATGGAGACTCAAATCAAGGTTTGTGGTGTCAAGGCTTCTTAACTAATATACATGTTATGGGTTTTAGATTTCAAATGCAATGGCAGAGCTTCAAAATCTGAAGATAGAAAACGATGGGCTGAAAAAGATGGTCAAAGAGCTGAGTCAAGAGAAGATCTCGATGGAGAAGAGAAACCTTCAGATTGCCACAAAGATGGAAAAAGTGCAGAAGAATTTAGATGATGAGCAGCTTGTCGGGAACCTCATGCGCAAGGACCTTGAAACGCTGAAAAGCCGAGTCGCTGAATGCGAAAAAGAAAAGGCAGATTCTATTTCTAAACTGCAAAAGGTGTGTAAACGGAGTGCTCCATTTCTTCATTTTCATGTTATAGATTATTGTGGATAAGGATGAACAGCTCAGTGACCTCATGGCTCATTTTTCCGCCAGCGAGAAGATCAAGGAGATCGGGGAGGTAGGTGGTGCGTTGGTATGCGGCCCTGTTTACAAGTTTGTTTAGGAAGGAGTGAATGCGAGTATTCAAGTCGGGTCTACGAGTGACAAGCGACCATCCGCCAAGTCACACCGACGGAGTAAAAAGTAAACTGAAACATGTTGCAGATTGATCTCTCACTTGTGAATCTTGTGATTATACTATGTTAATTTGTATAAGTAAAATCGTGCAAAAGCATTTTCCCTGTCTAGGTAGTTTCGGGTTAATAATAATGTGGATAGTCCTCTAAAAACACTAGAGAATGACTTTGTGTGCTGGTCACGATAGACCGAATTTATGGTAGCACCTAAATGAGTTTTTCAATAATAATTCGAAATTTGCAAGAACCAGTACAACGTTGCAACCACTGAATATACATTACGACCCATAAATATGTACATGTTTTAGACGCAACTGTAGAGAAGTACAGTAGCCATTCTACTGGTCTCGTCGCAGCCGTGACCATTTTATGCCTGTAACCCGGTTTTCTTATTAAAGATTTGCTTGCAGTAGGCTCTGTTCAGTCGTAGTGAATAAGATTGTGCGATGCTTCCTCGTCAGAGACGTCGGCGATGTTAGGCATCTCCTTCGAGCGTGACAGTTTCTGCTGCGGCGGCTGAATGCGACCGGGGAAATCTGCCGATCGGCACTTTTCTGAAAATATCGTTTACGACGCTTTGGAGGCGGCAAAGCTATGAATGAAGCTTACCGAGACAACCAGTATTTTCTTTGTCGGTAGGCAAGTGATCCATAGAACGGTTAACGAGATACTTGGGAAGTGAGTTTTTGGAATCTTTGGAGAGAGACGAGTTCTGGCTGCGGTTGAGCAAGTCGTCCACACTTTCGTATTCTAAAAGCAGACTATTGTTTGTTTCGGACAGGGCTAGACGCACTTGATTTGCACAGATTGCTCGGTGAATCTTGCTGCTGGCTGTTCTTGTGCTCTTCGTAAATGCTGATCCAGTGGTCCACGGTGTACGCATCATCTGCGTCACGATAGAACTCGATCAGATTGAGTAGGTCTGTCGAACTGGACGTCGTACCCGCATTGAACCGCACCGTTTTTTTGAAAGGAGCATCCTGAATGAATTCATCTTCAGGCAGTTTCAAACGCGGAGAACACACCGCAGCTACGTCGTTGTCGTGCGATTCGGAACCTTCATCCGCCATGTTGGTCCCCGATTCTGAAATCAGTTCGAATTAAGATTTAGGACAAATAATTGCAGCGAAAACAGCCTCCGACCGCGTCCTCGGCGCCTTGCATGAGTGATAAGAGATGAGTGGCTAACAGTCCTACCCAGAGTCAACCGCTGAAGGGAGCGTCGCCGTCCCTTCAAATCAAACCTCGTGCGATGTGTTCGGTGCACCGCAAAAACGTACGTTAACGTCGTCATCGTCGTCGCGCATGTGATCCGTCCTGTTGAACAGGGAGTCATTTGATGCGCGAGAACCCCGTGAAATCTGCACCAGCGAGAGAGCACGCGACTATATTCCGAGTTAATAACCACCTACCAGCATTGGGTGCACGTATGTATGGGGCTGACGAGGCTTCGCGGAGGGTCGTGCCCTGTAGGCAGCACATTTCGAAAAGCGGCATGGCCCCGGCGTTCCCGCTGCAATTCCCGCCCACCGGGGCACCACCACAGTCTTCGGAAAGTTTGGAGTCAATCGTGGCGTCTGCTGCTGGAGAAGGAGAATATGAGAGCCGAATCGCTTTCGGCAAACTGAGGGAAAATGAGAATAAGGAAGAGTGGAGATTCGGAAAGTTTCGAGGTTGGCACTGTAAAGAAGCAATGTGTAAAATTAGGGAGAGACTGATAGTAGCTAATTCTGAATTCGTCAACGGTAGCGCTGAATGAAAGGGACAAGGTGGAGAAGAGGAGCGGTAAGCGGACGTTGGATCGACCTGTCTTCAAATGGCCTTACATGAATAAGGGCGGAGCGTCAAAAAGATGGTGGAAGTCTCATCCTTTATGCAATGAACGTACATGTTGCGGACAACAGCAGCGTGTTTAGGAAACAAAAGTCCGGCGAAAGTGCAACCGCCAAGTCACGAGCGTTCAGGCCTTTTGCAGTAGCGAAAAAACTTCAAAACCTTGAATAGTCGCACACTTTCATGCCGTTCCTTGAAACGCAACGAAACAGTGCGAGACAAATAATTAAATTTTTGGGTTTCTGAGTGGATTAAAACCACATCACAGGCACGGAACGAGTAAGAAAGTGGATAATTAAACGAAGAAAAGTAGACCGTCACGGTGAAAGCGCCACGCCTATGACGGATGTTTTATTTCCACCGCCTTTCTTCGATGTAAATAAATTATGAACCAACAGAAAAACTACTGAAACGCATGAGAGGAAGAAACCAACAAACAGCATTGGAGTTGAGGACAGAAATTCCTTCAGTCAAGAGATTCGAACTACCAGCAACCAGTTACCAGCAAAGGTAGCAAGCAAACGACTTAAAATCTGGAGGCCCTTTTGAAGTAGCGAACGAGAGAAGAGATGATCACTGGAGCTTCTTAACACGGAGTGGCTATTTCGAAAGAGGCGTTATCAGACGCTGCTTAAGTGAATCCAGCTCGAATAAACAGCGTTCGCTAATAGAAAACACTGACCGATACCGGAGCAATTTCGATCTGCAATACTTTATGTGGACGTAATGCGCACGAGTGGGTGTCCGGGTGCCTGGAGGGACGCTGTTCAACTTGAAACAGAGCGGCGAGCACTCTTTTATCAAAGGCGGAAACAGAACTCAGTCGGCGGGTCGTGCGAGAAGACGCGAGGAAACAGCCGTTTGTGGAGGGAGCAGGACCACCGATCCCCGACCCACTGTGAAGAGCAAACGTATGATGTCGATGAGGGGAACCCACAAACTAGGCAGCCAGCCCGCAAAGCACGTTTCTCGGTGATAACGCAAACTCCCGGCATCATGCAGTGTCTCGTTCAACAATTGTCACAATGCAAATGCGCTCAGATTTAATTTAATCTCCGAGCACTCCAGCAGAGATAAGCTGTTCACACTTGGCAAGAAATTAGACTCTTCCGCTCCGACGCCGTTTCTGCAACATCTTAATTAAGGATTCGCAATTCCGAGCAAAGACTGAAAAAGAAATTGTGATAAATTAACACGAGAACCCTTCCAGAGAGAAGAAGAGAAAAGCGAGGGAAGCTGATTCGACGTTTCAAATTGAAGGCAAACATAACGACGTCCGATTTGTTTATCCTATCCGCTCATGGTCGGAGATCGCCTGCGACGAAGAGGAAGACCCGTGATTTATGAGGCGAGATCTTTGAGGTATCTATCACAGTCACAAAAACACGGCTGTGACAAAAGTATTATCGCTTTATTCAAAGATTGAAGGGGCCGTCGGATCCTCGATGTCATTCTGGCGGCACTAAAGGCCGCAGACGTGCTGATCATGAGCCTGTCGACCAACAGCCCGGACGCAGTGATTCGAGAAGAGGAACAAACAAAAGCGATTTCGGGAATAGTGAAACGAAGTCTGAGAGAACGCTGCGCAACTGCCAACGTGTGACGCAACATTGAGGGCCTCGAAAAACGTTTCAGTGCTCCTTGAGCCCCAAATGCAAGGGCTTTATGAACACTTGCTCTCTACGTTGCACATTCATTAATTTTCGCTGATGGGTTGCTCGCGGCTTATTCAAGAGCAGCGGTCACGCGAAAAATGCAAACGGCGGCTGCTCGTGGCTGCGTGCTCGTGGCAAAAATTCTCGTGGCTACGTCACCTTTAGCATTTCGAATTTTCTATCTTGAAACTAACAGTCTCACAGTTGAGAAATAAAGAAGGTTGTTGAGAAAACGGTCCCCTCAACGGTCGAAGTGTCCCAATGACCCAAGCTAGTACTGATTTCAGGGTACTTACATAATCATTTGAATGCAGTCAGTCATTTACGTGGGTTCGAAAAGCTATATTTGCAATATAAAATGCGAGCGCGACGCGTTAAATAGAAAAACTGGAAAACGTGCAAAAATGAGGATAACTTTGTCTGCTGGCAAGATCAAGGCGGAGCATTAGGACGTGAGGAGGAGAGGAATCAAAAGGGTTTTGAAGAAAGAGGATATCAGAAGCCAACGCGTTGCATGACTGGAGTGGTTGTGGAAAAAGACGCGTGAAACCAGTCGATCGCGTTCTACGCCCCTTCTCGACCACCACCTATCTTCTGACTCTCTTAACAATGCTGTTTACGAGTGGATGATGGATAGAAACATTGTCCAAAGAATTCCGAGACCTCTGGCGAGCGACTTTCACACTTTGCCCCGGCAGGCTGGACCCAGCTGCGAACGGGAACGCGCATGGCAGTTGCCTTCGGCAGTCGCGTCACAAACGATTGATTCCGTGCGGCAAAAGGTGATCCACAGCGGGTGCTAGTCACCTGCAGCAGAAGGTAAGTGCACTCGCTTCCGCCGTCAAAAAACAAGCAAGAAGGGTTGCGCAATAGTTTCGTCATGACGAGACGCAGAATTTGTTTACCCTTTGCTTTGGGATGGTATGTCGATGTTCTAACCGAACATTGAGTCTTTTGGCAAAACGCCCACAACTCGTGCCGTTTCTGGTTGGCGAACGACGACAAGAGAATAACAAGAGTACGACGAGCGTTTCTGGAGACCAAAGACGATTGAGGCACGAGAGGCTCAATTCTTCTTCATCGCATGACTCATGCTTGATGTCCATAAACACACTCGGACCGACAGGTGCTGGATGTCCTCCTCTCCGGATCAATGAACGCCCTATCGAGCTTGGCTTAATTATTCAGCAGCTTCGGAAATTGCATTACACAAGAAAGCGAATAAAGTCCGCTCTCAGTCAGTTCTCTAAACTTATGAATGCGAAGCGTTGCTTCAAATCGCAGAGGTCAGTGAGTGACAGGTATAATTTCATATATCTCAAAGAGAATCGAATTCAAATGTTACACCGCTCTAGATAGCAAGAATACGACAACCCTACCAGATTCCCAAATGACAAGCACTATTAAGTGAACACATAACAGCGGTCAGAGCTTTTTTAGCTGCACGGCCTTTTTGCAATCAACAAAAAATGGAACAACTTAACTTATGTATAGATTGCGAGTGACCTTCGGTTTGACCAAGGGGATCGCAGTTTCTCCTATTCGTATTACCGAACTCTCAAAAGCTTGTTAACACAGACTACTTTGATCTACAAATAACTTTACTTTTACAATTCATTAGATGGGTTCGATTTTTGAAACACATATTTACAGTCATTTACATTTGTTCGCTTTGAACAGCATAAATTACGAAAGTAACTAAAAATTCTTAGGACAATAGAGTTACACATTTCAAATCTGTGTCCCTCTTTCTGCCGAGTGCGAACACAGTCCTTAGTCATTATGTTGGTACAGACTCTCCTGTAACGTCGTTTCGAGATCCTCCTGAGTCATCTCCGTCAGCTGCAGCTCGGATTCAATGGGCGATGGGATGGACTCAAGGAACGGAGAAGCCAAGGAGTCTTTTGGTGAGTCCATGAAATCGCGAGCTGAGTCCGTGGAGTCCTTGTGCATCGAGTCCGGGAAGCGGCGCGCTCCGTCGCCCTTGTTTTCTGTCACTGCGCGATAGACGTTTTGGAGAACTCTCGTGCACTGATCCATTTTGCGATCCATCAAAACTAGCTGCAAAAATGGTGTTACTCGGACCTTGGGATGGCTTTGTCACCTGTAGCTCCACTCGCGTCATTCTGCTGCCCAGCGTCATCGACTGCGAGGATTTTCCGCTGCTCATCTGATATTGACCAGGTTTCCCCAGCGTCTGATCGAGTCTAAAGATTGGCGTATTAGAGTTTTGATTTACGGCCGGCGACGCGCCTTCTCTGCAGCTCCTTTATCCTCACCATCATGTTGAGGTGACCTTGCGAGTACTGTTCGATTACGTCGCGGACGTCGTATGGCTTCCTCGCTTGCTGGAACTTGCGGCGCGCCACAAAGTATTTGATCTTCCGAATCGCCCTGATCGCGTTTCGATGGGCGTTCGTCAGTTCGCAGACGCTGAATTCGAGTTTTTGGTTTTTACTGCGTGCATATGCGATTACTTACTGCGCGATTCGCGTGATCGTTACGTTGGACTCGTTGTCTCTGAAGTTGCTATCTTAAACAGACCCCCGTTAAGCCCTTTAATCGTTTTTCTCACTTTTTGTCTCCTCCAGCTCGCAATCGCTGTCCTTTGATTTGAGTGCCGAACCTTCGTCGGTCGACCTTACTCGGCCGCGGAAACTAAACAACGTGTGAAAGTGAGAAAGTAATAGTTATTAATTACATACCTGGGAACCGAACTTTTTGTTTTGAACATCGAGCTTTGTTTCCGTGTGACCCGCTGGACTACGGTAGCCGCTGTTGTCGCTGTCGAGTTTTTCGCGGTGTTGCTACTGTGGTTGTCCTCCTCACGGTGTAGATGGGCCAATGGATCCACATGCGCTTGCCTAGACTTTTCGCGTGGTCAGGGATATACATTGGAAAACCCTTCAAAGCGTGCGAATTCACTTTTTTCGCTACAAAAATCCAGTCGCAGCCTCGGTTCATCTCAGTTCATCAAAAAGAAACCACCCATGGCAGTTCCAGAGCGCATAACTTGACAGCGAATCTCGTAAATGGACTCACTTAATCGCGTAATTGCCCGCACAAGTATCAAATACATCAAGTCACTCACCATGTCGCCGTGTACTTGGAACTCTTCTCGGAGGCGTAGCAACGCCAGAGACACTGAATTAGCGTGGCAGCAGCTGGAATTTGTCGATTGAAATGTTTCTGTCGCTGTTTCTGTTGCACTTTCAACGCGAATCCGGAGCCCAGAATTCCCTGAAAAAGACCGCTTTGACTGTATGCGACTGAGATTTTCGAGCTACCGCCGGCAAAGCGAAGAACGAGATGGCGAAGATCGCAAAGCAGGAAGCGACGATGCGCCCGATCCACGTTTGAGGGACAACGTCGCCGTAGCTGAAAAAAGCGAAGCGTGACCCTTGCAACCGTAATCCGTTTCAAACGGTTATTAAAGCCGCAACAAAAACGAACCCAATAGTCGTCATGGAGATAACTCCCCACCAAAGTGCGTCTGCGTAGCTTGTGAAGGCAGCCTTTCCGTCCGGGCTCGTGTGATCCTTCTCAGCTAGATACACGAAGTATGAAGAGAAAATGAGACCGAGAAATCCAATGTAAAGCGTTGTGATCAGTTCCTGGCGGTGAATGAACACGACGGATCCCAACAAGCGCCTAAAGAATACCAATTAGTACAGCACGGCAGAAGCTGTCCTTTCTTACCATGTCCCACCTTGGCGATCTACGTGCAGCATCCGGAGAATCTGGAGAAAGCGAACTCCCCTAAAACAGAAGAGCAGTTGTTTGCGTCAATTTCGTTGCTTACCTGATGGCGCTAGTGGCAAAAACCTGACCTTCATTTCCCGTAAGAATGACAAACGTACTCGCAATGACCACACTGAGATCTGAAGAAGACAAAATTGAGTCTTTTGAAGACTGGACTCACCAATAATAGAAATCGGCTTGAGCGCAAACTTCAAACGCCCCCGGAAGCCGAGGTACTTGGATCGGCAGCCGGCTGACCATAGCCGAATGCAATACTCAACCCCGAAAAAAAGAACTAGGAAAATTTCCTAAAAATTAATTTAATTTAATCCACGTGACTTTCTGTTTGCTTACCATGATAAACATGATTTCCGCAGCGTTGCGCGTGTATGACTCCACCGTGGAGAGCACACTCAGTATGAGGCAGAAAAGGACTAACAGGAACACAGTAAAACCGTGGGATTAGTCAGTCAAAAAAAGGAAGGAAAACTTATCTGAAGTGGTAGACGAAGCATTTCCAGCCGCTCGGACGTTCCAAAAAATTGTAGACTGTTCCCTTGCACGTCGGCTTTGTGCCGATACGGTCACGAAGCGCCCGGAACCGCGTATCGAACATCTGTAAAACAGTGACTGCAGAGCTGAGGACGGTTCACCTACCTTTTCAAGCGCTTGTTCCCGTAAGATGCCGTTGAACTGATTGGCGGAGTCGGTAAAAGCGTTTTCCACGTCGTTGGAGTCGAAGACGCCGTCGCTTACCTCGCCTTCTTCGAACTCGAAGTGATTCTGGCGTTCGAGGAGCGGAGCTGTATTAATGGAGAGCAGCGAACTCTTCATTGTCGGCCCGTCGACTCCAGCGAGTCACTGCAATCAATGCTGGTTAAGCTCAGACCAACCTCTCCCCCGCCTTAACAGCGACAAGTTCAATCTGCCACCAGTAAAGCTAATTAACTTTGCGCTCATATGCGCTTATGGGCGCACCTTACGCTAAGCCTCGTGACAGCGCGAACACGTGCCCTCCCCAACCCTGGCCGGAGTCCGGCCAAGCCGCGCGCAGCAGAGGCAGGCGTACTTCGCTACAAATTGTAACCTGGACCCAGCATCGCGTGCCGATATTCAACCACAAAACAATCTAGAAAACAGAGCTTAGACGTGCGGAGTTGGCTAAACAATGCACTACGGTAAATCGTTGAAAGGAAAAGGGGAAATGCGAAGCGTGACATGGACAGGATGTGCACATATAGCTTGTCCCCGGGGGGAGCTCTAGCACAGTCAGAAAACGCAAAAATACCTCTTTGTTCAAATAACAATAAGATCCACTCTGGGTAGCCGGTTATTAGCATCTAAGTGGCGATTCGTGAAAATACGAAAGAAATTTATCCCTTTAAAAAGCCCTGAACAATCCGCGCCGCGTGCTACGATATTAGACCATCAGGGAGGGCCCGTATTCTCGAAACTTGAAGCAATTAACGAGCCGTGAAGGTGGGAATAAGCAAGAAAAACAATCTGGACCGTCTAAACCGAGCACGGCTTAGCCGCTTACGAGCGTGAAATTTACCCATGGTGGGAAATTGGGGAGAACACCGCCTATAAGCGCGCAAAATTGAATAGCGAGCGAATAATTAAATCGCACAAGAAATACCTCCAGGGAGGTAAATGCGTTAGAACGTTGGCGTCAGATCGTGGGAATCGGGCGCAAGGTACCACTATGTGCAACGGTGAGTGGGGCAAACGAGTTAGCGGGACTCAATATTCCAAGCTTATAACACTTCGATACAAAAACCACGCGATTATTCAACGCTCAAAGATGTCATCGCTGGATAAGCGGGAGAAGCCAATGTGTGCTCGCTGAAGGAAGTCGCGCAATTAGTCGCATACGTTCGATAGGCCACCGAGATGAGCATGTACACAGAACACAGAACCCCTTGCAAAGTAGTCCCCACAGAGCTTTCTGGATCCTCGACTGCAGCTGAATTGTACCAGTGCTCCATTTATGTGCCCCAGAGTTCCTAGATTCTTGAAAAAAGGAAAGACAAATTGCTCCGAACACTCATCGCAAACGGTTTGACAAATTTAGTTTCAAAATTGAAGCAATTAAGATCAATTTCGTCTTTTTCACGCGTGGTGGACGATTTGGTTGCTTCGTTGAGTGACGCCAGCTAGCAAAAGTCGACAAGGTCGTTTGCGCATCCTCAATTAAGTTGACGACCACGTGGAAAACAAACTCTCAGTGCTCACTGTGGAAGGCGCCTTAGTTCCATGAAGCGTTCCCGCGGCAACGCTTCGGGGCACACTTGATCATCTAGCTCACCGTTTAATATCGTTTCCACTAACTCTTTAAAGAAAATCTGAAGAAACTTACCGGGCGACCATGGTTACTTTGTTCGGGATGCTCCAGAGTATTGATAATTGCGGTGGACGTTGCTTCAGAGCACTTGCGCAGTGCTCATCGAAGTATCTGCAAGGGAAGGTGATGTTCGGGAGTTCGGCCGTGAACGCGGGTGGGTAGCAACGCTCGTGCCCGAAAGCAGCCACGGGCGCCGATAACAGATTTCTCGACTCCCACAGTGGAAAAGACAACAAATGTCCTGTGTTTCAATCGGCGAAGCAGCGCTTTTTAAAGATCATTTGTGCACTTACGCAACAGACTTCAAGTAAAAGTCGGGACTCAAAATCACTAAACGCTAGCGTATTAGGAAGCCATTAGACTATTGAATACTTTTCGCCTGCAATTGGTGTCGCCAAAAGCAGAATTAGCAAATTCAGCAGCTATAAGTCTGGGGAATCTGACAAGGGCTTGTCTACTTTCCATATTTGGATTAAAAGCAAAAATCCGCTTTCAAGCAACATAAATCTCTTTAGAAAGTGCAGAAGGTTTGTAGTGTCGGAACTTCACAGCAGCTTGCTTCAGCGAACTCGACAGTTTTTAGTTTCCCAACTGGGTAATGTGATACAACCGTCGCTGAATCTACATTCTGAGCGGACGCCGCCGAACAATCGATAACGCAGTTAAAAAAGTACAAATTTCGAACTACCCTTTGGGCAGTCTTGTCCCCAGCATCCACTACCGTTGGCGAGCGCTACACGCAATATGCAAATAAACGGGACGAGAAGAAATGCGTTCGAATTGAAGAGCGGTACCACAGAACCGGGAGTACCCTAAGCGGAACGCAGTTGCAAAGACCAATGATGAAAAGCGATAAAAACAATGAGATAACAAGCGGTGATTGTCGTTACAAAAATAGCTGCAGGGCCGTATTGATTCTTTGATTGACCGAAGCGTGAAAACTGCGCTAATCTGGAGGTAATTTCCTTCAAAAAAAGAGACAATACTCTGACTAGATCTAAGCGTTGCAGAGCGGAACAAGATATACCGTGTTCGTAGATGCTTTCCGACGGGGACCAGAGCGGCCTCGGGCGTAGCGAAATGTTGCGTCAAGAAGTACGACTGTGGAGGAGAGGACAATAAAATGGTCCCGACGGTGCTAAAACTGTCGACCACTGATGTTCGAGTGAATTTTCCACTGCGCAACAATCAGATATTTCGGAGTTGTACAACTTTCCAGGGTTTAGTTCTTACCGACCACGGAAAATCCATTTTACTCACGTGCTTTTCAACCATTCCAAAAAATTTTTGTGAAAAAAAATGTTTTAGTGAAGTAGAGGTGAAGAGCAAATTCAAGTGTCACTGAAAGGCGACATCTGGCGTTTTCAGTATGGTTTGTTTCACAATGTGAGATGATTTCTGCTTTTTTGTCCTGATATTCGGCCAATCGGACTTTTTAACCTTTCTTAACATGAGCGTCGTGTGGTATACGGAAACGAGATTCCTTTACGGATTCCTAATCGAGCGTTCAGTAGGATTTTCTGAAAGCAGGTCGCTGGTGGGGCAGGCATTGGAGCGAGCTTGGCGAGTTCGTGACAGGCAAAAAATTCGACGGAAAACAATCAATCCATAGCCTGGCACTCCTTAATATAAGTTGAGCGCGATGAGGCTTTATACTCACAAATATTCCAACCTCTGAGTCTGCATTTAAACCTTCGATAATCGCAGATTTGTTTGAACAAGGCTCTTTCTCATGCACTCAGTGCATTTGTTGTCTGGAATAGCTGAAAACTGCGTTCTGTTTGTGCAATCATTTTTTTCCTGAACTATATCAATCGATAGAGAGGTCGACGGCGCGGAACCAATACACGAGGCGCTGTTCAATCGTCCGCCGGTCTAAAGTTCGCATCGGCTGGCGCAGCCTCCTCCTCGCTCCCTCCAACTGGCAATCCCATTAGCTGCTACCATGTTCGCTTGTGACAGTTTGCTTTTATGTGTCGCGTTCCAACGAGGGCGGCCACGTGTATACGTTGTATTTGTGGAAGATTGAGGGTAAATATTTTTTGTTTTTTGAGAGTGGTTTCCAGCGGGTAAAAACAGCCACTTTTCTCAGTCGTTCCAAAGAACTCGTCCGCTCGACATGTGGCCTTTCGTCTTGGTCGCTGAATCATTTAAGCGTCCACCCTGAGAGTTCGGGGAAATCGCAAGTTGGGTTAGGAGGAAACTGGCGCCCGTTCTCCACCCGAGGCACTGCACAACAGTTTGTTCGGTCGGAGTTCCGATGGGGCCACGTAGCACAATCCAACTGGTTTATCAACAAAGTATTGCTTTGGAGACCCGATAACGCAGACTGCACTGGCCCTCCTTCATTACCTTCCCAGTCGGTTTCATTCCGTTGCGTGGTTAATAAAAAACGGTGTTCCCCCAAATGTTGCAACAGCTCGTTTGTCTTCTCTACGTCACCGTTTTTTTAAGTGTTCCCAGTTCGACCTCTCCAGTTGCTACCGCTCTCTGAGTGTACCCCGCGTCTTGCCCCTTAGCGTTAGTCGACAGACGAGGAGATCGCTTGAGCTAGTACGAGGACGACAATTGGCTCCGCGTGAATAAGGCGTCAGTCAGCAGGCGACTTGCGTAGAACGGATAACATTTTTGCCGGCGCCCGATAAATGACTAACTCGACCATCTTGGTCATTCACACTGGCAGCCAACTCGTTCGCTGCTTGTTGCACTTTCTGATTTTTGCCCTGTTGCCATCCGCAGTGCCGTTCTCGAAGCGTCTGCAAGTGTCAGTGGCTCCTCATTCAGTCGCTTCATTAAAAAGAGCGCAAACAATGACGCCGAGGCGGTCGAGCAGCGCCAATTCTTGGCGGACCACGAGTCTTTGCCCGGCGATTCGCCGCCGTGCTGCACTGTCCTGCCCGGCATCTGGCTCGCTCTCTGTCGTTTCCAACTTTCGCCAACCGTCATCGAATAAGCAAGCGATAGTTAGTCTACCAGTCGGTGACAACGACCTGAGCACAACGACGGCCAGTAGCCGGACGAAGTGGTGCGTCGATGACGCCGACGGCGTCCGCGGCAACATCACACACGCTTGCAGAGCGCCCGCGCATCTTCCTTCTTCCCACTTTTGCCCAAACGGCCGTCGTCGCTTCGTCCTTGCTATCACACGTCGGTGAACCTGGTGGCGCTATCGCTGCTGCCGGGAACAGGAATATCGCAACATCACCACAATGCACTTTGGTGGTGCCCTGACCAGACTCCCCCACTTAATATGCAAGGAATCCTCTTCTCGCGGTGTTGCAGTTCAAGCCTTCCTTCCAGTGCAGGATTAGGCGGTAACACCACACCGGACGACCCTGTGCTGATCAAAAATGCAAGTGAAAGAGTGAATTCTGCTTGGCGTTTTTATCGTTTCTAATGTATGGAATCGAACTGCGATTCACATCTAGCATTGCCACTTTCAGCTTGAGTAAGATCTCTGTTATGCTCGCACTCGCATGACACCTCTTGCAAATCTTCGAACTCAGGTTGGTCGTGCCAAGACTGCTCAACGCGCTGCAAACTTACCGCACCACCTGAAGGAATGAGTATTTGCTGATTGTTTTTTTATTAAGATGTGCATTGTTATGTGCTGAACTTAGGTTTTGATTAAGCATGATAAAGAATTACGGATGAGACCCTTTTTGACGAAGCAAGCTGCGCCCAAGTTAAAAATGTAAGTCTGATCGCATTTACAAATTGATGTCGCCCATTAGGCAAAAGCGTTTTGCTCTATGGAACTTCTCAGATGGAATTTGTTTTTCGCTAATTGCTCTCTCAACGCTTAAAAATATCCGGAAGGAGTTGTTTTTTGGTTTCCCCCGTTATGCAATCTTGTGCAATCCGTTCTGCTTAAAAAGCAGTCTCGAAAACAGAACAGGCGTATTTTCGAGAACTAACATAACATGCCTTTTTGCTTTCCTTGCGACGTCTTTTGCATAACTTCGAAAGTGAACTCTATGATGACTGGCGGCTGGAGATCGTCGGGGAGAAGAAAAAAGATAAATTAGTCGCATGTCGTGAGCATCTCTTCCGACAACGTCTCTCCCGTTCGTGTGTAACCATCGCCGCTGTCTGGCTGCACTTTACTTCGGGTGTACCTGTCTTCGTTCTTATGACTTTTCTTCATAGTGCCGTAAGCGTTATGATAGCGCTACTAGAAAACTCTTTGTTGTGTGTGTATAACATGTGAAGTCCGAATGATGGCGCACTGCTCTATTGGGTCTGCAGCGCGAAGTGCCCAATACGGACGACTTTTCAGCGATTCGATGTCCCTTTCGAGGTGATGGGATGTGGAAAGTGCTGCTCGCCAAGAGACAGCGAACTCCGCGAAAGAGTGTGCGATCACGGGAGAGTGGAGACTTTGAAGAGGTCGCGAGAGAGTATTTGTGCGGTGTCCGCAACTCTTCCCTATCAGCCGCTTCCAGCTTTCAAATTGTACAGAACCTCTTTTTTTATTTCGCGATTTTACTGGCTACCTTTTTGTTATATCTGGTTATCTGATTGCAACTATCTTTGCAGAGTCACACTGGCTTCAATATGGATTTACACGATTGGTATTCGTCAGGGTATTCTTCGTCTTCATCAGTGGGGTTCCCATCTACCTCTCTGAAGCAGGTAAAACAAGGAGATTTGTTTGTTTACTGAAATTTTACTTTAGCTCGGCTATTACTGCGCTCACGATGACACGTTTGCGCTGTCGGCGCTGCTGGACGATGGTGTGAATTCCATGGCGATATGCGACTATCACTTCGAGGACGTTGCAGTGTCTCCAACTTGGCAAAGTGTGCATCAGCACAGAAGGAAGGAGGAAGATAACGTGAGTAAACATATGCAAGTATTTTGCTTTTTACAGTCATTTTAGGGATTTTCTCGAATCCGTAATCTGCGCAAGAATCGGTGGTTCTCCAGGGACTATTTGTCCAAGCGGATCTTTTTGATGCAGATCAGAAAGAGAGAACGAAGGCGCTTTACCTACGGACGTGGCAAACAACCGCCGCGCTCGAAAATGATGTGAGCTTGAGATGGAACGTTATATCGAAATTAATCCATCTTTTTCAGTGAATGGGCAATCAAGTGCGTTCGCGAGTACGGGCAGAAGGATTCACAGGACTTCGAATGCGATTTGGAGTCTCTGGAGTGCGCCGAAGAAAGCGTGAGCGAAGGTGATTTAGACGACTATGAGCGTGAGATGACTTCGGCTTCCGATTCATCTTTCACTCAAACCGTCAACAATCCTAGCCAAGGGTTTCTTCAGGTAACTACAATGTGAATTGGTTTCAAGAAATTTTTTTTGGAATTTAGAATGAGACGGGTTTTATTGACACCACTACGGAGATTTTAAAAATACGGTTCCCTCAGATGTCCATGACCATCAGTGTTGCTGACTATTTGTGTTTGGGCGAAGACGACCATATCAACGACACGATTGTTGACTTTTTCATCAATCATGTAATTGAGCACGAGCTTCCTGACAAAGCGTAAGTTTCAGAAAGTAGGCAATGATAATTCATCCACATTTTAGAGCTGCACGGGTATTTGCTTTCCCTACTCTGTTTTGGCAAGAACTTCGAGCTTCGTCGTCCAGAAGCGGATTCGGCAAAGGTGGTTTTGCGGCGCTCAAAAAATGGGTTCAAAACATCGATCTCTTTGATCATGATTTTCTCGTGATCCCTATCAACGAGTGGGAGCATTGGTAAAAATATAGTTCTTGACATTCTCAACGGAACTTTGGTTGTAGGTCTGTGGCAGTTGTCTGCATGCCATTCTTAGTCTTGAATCCCGATTCTCTCCCAATCAGTGATTACCTCAGTCAACTGAACGTCGATTTTTCTCAGCTGGTCGGACAGAAGCCTTTCGTCATGATGTTCGATTCCCAAATTGACGATGAGCAGTCTATCCTCGAGATCGGGGAGACCATTGGAAACTTCCTTCACGTAAGATTTTCTAGTATTAAAAAAATAAATAAGCTTTAGTTTTCAGTTTGAGTACAAAAAACGTTTCGGGCGAGCTCTTACATCTACTCCCGACCTGTTTCGAACGGTCCTTCCATCCGCGCTTCCGCAACAAAAGAAGACCATGGACGGAGGACCTTTCATGCTAGAGTTCATCCGCCGTTTCCTGCACAATAATCCATCCATGGTAACAATCCCTTAATCGACCTTCTTGTATACATCGGTCTTTAAGAATGAGATTTGTCAGAAGGGCTCGTTTGACTTTTCGTCAACGTATCCGGACTTCTCTATTGAAAACACGCGTGACTTCATTCAAGATGTGATTCTGAACTTGAGCTGCGAGAAAGATCGTTGGGATACGCTGCTTGAAGGACGCGACGCTGAGTCCAACAGTAAGTTTTTTGAATTGAATTTGTCGTAATTAAAAATAGAAGCTAGCGCCAAGGATATAGCGTTTGTTTATCCCAACGCATAAGACGTGTGTTTTGGCTTCTTGCAATTTTCCAGGAATAGGACTGCTGTAAACAAAAACAGGCTTGTTTGTTATGCCTGCGATCTTTGTTCTATACCTTCCTTCTAACTTTCCGCTTTTCAGACTTCGTCGACTTGTGGTATTGATGCAACCGGTGCCAAATTTCATTATTTGCCATTGTCACGTTTTGTTATTCTGCCCTCTCACCCTACTAATATAGTTAGTTGTTCATTGTTTCCATCCTCGCTTTATTCAAAGCAGACTTCCCAAGACAACAGGCGTCACTGTAGGTCGTTTGTGTTCACCTTCCCATTTCTCTCTCTACCGGGTCATCCTTTTGCTTTAGAACAGTTTGCACTCGGGCGTTGTTGGTTTTGTTGTTATTTGTTGTTAACCTTCTTACGCGGTTGTTATTATTGTTGTTATTTCGGGTTCTGAGAGAAAATTGGGGAGGTCGGCTAGGCGGTCCTGTTGTAGACCGCGGTGCGCCCAGTTGAGTTGTTTCTATTTATAACGTTATTTTGTTGTTGGGTCGTTCTGTTTACTTCTGATCTTTCTGAGTTACTTTGTTACAGACGTTGTTGGTTCTCGTTGTACCTTTCCCAAACTTGTTTAGTTGTTAGTTGTTTGTTGTCTTGTGAGCTTGTCCCGTTGAAACCTTTTCTGTTCCCTCCTCTCCCTTCTGTTGTTGTTGTTTTGCAGTTGGACAGTTGAGGCCACTTTGCCTCAATGTGGTCTCAGCAGGTTGAAGTTCTTCAACATGTTTGTTCGGTGAAGTTAGATAAATGTTGAATTTTTGTTCGATATTCATTAGGGTTACACTACGCGGCAAGTTAGCAGTCAGACTTGGAAAAAGGGCGAGACGAGAACATTGGGACAACGTACTCCCGATTTGCAGCGCAACACTTTTTGTAGCCCAGAGTCACTGAGCTGTGGTCAGTCCTTCCTCCACAATCCTTCCTATGGATCCTTCCTCCACAATGCAAGGAGGACAGACTCTTTCTTCTGTTTTTGCTCCGCTCCGCATTTCTAGCACCATTATAAGGTTCAGGCAGTTACTGCGGTTCTTTCGCATATTTTGCGTGATGTTTGCAGATTCGAGCTACCACATATGGGCGGCAACGTGAAAAATGGACGTCTATTCGGTGGCCAGACAGCGACCCAAGTGGCCCAAGCCGTTAAGTTGCTCTATCCTGACACAGTTATACATACAATCAAAGTGAACTTCGTCGCTCCAGGTATCGTTTACTTTACGTTGCCCTTCAAGAAAGTTGGGATTGGCAACAGGGCTGTGCAAACTTTCCGACTCTTTCAGCATACGCAACTCTAAAAAAACGATTATTTCAGGTTCTACTTCGCTGCCTATCGAAATATGCGTGGAAGTTATTCCTGACACCAACCTTGCCATTGCAAACGTGCAACAGCAAAACAAAGTGATCGCCACTGCTAAGGTGATATGGTATGTGAGGCAAACTTTAAAGGCATCATTGTAAGATGTGCCTCATTTTAGTTCGGCTCTACCAATGACCTATTAAGCAGTACTGTCTTCTCTGTTCCTCAAGTTCCGCCACCATTGAATTGCACAAGGCTAGTGGACTACCTGAAGACATTTGACGAGCGGCACCCCTGGAAGTTCCTGAATTTATTGGCCAAGGGAGACTTCTTCGACCTGCGACCTGTCGATATCGATCACATAACAAGCGTTCCCATGGAGCGGAAATCGTTACAAGCCTGGTGTAGGATAGGGCGCTCTTATCGAAGGGAGGATTCTTTAGCTCGTGCCGATGGTGTCTCCATTATTCTTCTGCTTTCTGATTATTTGGTAGCTGTTGCTGCTCATATTAACCTTCTCAAATATCACAGACTGTGTGATTTTGGGGTCGGCGCTTCTCTCAACCACATGGTCTCGTTTCATGATATTTCAGATATTGATGTAAGGCATAGTCACCGGTACCGAAACTACATTTTATTACAGCCCCAAGGATGGTTCCTCTACAACTCAAACTGTCAAGTGCACTACGCCAACCGTTACATGATTGAGGCCCAAATATTTGACACGCGCGGAAGGTGTCTTCTCAGCAGCGTGCAAGAGGGATACTTGACTTCGATCTAACAAGTTAGAATTTCAGTTGTAAATACTTATTACTTATGAATTTTAATACCGTTTTCAAGTATTCTGCGGAACAAATAGCGGAAGCCCAATGTTCATATGACTTTGTTTGCGCCCTCAATGACACCAAATGTTTATTTGTTCATTGTTTCCGAATTCCGCATATCACATTTTAATACAATATCAGATTGTGTTTGCGAAAAGAGCGCCCTTTGAATGAAATGCTGTAAAATGTGGTTCCAATCAATCAAAATCATGTCCAAAACACATAATTAAACGTAAAAATCTTAAGGCTGGTTTTCACTTCAGTGCAGTTGTTCTGCCTAAGGACATCGAACGGAGGGCACTCAATATGTTTATAAGGATTGAGTGGAGCAAACGATCGACCCCATAGCTGTGGATTAAGTGCCGTTACGCAACATTGTCTGCCGAATGCCATCAGCTAATTGTTCGATTAGAGCAATTAAACGGGCATGGAAGGCGGCAAGAAGTATAAGCGGAAGAGGTTCCTCTACGTTTTGCATCACGTGAACGAGTCCTCGATCAAGATAGATTGCTCTGACGCCTATCGTTGCACTTGGGTCAACTCGAAACGCAGCCCGATTAATCACTTGCTGCTTTCAATCGGCTCTACGTTGCCAGTGATCGGGGCAAAGAGGCTCGACTGTTTCCAGGCGCATTTGTCTTCTTTATTGTTTTTCCTCACTTTTTTGTGTCAACATTTCGTGATGCACCGGTGGCATGAATTTGATCGTGTTGGCCGTGATTCAGTTACCGTGAAATGACTGATTTCCAGTCGGTTGAGATGCCGTTCACCGAGGCCGAGGAGCGTCTAATCAAGAAGAAGCGTGTGAAGCTGGCGAAGGACTTTGCCGAGCATACTTCTGCCCACGGATGCATCCTTGTTCGGCGTTCGTCTTCCTGTCCAAGGCGAACTTTCTGGACTCTCGCGTTGTTTTGTGCATGGTAGTTTTTCCTTCCGTTTCAAAAGTCAGGCATTCCAACTGCATTAATAATCACTGCTTTTGAACCAATTTTCCGTTTTATTTCCCCAACCAAAATATTTATTTGCGTAAAGCAAAAAGGAAAAAAGGTAATTCCTCATTTTTGAACCAGGACAATCTGCTTCTTCCAAATCTACATAGCTGTCTGCAAATACTTCCAGTATTCTACTCAAACGTCCGTGAAAATTCGTCACTTGACCAACGTCACCTTTCCCGCCGTCACCATCTGCAATCTAAATCCAATCAGGTACAGTTGGTTCATGAAGAATTATGACTTTGATGGCGACCTGAAGGACATAAGCAAGGTTGGTTTGGCTGTTGCGGCATGACTTTTCAGAATGATGGCGATCTTTAGCTCATGGATTTTTCTGAGCAAGATTGGAACAACGATAACAAGCGACGGCAAAAAGCGGACTACATTACCGAGGAGCAGCAAATAATTTTCAAGAATTTGAAGCTTATTTATGATCGAAATGTAGGGAGACACTGCGAGATGTGCAATGAAAATCTACTTCTTAGTTCAATATGTCGGAAGCTGGTCACAAACTCGAAGACATGCTGCTCGAATGCACCTTTCAATCCCAAAAATGCTCAGTGGCTAATTTTACGAGGTTGGGGATCAATCTTTGGTAGAGATAAATTGAAATCAGTAAGTTGTGTTTAGGTGGCAACACGGACTTTACGGAAATTGCTACACAATCATCGTTCCTCGAGACCAATTTTCCAGTTTTATTGGCCCGTTTTATGGCCTTTCATTGACACTATACGTTGATGACAAGGAGTACATGTTAAAACACTCGCCGGCTGCCGGCTTCCGAACCCAAGTACACCCGGTAGAGTATGTCCCCTTTCCGGAGGACGAAGGGTTCACTATCTCTCCTGGGGTCGTGACCTCTGTCGCAGTGAAGCAAATGCGCATCTCACGGATGCCTCTTCCCTATGATGGCACGGACTGTGGAGATATCGACAAATCTCATTCAAATTCATCCATTTATGAAAAGAGGTATGACAGAACTCAAGGCCATCAATCACACGTTCGCGTTTTCAGCTACGAAGAAAGCCTCTTAAAAGCTGGCTCTGAGCACCATGCAATCAACTACACGACTCAAGCCTGCCTTAAATCCTGCTACCAGAGAAGACTGGTCGAAGACTGCGGCTGCGTCGACGCCAGTTTTGTCACCAAGGATCAAGCGACTCGATTTCTGAGAAAGAATGACAGCACGACTGTTCCGAAAGCCTGCAGAATGGATTACGAACAAGAGTTTCGATGCGTCCGTCAGGTGAGGTTTATGCAAAAACAAGCTGAAAGGGAAGGTGTCCGCAAACAGCTCGCTGAAAAGTTCAAGGGGACCTTCATTTTACAATGAAAAGTGACCGGAATCTCAAACTAGCACTGGATGGCGCAAAATATACACAACAAAGCAGATCACAGGGCAGGCAGTAAGTAGGCACGTGGTTTTTGCTCAATCCTATAGACGTGTGCTTATCTTAATATCCCTGACCAGTTGATCAATCTCATTAGCTTCAAGTTTAGTCCCTGAGTAACTCAACGGAGCACGGTCTCTGCGAGAAGCAATGTCCACAGTCATGCCATGAGCAAGACTATGTGGCCCGTATAACTAGCGCCTTGTGGCCTCGAACAAGCTATTACAAAAGTGTTCAAGACGCGTGGCGCACACAAATCAAAACGATGAAGATGATGGAGAAGGCTGACGAGGCTAGGACAAACGTTGTGAAGCTGGAAGTTTATTTCGAGGTATGTGTTCCCCATAAAACGCTTTTGGTAAGCAACGAGTTTAGGAGCTGAACTATCAATCGATCGCGGAAACGCCGGCAATGGACGTTTTCGATCTGCTCTCACAGATCGGTGGAACGCTCGGACTTTACGTCGGTATGAGATGACTTCTCCATGTCATTCATGCATGCATTCATTCAGGCATGTCCTTCTTGACACTTGGCGAATTTTTCGAGCTCTTCCTGAAGTGTCTTGCTGTCGCCCCGAAGGCGAAGCTTCGCTCACGCGCGAGCCAGGACGATCTGTGAACGGGCGATGTGATCCACTCTATCTGCCTGTACTGTCAGCCCTTAACGTTGTTCGGCCGTTGTTGGTGTTGCAAATATGTGGGAGAGAAATAAAATTGGTGGAGTTGCCTTTCCGAACAATATCGAAGTAGCCGTCAATCAAGCCACTGACGCCTTCAGAATTAATTACGCCGTTTTTGCAAGTCGTGATCTGATCACGGCTCTTTTTCTGCCCGTTAGGGAGTGGTGAAGCCGATAGAGTGGTCTCGCCACGAGCACCCTGGCCTGGGTGCCTTTGCCGCACCGCTGACGACTCATATATTGCCTGGTGCACTCCTAACGCTTGTTGGATGGATCCACACTGCCTGATGCCGAACCTCGGAACTCTTCGAGCTTCAGCTGGTCGACGTGGCCTTCTTGTTTAGAATGCGCTCCGAAGCATCACGATTTTTATGTTTCTGCATCGCGTTCTGTGCATTTTTTGATTTTCACACATCCTGACCGCTCGGATTCCGTGGAAATGACAGGGAAATTTATAACGATTCTATTGTTTCAGAAGCGCCGGTCGCATGAATACGGTTCGCCATGAGGAAAAAGTGTCCAGCCATATGCCTCCTGGGACTACACGCTCTACTGTTACTCATTTCGAACGCGTCTGCTGAAAATGTGAAGTTTTCAATGACTCTACCGTGAGAGTAACCCTGAAATGATTGTTTAGTCCCTCCATAATCCGACTCTCAGTGGCCAACCTTCCATCCTCCTAGCTGCCACTTTAGATGGACAACTGTTTGCTTTGAATCCGGCAAATGGGAAACGACTTTGGTCGTTTAAAGAAGGTGAGTTTTTGTGATGACTTTCGTTTGTAATTCTGGTCGATTTCAGACCCTGTGGTGCGAACTCCGCCGACAGGATTGCACGATTTCACATTTGTCCCAAGTCCCATAGACGGTTCTTTATATGTCCTTGAAGACGATAGTGCGTACGAAATGCTCTACCACTCCATTCCACAGCTGGTGCACAATTCTCCATGCAGGAGCTCTGGAGGTGTGTTTTATACAGGTAGGATGGTGATTGTGAAAACAGTGGATTATGCACGTATCCAGGAAGTAAAAAGGGCAAGTGGCTCGGTATCGATCCCCACACGGGCACCAGAATAGAAGTCTATTCGTCCGAAGATTCCGAACATCGAATGTGCCCTGCGAGCAAGACGAACGTGACAGTCTTCATCGGCCGCACTCAATATTCGCTCTCTATGCACCAGACAGGGCAATCGGGAAGTCAGAAAGGAGGCCGGAGGTGGAATGTGACTTACATTGAGTATGCTGCCGACGATTTACCATGTAAGGGATCATTAGTGTAATTAGTCTTCAATATCTGCTTTAGCTGACTACGTCTACAACTATCGCCATTTCACAAGTCCCAAGTCAGGAAGAGTCGTCACAGTTGATTCCAGTGGAGAAAATTTCTGGAGTGCCGACTTGTCCTCTCCTGTAGTGGCCATCTACATGCTGAAAGACGACCTCATTTGTCGACTCCCAAGCAATAAAGTAGGAGTGGTGGGCGAAGAAATACTGGACGGTTTGATTCAGGTAATGAAGCATTTCTTTATTTTCACCTTATCCGAGAACAGCCTTGACCCGTAGATTCAAGCAAAGCATAACGTTTTCCAGTGGACGCGCTCACACATTGCTGTCTGTAGATCGCTGCGATTTTAAGTCTTTTTCTTTCCGTTCCTTTGAAGACCTTGAGCGGCGATCGCGATCGCGTTCCCTATCATGAGGGGATGGCGGGGTAGGACTGATTAAGAGATCCTCTTCATGTGGTATCTCTTGTTCTTCGTCATCTTCGTCCACAGTTTGTTCAAAGCTTGATCCATAGCTGTAGCCTGTTCCCCTTCGCACCATGTATCCGTGCTCGGGACAGAGCGCTTTCATCGACTTGATCCGGCCGGTCTCGTCGTACGTACAGAAGCACGGAAGATCTGCTCCAGGCGGCAAGTAAGGGAACGTGTTTTTGCGCGGAGGGGTGTCTTCTTCCTCACTGGTCTCGTCCATGAGTGGAGAGAGTCGTTGTTCAAGATCTTCAAGAAGAGAATGCTTTGATTGTTTACCTACAATGGGTGCGATAAGTCGTGATAAAAAAAATTGCGGCATTAACCTCGTGATCTGTTCGTTGAGAGCGAGGTTTGAGATCTTCGATAACGTGGAGGGAGTACGATATGAGGGTTGATTTGATGGGAAGATGCACTGGGAAATCACTTAATCAGAAAAAAACTGCAACGCTGATTTTACCTGGAGGCCTTTCTTTTTTTTACAAACGCTTGTGCGATATAAACGCCTAGCGCAACAAACTCCAACAGACTTACGACGGAAGCTCCAACCCAAAGACCAGTAAGACCACCAAAATCAGCAAATAAACTGGTCATCTAAGAAAATAAACGGTTCAGTTGAGCATAATCAACGCGACTTGCCGTGTACGCTGGACTCTCAGTCATCGTTTCGTAGTTCAGTTCTTCGTAAAATACTTGAATCATGGCTGCATTTTTTCGGTATCGCTCTAAGCAAAGGTCATCCGTCATTGCGCATTCAAGAACTTTTGCAGTTCCGGAAGGCCATCGAGATGCGGAGTAAGTCACTTCGTAGCCTGTCTCTCTAAAAGTATAACGTTCACATCATAACGTTGAATTCGTTTGTACGGCTCACCTGCATGGCTGATGACAAACACAATTGGGCACATTTCCTTCAGCGATGAGATGTCCCAAGTGTTGTGATGTATTTTTGATGCAGTCGCGGGCGATAGGATCATTAACAGCACATGCTTTAGCGTGCTTTGGAATGGGGTACATTGGGTCAGCACAATTGCAAACGCGAATTACTTCTTTCTGCGTACAGCTGCGGTGACACCCCTTATAATTGTACTCAAGTTCGACGATTTATCATTTATTTTCGGCTTACCTCAACGGAGTAGTTGAATCCTTTGTATATGAAATCTGGCGAGTTTTCGCCTCCATCTAGGCAGTGTCCGTGTGGTGGGGTCATTCTGTGGAATTGCTTCTGTAATGCGCGCGCTACCAAAAACTTTAAAAAAACAACAATTACCATCCGGACGCCGTAAGAAGACAAAAATCCTGTTGGTGCACTGTATCCGAAGGCATCTGGGAAGGGAACAATCCACTTGTCGTGGACTGTTATTCGAAATCCGATAGACTCAGACGTAGGGAGATATTCGCTCACGTTTGCATATAGCAGAACGCGCAAACCTTAAAATTGTTCTATTGTCAACGAAAAAATCAACATCGCATTCCTCCGGCATGGTCCCGTCGCGACTCTTATCTCGTCG
>KN167714.1:294251-311685 GCA_000757745.1 Steinernema scapterisci
TAAATTTAGCGCCTAGGTCAAATGATTGTGCTCCGCGATAATGTTTGGTCTTCTGATAACCCGGCGAAAGTAATAAAACGCGCTAAAAATACCAGGTTAAGCGGTGCGAACTGGCGAACTTTAGAACCGAAGACATCGACAGCGGTAGGATGTTTCACGGAAGGCCGAGAGGGGAGACTTTCCACGAGATCTCCGAGGTCCCTAGCGCCTACAGCTGTTCCAGTTGCCTCGAATCTTCGGCCCCAAATAACCTCCAGTTCTGCTTTACCTGCATTGACAAATCCTCCCAGGTAAGCAAAGAAACCCATGTTCAAATCTAAATTATGGCATTCCCAGGATCCCACGTTCTGCGATCTGTGTTTAAAGAAGTCCCACTTCGGCCACTCTCATTGCAGCCTCCCCAAGGCGCCCAAGGAACTCCGAAAGCGGATGGCCGCTGAGTCGCTGAACAACCTCAAAATGGTCGACTCGCTCATTCTATCGAAACTCGTGGCCAAGTTCAAGACCCACATGACGCGGTATCGCGAGGAGTTCAGATCTCAGGTACGGTAAATGAGCTGCGTTATCTTCAACTTTCGCTTATTCAGATCGCTCAAGAAAGGGAAGAAGAACTCTATTTAAAGACCTCTGACGTTCAAACGGAACTCAAACAACTGCGGACGCTCAGAAACAACATCGAAGAGGAGATGCGAAACCTGAGAGAAGCGTGTCGAGAATTCGATAGATTCATCAATGAAAAGTTTCCGTGCGAATGAAAATGGCTTCTCCAGATCGCTCAAGAAAGGGAAGAAGAACTCTATGATACACGTATGTACAAAGTCAACCCTCAATAAACACCGACCAAATATCTTAATCCTCATCCAAGCCTGAGATCCTGCAAATATTTATTGCCTCTGCCACTAAACATTACTTCCGATTACCGTTTCTATTTCTTCTGTTCCGTTCTCCTCAAGGATGCCATCATCGCTCTTTGGGCAAGTCCACTGGCGGGGACCACGGGTTTCGCCGCAGTTGTCGCGTTCTCGGCATTCTGGTTAGCCTGGAAAAATAACAAAAACACCCGTCAGCTTAGGAAGTGCACCTACCACTCCTTGAGTTGCTTCTTCATCTTCCGCACTAATCGGTTCCTGAATGAGCATAATATTAGAAAGGATCGTGAAACTCCAAAGCGAACCTGCATGACGCTAGGCATGAAGTACTCCATCGCCTGTCTTTCGCCCTCCGTCAGCATGTGGACGTTGAACTGCTCCACCGGCTGAGGATCCAAAGGCTCTGCTTCGATCTCTGCAGTGTCCACGCCATGCTCCTTTAGCTCTCGAACCAAATCCTTTTTGATGTCTAAAATAAGCCCCTTAGATCTCTGAATCCAGAATGACGAAGTTTGCCTTCAAAAGGTCTCTTGAGCATCAACTGGATCGTGGAGGTTTGCTCCACGATGGTGCAGGAGAGTTCGTTGATGAAGTGGTTATGGAGCGCGCGCTGGGCGCTGGTCACTCCGAAGTGCTCCCTCCAGCACATTCTGTCCAGGGACCTGTTGTGGCGGCGCGGAAAGGCTTCTTGAAGGACCTGGAACGGGATGAGTTTGTTCGCTCCGCCGAGGTCCCGGACCATCTTGCACACGTCGTAGCGGAGCTGAAATCAAACAGATGAAAAGGGATTCCGTATGGCTCTTACCCTAATCGCTTTCTCCTCCACGACGCCTTTTTCGGTTGCGATTTCCTTCGCCCGAGCGTTCTCCTTGGCTCTAAAATTGAATTCCGGCTTAGAACTGGTGAAACCACTTTTGCTTACCTTTGACGCTTAATCTCGGTGCTGTGAGGAGTTAACATGTGCAGTCGGTTGATTCGTCGGTCCGGCTTCAGCGTGTAGATCTTCTTGCCGTCGTCCTGGAACGTCCGCTCAATCGCATCTCGGACGTAGGCGGAATCCAGGAAACTTTCGAAGTCCGCGTAGTTGACCGCGCGAGCGGCCAAATGCGGATCCACGCCGCACATATCCCTAGAATCCACAAAATAACGAAACCACCTCAGATCTTGTCGTCCTTACCCCAAAACCGGGATGATCTTCTGGAGCGTTCCATCGGAGGCCCCCACGGCGCAGATCGCGTCCACCTTCAGCGTCTCCAGGCGACGCTTGAAGCGTTCCTCCTTCGTTAGGCCCGCGCTGCTCGCGAAAAAGTTTTCAAAGCTTTTCGTGCGGAGCGAGACCATTCCTGAAACAGAAGAAACAGAAGACACGGAGGAAACGGGGAATTCGCGAAAACCGAAAATCCTTCGAATGAACGAATCCTCGTACAAACCATCTGAATTTCCATTCCATGTGCATTGTAGAACTTCTCCGCTCAGGATCATCGCTGCAAAACTTCTCAGTTGACTACGGAATCGTAAAAGTCAACGTTTTCATCGACTAAATAACGAAGTTTCATGAAATAACTTTGCGAAGACGGCGAGTGGAAAAGAAACAAATCCTTCGAAAAAGATAAAATAATTTTGCGGCCTTGCGAATTTCGTGCTGACGAACGCACTGCAGGATCATGTGAAACTAATGAAAATAAGAGTCGAATATACGTCAGAACCGGCACGATCAGCGGCAGTATTGGGTCGTGACGGAGGTGAATTGGGGATGGCGGCACCGGGGAATCAGCTGGAGGCAGCTCTTGAGGAGGTCCTGCACACCGCCGAATAACTTCCGCCGCTGCTCTTCACGACGGACTTGGATTTTCCGCACAAGTCACAGTACCGGGGCACTTCTCTCGGTAGGTTTCGAAGCCGGGGCTGTTGCAGTAGGCTTTCATGTGAGAGCAGTGATCGAGTTCATCCTTGTACAAGTTTCCCGTGGATGCGCAGGTAAGGGCGCAGTTGTTGAGCACGGTTTGACGCCAGACGATTGACTGGAAGAGGTGGCGGTAGCTCTCACATTGTTCATCGGGAACAAAGGAATGTTAAATTTTTAGATTCAACCTCAACTCACCCTTGAGAAAATTCTTGCAGCTGTAGTCGGCGCCGGTGAAGCATAATCCTTAAGTCTTCGGACAGACGTTCTTCACTTTTGGATCGTTGTGACACTTTGTGTTACGGTTTCTCGTCGTTGGTCGTTGGGGCGTCGTTGGCCTGCGTCAGATTCCACGCTTTCGAGCAGATTACCGGACGTCCTCACACGAGGTGGAGGCGTAGGCCAGTTTGCCGTTTTCCAAGCGTAGAACTTTCAAATATTAGTTAGCTCTGCATTGTAGGCAGTCCTAAAATGTTCATTCTTTCACTACTATTATTGTATCTTGTAAAATGTCAAATTCTCAATTGCCCATCCTGTATCTGCTACCCTATACAAAACGAGATGTTGCTTTACTGGTCCAGAACAGAACAAACACAACGGAATTAACAAACCAACTAACAATAACACCAACAATTAACAACTTAACGAACACAGAACGACGATGGCTTGCTGTTGGATGAGGACGCTGAGTCAGTCCGATGGTGCTTTATCTTGGAAAAGCCGTGGGAGTTGTTGTGCATGACGGTTCTACGTTGGTTTTCAAGGTCTTTATCTGTTTCCAACGGCCGAAGCGCATGACTTCGTCGATAGGGACTCCATCCTTGATCGCTCGCCAACCACGGAGAGTTTGGGAGGTAGGTCCAAAGACTTCACTAAGTTGATCCAGTCTTTGTGGGCTGCTTCCAAAGACCACTGGGTGCGTCAGATTCGGAAAGACGAACGATGATGCATCGTGGATCACACGCCGATTCTGGGATAGTGTCTCCTGTCTCTCTTGCCCACGACGGATCTGTGCTAAACACGCAATCAAGAATGACGAAACCCTTTCGTTCGCACTCGACGTCGACAATTACGAAAACAGAACCACGTCCCACGTCCATCGTCCACCGTCGCTCCGCTTTGGCTAAGCTTCAGCTAAGGCAAAGTTCTCATTCTGAAAACGCAAAGGTACGCTTCTCCTGAGCCTATTTCCGGATATGTACATTCAAAGTCGTTTGCATATCATTTGCCCGCGTTCTTTTCTGAATCAAGCTGACTCAGAAAACGATCGAATAGGTCCAAAACACCTCTGTTTGCCTGATCCTGGCGGCCGCCACTCACTGTACCCACAAAAGCAGTCGAGGCTCTTTATTATTATTCACACGTCCTACACTCTACTTCGCTTCGCGTAATCCTCTCGAACTGATTAAAGATCGGATGATGAGATCGGTTCCAAACACTCGAATCCTCAGCGCTCACTTGATCACTACGCACCATCCCCGATCAGTGCATCCGACGGAGATAAATGCAAATATGACGAGGGCGTAAGCCATGAGGACGCCGAATCCGGCCGCCGTCTTCCACACGCAGCCTTCGTCAAGAGTGTATTTAGCGCAGAAATCCTGAAAGAACCACAATTACCTGTTGGAAGGCGATATCACAGATTATTCGACGGCGGCATTGATTGATTGGACCGCGTTGGCACACTCCGCAACGTGTTACCAGCGCTTTTTCCTCGATTCTTAAACTAATTTTCAGAATGATTAGCACAAAAGAGGAAACTGAAGGCTGCTCACAAATTACGAAAACTGACTGGTGACAAGAAGTAAGCAAACAGTCGAAAATTGGATCTTAGGAGCGAAAGTTGTTTGTTGAGCTTTCGAGTGCCTGTGAATCAACTTCGCACGTCACAAAACGATGAAATCAATTTGGTAAATTGGGAGAGGTCAGCTTGTGGACATTGGAAAGTGTGAACCCCTGTTCTGGTCGGCATTTGGCCACATGCAGCGTAAAGAGCGTCGATTGATTGTGCTCCTCTCGCTGGCCAAATACCAACACTTCCACCTCGACAAACAATTCTTCGCCGAGTAATCAATCGATCAAAATGCCGAATTTCACAATCATTAACCGGCTGACCACAAATCGGTCGCCAGCAGCGACTTCTTCCCACATCGACGTCTTTTTGGTCGTCTTCTAGCGTAAACTCTGATCAGAAGTGCAATTTCCACGTTTGATCGATCGGGGCGACTGATTGCAAGTGGCTGCAAATGTCAAAAACGGCGATAGAGAAGACTACTGTGTGCTTGATCCCCTGGGAATGCGAGCGGAAGCTTCCGGAGAATTCCAGCACTCGCCTTGAAAAGGGCATTTGAGTGAGTAACAAGAATAACTTGTTCTGGGATTACCGTTTACGGCTGTTCCCACCACAATTCAACAACCAACCTTCGCCATCTGCATCGGATTTTTGGAGGAGTCCTCGTCGCCGCCGCTGGCGGCCGTCGACGTTTCGTTCTCCGTGGGAATCGGCGTCGTTGAGAACGTCGAAAGGGGGATCTCGCTCGTAGCATTGTACGATTCCTCGGTCACGTTGGAACTCGAGGAGGCGAGCGGCGCGCCTAAACTGTAAATTCAAAGAGGCGCGATTCGCGGGGGAAAACTGACCTACGACGACAAAAGGAGCACTCAAGGAAACGGCGACCACGAGAAGCGCGAAGAGCGCTGAGGGGGTGGACGCGGCCATCCTGCGATCGGCAATGAAGGGTCCGTGGCGGCGAGGAAACGACGGACGCTTGTTTTGTAAAGTCTTAGGTGTCACACTGACTCAGCGCCAAGACGACAAGGACGGTTTTGTGCTCCCGCGCAGGAAATGCAACCCGAGAGCTGAAGTACGCGGCTGATTAATATCGCCTGCACTGGAGATCGATACGATACGCTCCAGTCAACCCGGTCCGATCCCCTCTCCTCCCCTTCCCACCCGCCGCGTTGCGTCACCGGCTGCGAGTAAACTCTTCGGGGAGACCGGGTGCACTTCCAAAAGGTGCCAGAGACGTTCCAGATGCAGTCGAAGGTTGCTTCTGTATGAGCGCGTGGGTTTGTGCGGCGCTTGTTTGCGTTTGGGTTAAGGTTCGAACGGAGAATGTGCGAAGGAGGGAACAAAACGATTTCGGGTGGCGAGAGGGGAGGAGAGTGGTTCTAGGCTGGAACCGAAATAAAGACCCCTGAAAAGGGTTCGGAATGTGCTGGTTCCTTCCATAAATCTTGTTTGCTGCTTGGCCTAAAGCTCATTTATAAAAGTTTCCCTTTTGTAAACAGAGAATTTCCACTTTCTGCCATCAAATTTAGTTTAAAGTTTCCCGTAACTCCAAATGCCGTCGCCCAGAATCTCCTTCTTCCTCAGACCACACGTGGCTGTCACCATCGATCAGTCCAAAAAGTTTTTCCTCTCGCAACCCGAAAAAGCGGTCGTCGAACGTCTTCCACTGATATCAATCTCCGCACTTTTTAAGGCGTCCTCCTTCCTGATCCACTGTTTGAAGGCACTCTTCGGACATCGCCGCAATCCAGGGATCATCTGCAACGTCTCTCCCCCACAAAAACCACCAAAAATTCTGCATTTTATGTTGGTAAATCATAAAATAATTACTCAGTCGATCATTCCATTAACTATACATACAAATAACGAGGGAAATAATAAATATACACTGCATAAATCGGTTTTCGTATCACATGTGGTTTCTTTACAGAGCATTTGACGGTTTGAAGGCACAATCGAGAAATGGAAAGTGAGGAGAGCGAGATGATCACAAATGAATATACCAAGAAACAAGAAATTTGAAAGGACTTTGAAGAATCTTCTGAAAGTGGTCGAGAGAAATCTGTGGAGGCGCCTGGCGCCGGCTTGAAAGACTTTTGATGATTAGGCACGAGAGTTGAGAGGGAGGGACACGTAAAAGGCACAACGATGAAAGAGGAGGACGAGGAGAAGGAGGACACAACCCAGGAATTTGATTACGGTATTCATTACTATAATATTAGGAAAGGAAGTTGGTGGGAAGGGATCGGAGGGAGACCCTCCTGGACGCGGTAACCTAACGGAACAAGGAATAAGTGAATTAGAATCGAGTGAAAGAACGGCTGAATTGATCACAGATTTTGAAAGAGACGATGGTGAAAGGGGCACGAGCATTTGAATCAAGGCGGATTTGGACTAAACGGTTATTATGCACACTCGGGAGGAAGTCCGGGATCCTCATTCTTCGGAGGCCTGGACAGAATCGCAGTCGGAGGAGACCTCGAAATTGGTCTCCTCTTCGTCGGGTTCGGCGGAACTTCGCTTCGGCTCCATTTCGGCGTCTTCAAGGCCCGGCGAGGATCTCTTCGGAGAGCAGGACTTGCGTTTTCTTTTGCAGACCATGTCAGGTTCACAGCAACATGTCCTCAGGACTCGACAAACGCAGCCGGGGAGAGCCAGGCACTTGGAAAGGTACGCCTCGACGTCCGAGGGACTGTCTTCGTGGTCGCCGTTCGCGAGCTGGTTGCAGGTTTGAGTTGAGATCTCGCGTAACCGCTTGCGGCTCGGGTAATCCGGCGAGGGGAGCGACGCGGACGTCGAGGATCCGTTGCAGGTCGAGGCTTCGGAGGTCGTTGAGGGAGAGACGGCTTCAACTTTCTCCGCATCGGCGGTCGCTTTCTCGGTGATTCTGAAAGAGAAGCAGAGTTTATTACAGTTGCTACTAAGCTCCCTGAACCCTCTTTGTTCCTCGATCACCCTCCCACTTCCGAAGATGCACTACAGTACACCGTGTCCCCTATTTATCCCGGCGGAACGTTTCGTCGTGAATTCGCCTTTTTCTCTTTTTTAGCCGCCGATCGGCGGCGCCTTCGCCCGAATTCGCAAAGTTCTGCTCGCGCGTCGCCCCTCTAGGCGATCCCCCCGATCACAAAACCCGTCTCTCGCTCGCACTCCCGCTTCCTTTCTTCGCCTTTCCCAACACGCCTCCTCCTTCTTATACCTCTGAGTCGGCGTCGTCGGCGGCGGATATAATTGGGTGTATCGAGGCGAACAACGGCGCGCGAAGCGGTGAATGCCCTTCGGGCGGCGGACGACCCAAATTCGAGTGCGCGCTGTGCGAGCCGGAGCCTCCGCTCCAGTGGCTGCCCTCATTTCGGCACACTTTCCGGCACATTACAACGCGGCGTAGAAGGCGCCGACGGAGAAAAAGAAAGACGATTCCAGCCTGCCTGCCTCTGCTGCCCGGGGACCCGAATCGCGCCTTGGTGGCGGGTGACTCACCGTTTGAAGATCCCGTTGAGTCGCGCTTTCTTCTCGTCGAGCGTCGCCGCCGGAATCGTCGACGGCGTCGACGTGCGAACTGGTTGCGACGTCGCCGCGGTCGTGGACGCTCCCGAGGAAGCGGCCGAGGAAGCAAGAGGAACGCTGACAGCTGCCGAGGGCATCCGCTGCGGCTGCTGCTGCGAAGCTCCGCTGGATACGGTAGAGAAGAGACTCGGGTTCATCATGAGCACGTTGAGGAGCATCTGCTGGACGTTGGAGTTCGTGGTGGTCGGGATCTGAGGCATCAGCAGGTTCAGGCCGCTGAAGTCGAGACCGTTGCCGTTCAAGGGGAAGTTCAGCTTGGGCATCTTTGCGGGGGGCTCAGAGGAGAGAAGGTTGTGTTCCAGGAAGTTTTCCTCGTGGTGCAGGCTGGAGGTGGAAGTCGAAGAAATCTGAAACAGGAATCGATGAATCCCGTGAATTTAAGACGGGGGAAAGCGGAAACAGGGAATCCGACCACGCAGAAGACGACGTTAAATGGATCGACAGAACGACGACTTCCATTTGAATTCGTCCATTTAACGCCGCCATCTAACTGTCAGCATCAGCAGCAGCCGTAGGAGGTGCAGAGGAGGCGGCGGCGGAGGCTGCAGGAGCCAGGGCGCCGGGCGTACGGTCTCGCGAACTCGATTGCATTACAGCGAAAACGCGAGTCGACGACGTTCGCCGAGACGCCGCTTGAGGCGGTGACAACAAATAGGAAGTTATGAGTAATCTGTGACACCCAAACCGCCGAAGCCGTTGGAACGTGTGCTGGCAGCCACGTGAGGAGGAACTGCTACTTACCGTAGTCGAGAGATCCGACTTGTTGTCTGGAGAACCGGGCGACGTCCTGTGGGGCTCGTCTGCGGTTTCAAAGCCGAGAGGGTAGATTCCTGTGGGGTCGATGAGGTCGTCCTTTACGCAGCCCTTGGCCAGGGAGAGCAGGCTGCACATGGTTCCGTCTTCCCAGTCCTTCTTCTGAAACCAAATCCATCAATTCAACCCTCCGAAAGGTGATTCCCAGAGTGCCCACAACCCGTCGACGTCTTCGCCCTTCTCCAAACGTCCAAAATGCCAAAAAATCTTTTCAATTCCCATAGCAAAAACTCGGCGGGATACGGTATCGACGTCGGCGCCTTTGAAATTCAAATGGAGGTTCGCTTACCGCTTCTTTCTTGGGCTTCGGCTTTCCGTTCTTGTACTCGGCCGACTTGTACTGGCGAATGCGGAATTCGCCGTTTTCGGCCGACTTTCGCGCGACGGTCAGCGACTTCTTGAGCGACTCACGGCTGGAGAAGTGGACGCCCTCGGTCATGTACCGGCCGGCCGTTTCGATGAGGTCGTTGAGGTTGATGTCCGGGTAGTTGACGGCCGCGATGATCAGCTGCGACTTGAAGTATTCCAGCTCAGCAATGTCGTGCTCGGCGTCGTGATTGTGATCCCCCTTGGAGATAGCGTGGATGTCGTTTTCCCAGGTCTCCGCGCGACCCTTACACCAGGACCTGCTCGTGGTCAGCTTCTTCGCGCACACGCATCGCCAGGTCTTCAAGTTCTTGTTCGGGACGATGTGGTGAATGTTGTAGCGGTAGCCCTCGAATATTAATTTCTGGTTTCCTGAAAAGAAGGAAATTAGCAAATTCCAAGATTTCCCGAAACGCACCTTTGAAGGATGTTATCACATGGGGCTTCCTGGGGTCGTATCTCTTGAATTCGACCATCTGAAACAGAACCGAGGGTTAAGGGTCTCCAAAGGCAAGAATCACGAAGACACGAAACCGGGCGAAGGGTCCTCCGAACTGTACAATTCGGTCGGCGGTGCTCGGTGGTCAGTGACGGGCACAGAAACGACGCCGGTGGTGGCAGCGCGAGGCGAGAGCGGAGAGGAGGCCACGCCGAGAGGGGCAAACGACGTCCCTTCGCGCTACGACGCCACCGAAAACAAATAT
Source organism: Steinernema scapterisci (assembly GCA_000757745.1). Lineage (NCBI taxonomy): Eukaryota > Metazoa > Nematoda > Chromadorea > Rhabditida > Steinernematidae > Steinernema > Steinernema scapterisci. The sequence continues at coordinate 304,266 of KN167714.1, forward strand.
TGTTATCCGTCGACAGTCCAACGGCGGTGGTCTACAGTCGGGCGCTTCGAGCGCCGTGGCGCCCGATGACAAGCCGACGTCGGGACGTCGGCGTGGCGGAACAAGGAGCGAAACGCCGCCGGCAACGGTGGCGCGACTTCAAACAAGTCTTCCACCTCGCGGCATCGGCGTGCCATCGTACAAATTCGGGGGCGTGACCCTTTTCCGCTTCTCTTTTTGCCCGACGTCGCCCCGCTTCCTCCTCCTTCGCGCCCTCGTACAGTCAGCCCGCTGCGCGGCGGCCATCGGCGAGTCCGAGCCGCCGGTAATCCCATTGACGAGGCGCAAACCGTCCGGCGATCCTCGCGCGCCGCGCTAAATCCGGGCTCCCCGGCGGCTGCTAAGAAGCGACAAGGAGAACCGGTGCCCTCAAGCGTGCTTCCCGCGCTGAAGGTACAGCCGACCGGGGTACGCCGCAAGGAAAGGGCACCGTCGCGAACCCCTAAGAAATGGGAACAATTGTGTGCGCGCCCGCGCTCTTCTCCAAAGCGACAAATTTGATTGATGTACAAATGTGGCAGTCGAAACGGCGTCGTGGCCGCCGCCGGGAGGAGCGGAGAAGAAACGTTGCGCGCAGAATCGGCGGCGGCAGCGGCGGCGTTCTACCGGAATATCTCCACGCGCGATCCAGAGTGGCCGCCGGCCGAGAAACGCGCAAGGCGGGCACCCAATTACGGTGGGTGCTCCTGGAAGAAGAGAAGTCGCCGACGGGGAGATGAGTGCGCCGAACCCCGCCAGAGGAGCACAGGAACCACGCGAAATCCCGAACGGGGAACCAATTAACTGCATTGAGATAAATTAATCGGCGGCGAAAAAGAAGACGAGTGGCCGGAGTTTCTTTGTTTCGCCTCGACGCGCCTCCGCGCGGCGCTTCTCTTCTCGGGAGAAGACCTTCTTCCCGAGGGTGGTCCCGAGGGCTCCTCTCGGCTGGCTGCCCGGCTCCCTAGCCCCTTATTCGCCAGCCGTCGCCACTGCCGTTCCCGCGTGATCGACGCGATCGATCATCCACGGCGGCGGCGCGAAGAAGAGGCGAGACGGCGTCTGATCTGAGTTCGGCGCAGCAGCCAGTTTGTGCCTTGATGGGAGGACGCCGATAGTGCCATCACATGTCTCGAGAAGGCGGCCTGTTTATGTGAAACTGCGAAGACGCGAAAGATCATGACCGAAAACAAGTCACCCGCGTTCTGATCACCCAAAATGTGGCCCTCCAAGGGAGTGGAACGGACCCCAAGGTCCTAAAGGTCATCCGCTTCTGAAGGCACGAGGTTAAGGACGCCGCAGCGGCAGCAGCTTAAGTGGTTCCGACAAAAGGGCAAATCGGCGGCTGCTGCCAGCCCGCGGGTGCCAATGGCGGGAACGGGAAAGTTGGGATTGGCGCGTCGCCGGGGAAAGGACAGGTAAGTAAGAAGATAAGTGCAAAAAATCGGGACTCTACGTCATTCTCGGCGACAGCGTGTCGTTCTCCGCCGTCGCCAGCGCCGCTGGTCCACCGCCGATTCTAAGCGAGCGGAGCACCGAATCAGCTCAAAACCGCTGCCGCGCAAGACGAAGACAGCCAGCCGCCGAAGAACAAACGAGGAGCGACTGACTGGCGTTTAGGGCGAATCGCCGCCAAGAGTGGATTGCAGGGAATTCGGAGGGCGCCACGAGCGTCGAAAAAGAAGATTTCGGAGAAAAGAAACAATTGCGCGACGCGTCAGGCTGCGGTGGTGATGGTCAGCAGCCGGCGGCCGATCGGACCGCGACGGGGATTCGGAAAGTCGGCAAAGAAGGAGAAGAAGACGCGGATTGAAGGAAGTGGAAGAAAGCGAGGAATCGGCGTGGCGGCGGAGAATCACAGTCGCCGAAGTGGTGACGTGATCGCCTCGAGGCGAATTCAACTTTAACGCCAAAAAGCGAGTTTCGAATTCAAATCGTGCGTGGCGGTGCGACTACGGCAAGAGGAAAGTGCAGCACACGCGAAGGCAAGGCGCTGATCACGGCGATGGAACGACGACTCCGACCGGGAGTGGTCGGGAAATGGCCAAATGTGCGATAAGAACGGCACGGTATCGTCGCTGCCGCGCATGGCAAAGAGTGGCCGGGCGGAGGGCCGAGGGCGGCGCAACGGACTTGGTTTGAAGAGTGGGCACGGCGAGGAGCGGGCAAGGAAGTATTTGGATGGATCCGGTATCGGCACTTTTGCGGACGGCCGGAGTAACTGTGCGAGGGAGAAGAGCGCGAGTTAGTCGCGCGGAGGACGTGTACAATAGAGAAGTGGTCAAAGGAGGCGGTTGATGGCGGCGGCGGCGACCCACCCTAGCAATAAGAGCCGACTGGACGTTGGTGACGTTGTGGGTTGGTGACGACGAAAGGGTCTTGCCGATCACGACCGCCGACGGAATGTGTCGCCACCCAAAGAGCCACCCGTCGCCATCTCGCGGCGGAGTCGAGTTTTTCCGATCACGGCACCGCCCAGAGTTCCACGCGCCCGCCACGACGGCCTCAGGGCGCCGCCGCCGACTGGGGCGGCGAATGCACTAATCTCGCACCTTGGATGATCACCCGACTCGTCACACGCAGCCACCGACCGTACAGAACCCCAGCCAGCACCAAGCAGCCCCAAGTGTAACATTTGCCGTCGGCAGCCGGTACAAGAACACGAGAAGTGGAGTGGAGACTGTAGAAGCCGGCGACAGTAATCAGGGCACTGTGCCGCCGCCGTCGGACTTTGATCTCTTAGAATTCGAGTTTCCCTGCGCTCCTAGAACTGCTTGGGGGGTCGCGCGCGCCCGTCGAGGACTCTGGGCTACTGGGCCGAACTTGAGGGGCCGGCCGATGCTCCCGATGGCCTTTCTTACTTCGTTTGTACAGTCGCCGCCGGTCAGCGCGGTGTCACTTCACGGACGGAAGCCGAACCGAGCGAGCCGCACGGCACACGACGCGACGACGACGGCTGACCCACGACGGATTACGGTAGTCCAGAGGGATTAAACTTGCAATTCGGGGAGAAGACCGAAGTGAGCAGCGGTGGAAGCGGCGACACAGTTTCGACTCGAACTGCCCTTCGACGAAGTCGCGGACGTCGTCTGCTGCTGGCAGTAGTCTTCTTCTTCGGCGCGAGAACAGGATCATGTAGATCGAGTCGTCCGTGGCTGCGGCCGGCCGCCGAATTCAGAGCACTGCGTGGCTGCGCGCTCTGGTTGAATCGCCCCAGGGCATCACAGTTTTTCTCTTTCCCGCACGCGGGAATGCCATCCACGGTGGTCGGCTGCTGTCAGCTCAACCAGATGAACGACGGCGTCGAGGCGATACGGTGGATCGCACGCTGGGATCCGCATCCTTTGTTGAGGCAGGCGAAAGATCCAGGAGGGTTCGCAGTTTGAAGATAGCGTAAGGGGCACATTTTGAAGGCACCCAGTTGATCAATCTTGACTTCTGGAGCCTTGTTTCAGTCAGTTCATCTATAGTGTCAGACTTTGATTTTTATAAAGGTATGAAGGATGGAATCTTGACGCGGTTGAACTCCCTTTTCAACTTCTGTTCTGAAGACACACTTCCAGAGTTTGCAAAAACACTCCTTCCCGTCCTACAACCACCAGTGCCGACTTGTCGAGTGAAAACCAAACAAGAATCGGATTTTAAGAAACCTAACGAGCGAAGTGCGACCGGTTGAGCTATACAAACAAGCCTGCGGCCCTGCGAGGCTGCTATGTTTATAGTATTAATTTCCAAAGTTTATTCAGGGGCCATCGCCGCTGTGAGTCAGGCAGGTAGCCGGCGATCTCGGTGGCTCTCTCGACTCTCGGTGGCTCGCGAAGCGTCCACTCGCGCGCCCCGGTGATAAAGGCGGAAGGGAATTCGTCTTTGTGTGTGTCTTCTCCGATTTCCCCACGACGACGTCGAAAAAGCGCCACTGTAAGTAGCGGTTGGAGGGGAACCGTCTGCGCTCCGCTGTTTTCGCTCCTACTCGATGATGCCGAGTCCGTCGTCCCGCCGACGACGATATCGGCGGCGGCGGCAGAAAGTAAACATTGGCTTTGGACGAGAGCGAGGACTGTCTCGTGGCTCGCCGCCCGATCGTTGGTGCTGAGGAGAGAGCTCGTTTCGTCAGCGCCGTCCGCCGGTCCATCGTCCGGCGACTGTCAACTCCTCGCTGGTCACAACGGCGGCGACTCCCCGCGCGCCCGGGCGACTATACAATTTCGCGCCGCGGTCGTGATCGTCGACGTCGTCGTAGGAATCGGTCGAGCGCGACCCGGAGAAGTGGTAGTGACCAGCCGCCGGCCACCTCCTCCGACCCTCTGGTTCCCACTTCGGGGTCGACAAATTGGCGCCGACAAAGAAAGAAGCCGCTGAATACGGTCATGCCAAGGAGGGAGCTGGGAAACAAAGACACGGGCGATGGGCCCACGGAGATACCTGCGGTGCCCTCCATAAATCGGTGTCTACGGTATCAGTGCAGCCCGGAGATTACCTGGCCATCTTATCAGGAACACGAAAACGCTTCGACGAGTTGATTGATTGCTTTGGGTGTGCCGAAATGGGGCTTGGGTCGAGCGGACGCAGGAACATGTGAGTAGGGACTCGATCGCAAGTCATCTGACTGCCGGGGACTCTGAGAGGGCTGTGGAAGCAAATCTAAAATCGAGAGAAAAAGATAAACGGAGAAGAGGACGTTGGAAGGTAAGAATAGAAGGGCAAAGAAACCAGGAACAGCCCGATGGAAGGTCGGGGATTTGAACTTTTGGGTTGGAAGGACTAGGTTGCCCATGGATTTGCCTGGTCTCGTTGGACAAAACGTAGATTCCTAATTTCGATTCTAGCAACTCCAGCTCGACATCTAATCCTGATTCCCAGAAGACTCCTCTGGCTTCATTCCCGCTCTCTGAGCACGTAAACACAGAAAACAACTTTGGTGCACCTTCTGAAATGCAGATTTTGTGTCATTCCGAAATAATGCCGCACTCGTTTGTTGGTTCTGGCGTTCTCGGACTCAGATGAGTCACTCTTCGCGTCCACTGAATCACCCGTGAGCAAAACTCTTTGAAGATACTTTTACCTGGGGACTTACAGAAACAAACATCATTCCAATCTTGTAACCAGCAAGTCTCTGGAACGTCTTTCTCCAATCTTCCACTTTTTTATTCTTTTTGAGCATCAAACATTTATATAAACGTTTTTGGCGGCGGCCCAAATAACCAAAACACGTCTTCTCGTTCAGATATCATTCGAATCCCAGTTGTCCACTTTGCCTCTTGAGCCTGTTTCTGTTCCCAGCAATTCTAGTGACCCACCGGCACGTTTCAAATAGTTTCATCCCAGTCTATCACGCAATTATTTCCCACGCCGGTGCGTCGTCCAACGACCTCTTTTTGAGTCCAAAATACAGTATAATAGGTCTCTTGACTTGCAACGTTGTCGATGGTTCTCTTCATCTCCCTCGGTCGCTTAAACAAACAAAAACTCGAGTTTTCCTGGGGAAACAGGAGTTTGGACGCATGAATCAGCGTGGTTCGGGTTTAAAAGTGTCCCTTGTCCACTCGGAACCCAATTGTTTCCGACTTTGTCCTCTCGACGCTCTTTTCCGTTTTTCAGGCTATGAACGCTGGACTCCCTGTCAAGGATCCCTTCTCCAGCCTCCTCTTCCTTCCTGCAGACTCTCTCGACGTCGAATCCAACACTCGCTACCACCCGAAACCTCTCAACCTGCGCACTTTTGTCTTTGAGACCGTTCTTCTCCTCTTTTTTCTCGTCATTTTTTACACGATTTTCTGCGTTTGGATGTCGGTGGCCGTTCCGAACAAGTCGAAACAATAAAAGGACGAACGGGGAGTTAATTCGACTAATTCGCCGACCCTCGAGGAGCGCCGAGGATCCTCCGAAACGCAGAAAAAACATTTGTTGCGCGGTGATAATTACTCATCGCAAGGTAAACACACCGATTCCACTGACCGACGGCCGTCCGGTCAGCGGCCGAGGGGCGAAATGGACGCCCAGAAACCAGTTGGTCCCGGGACGATTCCCACGCCTCAGACTATAAGACCCCGGTCCACTCTCGAGCATGCACTCCTCGCTCGGCCCCATGAACTCGTCGTCGATCTCCGCTCTTCTCTTGCTTTCCCTCGGTGAGTTCCAGTCTGTAGCATTGATTCTATCGGGGTCGTTGATTTGAATTGGTTGCGGTGCGCAAAACGCAGCCATTTCGTAAATTAAGCCTCTCCAAGATATTCCTTCTTTCTAAAAACAAAAACAAACGAGCAAAAATCGAAAGCAGAAAAAAGTGCTCAGGCCTATCATTTAAAGATCACAGAGAATCATTTATTTGGCTTCATTTTTTCATCATGGCACCCGACGGGATTCGAACCCGTGACCTCTCGTTCTTCAATCTAACACCTAACCACTCTACTACAAGCGCACTTACCACCAATGCTCTTGTTTAGCGCTATGTGCGTCCGCGGCCCCGCGCTCGAAAGTGAGTCCGGCGCCGTCGTTTCCAGCCCTGGAAACGCGTTTTCCGCCGTGTTGCGGCGACAACATTGGCACGGTCACCTGCAAACGACTCAAGTCGCACAACCCGGGCTACTTCCAGCGCAGATGTGACACCGAGCCGGATTTTTCGCTGATTCAGTGCTGTACTGCGTGTGGCCTCGAATCCGCCCCTCAGCGCCACAGAACCTTCTTCGCCGAGGCAAGAAATTCATATTTTTAGTTTTTAAGAGCTGGATTTGCAGGGAAAGAAGTCCAACCACTGCTTCGACCGCCACGGAGGCAACTTCTGCGAGCGCTTCATCATGAAGAAAGGTATTTGGTCAAAGGGATCCTGGTCCTGTAGTGGCGAGAACGCACAACTCGCCTTCCGCTTGTGCAGGAAGACTTGCGGCTACTGCCAGCGCGATCTCTACACCGGCAAGGACGGAGGAGAGTTCCGGCCGACTCCTTGTGGCCAGATTCCGGACTACGTGTTCCCCAAGGACAACTGAGAATCGAACATCGCTGTTTCTGTAAATATCCGTTAAATTATTGATTGTCGAAAGGAACCAAAACAAAGTGAAAAAACGTGATTTTGGCGCCGAAACACGTGGGAAAAGGACGCCGTTTGCGTTAAAGGACTGATTATAATTCAGACTGTGGAGCCAGAGAGGAGAGTGGAAACAGAGAACTGGTGAGCAGGATTTAGCCAGAGCAAGAACAGAGGAAACAAATAGGACAAACTCGATTAACGCTCAGAGTCCACCACGGCAAAGACCAACTGCAAAGAATTCAGCAGATATTTCCAATTGTCAGCTGTCGTTTCATATCGTCACCGTTTGAGTGCCACTTGGCGTCATTCTTTTCGGATAAATTGTGAGGGCATCGGACACCTAATGGATTTTAAATCTTCACTTTGTATTTAATTATT
>KN167715.1:10909-21995 GCA_000757745.1 Steinernema scapterisci
TTAGCGGGAAGACGCTTCGACGGCTGCTCCGAGAGCAGATCAGCGTCACAAGCACTCACGCCTTTGGTAAGAACTAGTTTCTAACGTCTAGTCGACTATTTGTTCTGACGCCAACCTGAATTACGTCAGTGCTGAAGAAGTGAGTTGGATTTGGGGAGCATCTAAGAATTGAGGTGGCAGGAATACGGTAATGCACTATTGAACTCTACACTCTATTGAAGAGAAGTCCAACGTCTCCTTCAAAGGTGCTTCCCAAGTTGAAAGCCGCCAAGGCATGGCAAGCAGCATCTCCCGATATTCACCACGTCAAGGATGCACAGGTTTGCGAAGCGAGCGACTCCTTCTTGAAGACCAAGTCCGCGGCTCCGGCAAAGACGATCTCCACAGGATTGGTGCTGACGACCCGAAGAGCTCTTCCGGAGGCCCGACCGCCTGTCATCAGTGACACACCTGAGAATGGCGCTTCCTAGTGTCTGACATGCTCTCTGGTCAATTCTGGTCAATTCAGCTCCTCAACCGCATCGACAAGATCTTTCATTCTCAATCGTCCCGGTTACGGTACCCGGGAAACCTCCGGTGTTGCACGAGATCTTTAGTTGTGGTCTTATCGCGAAAAACTCTGATTTTGTGTTTGTTGTGATCTTGGATCCTTGTTTCGCTCTTTCAGCTGCTCTCTGAAGACCGGGAAAGCAAAGTGCTTGGTGGTTGATGGAGGCAGGATCTGACGACCACAAGTGATGCAAAGCTGTTCGTACCGGGCAGTTCTAAGATTTATGCATTTTGCGTTAACCGTTTGAGTGGATGAGTGGATTTCTGTTTTCCGTCCTTCCGTGCAATTCCCTGATTTTCTGATCCTTCTCACCTCATTTCAGGCAACGAAATCCTCTAAGATTCCGGATCCGTGGCGATGCTGCACTCGTCCGTCATTGAAGCTTCAGAAGGGTATCCCTTAGGTATGTTTTCAGACCATTTTTCCTCTTTTCTAAGTGTCATCTTTCAGACCGCTTTCGCCACCGAACCTGGAACGTCGCCGCTGCAGCTCTCCACAAGGCACGACCGCCTCTCGCCGATGGTCAAGCCGAAATGACGCTTCTGGGAGTCCGGCATTGCCCCCAGACATGATGTTTGACAAGAGCCCGAAGCTTCAATCGGGACGTCTCGCAGACACGTTTCTGTCGCGACATCGCTTCCATGGACTTCTCTGGATACCTGGGATTGACCTACGACGCCCCGATCGAATCTGCAAGATTTCGGGACAACGTCGGACCTGTAAGTGTGGTCTCGACATGGAAATGTTGACTTTCGTGTTTGCTTTGTTTTCGTTGCGCTTTTTCGCTTTTGGCGGTCATTTTTAGAGGTTTTGCGTGATCGAAATTGGAGATTTCTTCGCTGCCACCGATCTGGGAAGCATAGCAAGTCGCCAAATCCGTGCCAAATATTCACGTCAGGTCCAAGGATGGTTTTGGAATTTTCATGCGTCGAAAATTTCGAATTTTGTGCGTTTTTTAGATCTGTTTTGCTATATTTTGTGAGTCCGATATTCATGGATTTCCCTTGTTTCCAGGTCCAATTCTACGACATCCCCAGAATCATGGCGACCGAAACTTTGAAGCCCTGGCGCACCTGCCCTCGCCCATGGTCCGAGCACCACAAGAGCGTCCCGAAGGTACGTTTTCAGGCCGTTTTCCATGTTTTACCTTTGATTTGATTCCAGTACCAACGCGCGGTGATCTCCCTCCTCAACGTCTGCACCAATAGCCGGCCATTCAAGCAAGAATCAAGCCGGCTCATCCTCGAAAACCCGAAGGCCTATGACTTCCTGCGAGCCAAGATTATCCAGCAAGCGATGCAGAATCCGAAACTCGCGCGCACCTTCATCCACGTCCTCGATGAAGCCTACGTGCACGTCCTGAGAACGATCACTGAAGTCAGTTCTACAACGCCCATCCACGCGGACATGCTGGATCTGCTGAAAGTGGTGGCGAGGACTGGGTGCCAAGAAGTGCGCCTTTGGATGAAGCCTCTGATGAACCAGGAGCGAATCGACGAGTTGGAGAAGACCGCCAAGCAGCGGATGGTTGGATATCTCAGGTAATTATTGGATTCCAGGGCTTCTAAATGACCTAAAATTGCAGATTGATCGCCGAGATGCAGAAAGTGTTTCTGTTCTACAGAGTCGAGGACGCCGAAGACATCGTAAGCGCGCTGGACGTAAGAATTCGTGTTTCTGGACTTGACTATAATTCCCAATTCAGAGAAGCACGACAAGGAACGCCGCCACGGACCAATCGACCTTGGATCGCCATTCCGTGGGATTCGTTCGACGTTGGCTCGAGAAATGGATTTGGAAGATGGATTCCGGATTTTGGCGAGCTGAGGAGGGATACAGAGACGAGCAGTGAGTGAAGATCATGGCTGAAATTGATCTAATTTGGGGATTTTAGGGAAGATTACGCGCACCCGGATAAAGAAATGAAACGAGGAAATCTGGAAGTTGGTGATACGTGATTAGCTTGGAACGATGTGGAGAATAAAGGTGGTGGAACTGATGAATTGTTGGTGCTGGAATCAGGACAGAATGGACAAGAAGCCGTAGGCAAATCACGGGGTTTGGACAGGACGTCAATATACTCCTCAGAGATTTTGTGGGTGTACGGTAAGACAACTTTATGTACATATCTACAGAAAATGCGTCAACAGCACAATCCCCACAACCACCAAAATGACCAACACCACGATTGTCCCCACAATACACCAGATCTTCATCCAGCGATTCCTCCTCTGCTTGATCACCGCTTTCCTGACCTTCCTGCCGGCTTCCTCGGTGTAACTCGCCGCCGCCGCGAGGTTCCTGTGGATATTGTCGACCATTTCCCCTTGAGATTGAACGAGTTGGTAGATGTCGATGAAGAGCTCTTCGAGGGTGGAAATGTTCCTTTCGAGTTCCAGGATCTCGTGATGACGGGCGGTGGCGTCTTCCAGGGCAATCTGCCCGGCGACGGTCATCGGTTTCAGCTCGCGGTAGAACACGTCCGTCGCTTTTTCGTCCAGCATGTGGGCGACTTGGTGTTCGCTGAGATGTTCACCGACGAGGTCGAGTTGGCGTTTTACGCGCGCTGGAAATGGGGGATTTCAGGATTTGAGTTTGGGTCCAAATCGTGGCATTCGGACAGCCGGATAAGGCTGTTCTTGTCCCGGAATCCTCATATCTTGGGAAACGGCTAAAGAACTCACCGGAGACCTTATCCTTATACAGTAGCTGCGCTTCATTGAACCCGTCGATGAGAATCCGGAACTTGCTCTTGAGGTACTCGCACTGCCGCTTCCTTATCCGCTTTTCAGCCCCTGTCCGGTAGGATTCATTGGAGTCGTCAAGGTGGATTTCGGCTTCAAGTTGAGCGATATGCGGTCGGAGTTCTGTGGTCCGGTTTTTGATGTTGTTGATCAGCTTTTCGAGCTCTTCCTAAAACACGTCCCTAACACCTTCCCTTAGGCTCTGGATCAAGGACAAGTCCTGATCTGACCCTTCTGATTTCCCGTTTCCTTACCTTACGCCTCGGCTCCACCAGGACCTCCTCCAAAATCCGGTTCTGCTTAGCCTTCAGCTTCTGAATCTGGATATCCAACTCGTCCATCATGACGTGAAGCTGGTCGATCTCGCTGAGAAGCACATCGGTACTGTGGATCGACGGCGACGCCCGGTGACCTCTGGACGTCGTCTCCAAAGGAACGGCCAGGAAATTCCCGCCAAACGGATTATCGCCAATCACGCTGATCTTCGCGCTTGGGATGCTCCGGACGCTTTCGCCGCTTTGACGCGCTGAGCCTCCTCTCTAAACATCATCTTTCAGCACTTGTTCCTTAGAGCCAAAAAGGCCCAAAAGGCTCATTACCCGAAACTCCGCCATCCTGTCGCGAGTCGTCATCCCGCGGAATTCCAAAGTCGTATAATAGAAACCGAAAAGAAACGATCTTTGCGGACAAGTAAACGACGACGATCCACAAGAGGATGAGTCATGTGGGGAGAACGGCCTGCGGCGGCTCGATTGGGAATGTTGACAGAGGATGACTTATGCGACTTTATCATTCACATGGTAATCAGTTGTAGATTAGGGGAGACGAGCGACGTTCTCGAGAAGTGCAGGCGGACTGGGATTTTGAAATAGGGGCTTCGGGGTTTTGTGGCTGGGATATGACGTCAAACGGGCTCGAAGTTTGGGATTCCTGGTTAAATTGTTGTAGACGTAAACATGGTAATTCACAAAGCAAACATGATAAACCGCCGGCCAAATCAGCAAACGTGAGAAAACAACAATGGCATTTTTCGTAAGGCTTAGAAGACTGGGTTCTTTTCAAATTGGCTTCAATTTGCGGTAGAGCATGGCCGTAGTTCTGCGTCCTGCACACTGGCCGGTGCAGGCGAGTAGGCAAGACCCGACCGGTCAACTTCTAGTCAACAGAGTTATTAGACTGTGTTCAGACGTAGATTTGTCTGCAGACCTGAAAGGTCGTCTATGAACGCACGGTCATGTCTGGAATTGTGAAATTTGGTAATTCCGGGAGGACAGAAATTGTCGAGTCGGTCGGTTTTACTCAGGTGTCTCCGATAGTCTCTTGTGACACCAATGTCTTGTTAGTTCTGACCGGGTGCAGGCGAGTAGGCAACACCCGACCGCTCAGCTTCAAGTCAAACGAGCAGAATGAGCCAACAGGCTGTGGCCAGACGTAGATTTGTTTGTAGACGTGAATGGCCGTCTATGAATGTAAGGGCATGTCTGGGATCGCCAAATCTGGCTATTTTCGGTAAAACTGAATTCGCGAGTCGGTCGGTTTCCAACATCCATTGCTCTGGTGTCTCTGATCGCTCCATGTGACACCAAAGTCTAGCTAGTTCTGACCGGGTGCAGCCTACCAGGCTGAATGAGTGACCAGGCCCCGACGTAGATCCGTCTGGAGACCTAAAAGGCCGTCTATAACTCACGTCTAAAATCGCCAAATCTGGTCATTTTGGACAAACTCCAATTCTCGACTTGGTCGCTTTCACTCTGGCGTCTCTACCCACCCCTCATGACACCCATGCCCAGCTTCGCTCCCATAACTGCAATAACTCCTTTGAATTCTCACTTCTTACAATTTATGAAGCACAGCCAACACAATCACAATCACCACAATCACACCCACCACTCCTAACACTCCAAAACAGCAAATCTTCTTTCTCATCATCGACCTCTTATGATCCAGCGCACTCGTCACAGCCACATTCCCAGCGTTGACATGATCTTGAGCGCATTCCACATTATGTTGGACGTTGTCCACAAGGTCTCCTTGGTAGCTGACCATTCCATTGACGTCCATAAAGAGCTCATTGAGTTGGGCGATGTTCCCTTCGAGTTCCAGGATCTCCTTATGGCGATCGCCGGCGTCTTCCAGGGCGATTTTTCCGGCTACGCTTAGAGGGTTCACTTGGCGGTAGAAGAGGTCGGATCCTTGGGATTCGACAAGGCGGGCGATTTCGGCTGGGGTGAGGTGGTCTCCAGCGACGGAGAGTTGGCGTTTCACGCGCTCTGGAAACAGCAAAAAGTCAGAAATCTGGCTTACTGGAAGTCAACCCCAACTTACCCATGACCTTCTCCCTATAATTCAAATCCGCCCTCCTTAACTCTTCAATCACAGCCTCGAACTTGATCTGGAGATACTCATATTGCCGTCTTCGGATATCCTTAGATCTGCGGTAGCCTTGTTCCGCTTCATCCCTGTTCAGATCCGCCTTCAGCTTCTTGATGTGAGGCGCCAACTCTTGAGTCTGACGCTTGATTCCACGAAGGAGGTCTTCCATTTCTTGCTGAACCATGGAAACTGACTTCGACCTTCAAAGATCCAACGCTTACCTTATCCCTCGGAATGACCAAAACGGCCTCCAGGATCGTATCCTGCTTCATCTTCAGCTTCTTCACTTGCTCGCTCAACTGGTCCATGATCATAAGCAGCCTGTCCACTTCGCTGAGTAGCACATCGGTGCTCTGGACTGACGGCGACGACCTGAGACCTCCACTTGGCGGAGCTAGGAAGTTTATGTCCAGAACTGGTGGTTCCAGGCTTCCTCTCTGAACAAGCAATTAGGCAATGGGAATTACGCTTCTTCGCTTACCCGGAATTCTTCAGTCCTGTCGCGAGTCGGCATTTCGCGTCGATTTCCACAGCTGACAACAGTGAAATTTGGAAATAAGAATTCGACGTTGAGTCACTCTTGTTTTGAGGTGTTATCAGCTAATAACGGTTCGTGCAGGCGAGGGTGGGAGACCTAAGGGTTTAGAAGGATGGGCAAAGATAGCGAATTTTGAGATTGTGCAAAAAACATGAATAGAAATGGCAAAAATGGATTGCGAAATGACGCCAGGGAGGTTGGGGATGAGTCATCGTTGGGTCACGAAGTTAGGAATCATGGCTTGTTTGCTTATCAGGAAATGGGTGTCAGCAAGGGAACGTGGTGATCAGGTACGTCACTATCCCCTGCGTCATCTCTGGGTGGATGTCGGTCTCGATTTGGACTCGGGCACTTAAGTCGGCCTCATCGAAACAACTCCAAGTAGTCAAATCTCCAAGTTCTGAGCCCAAAAGACCTTTCTCGGCCCTTTCAACCTTGTCCACTATCCCCTGCGTCATCGGCCTTGATTTGGACTCAGGCACCTGATCGACCCGATTGAAACGATCTCAGGCACTCAAATCTTCACGTTCTGAGCCCAAAAGACCTTTCTCGGCTCTTCCAACCTTGCCCACTGTCCCCAAATCACCTCAAACAAGACCGTTTATATACATTTCAGCTCTGGAAATCCATCTTACACCTTAAACACCTCTAACTCTACTCTCTCCTCGATCCACCCGACAGCGTTACACCTAACACAATCGCGATAACGATCAAAATAAGCAAAACACAAACAACCATAATCAAACAATAGATCTTCTTCCTCCGGGCGCTCTGTTTATGCATCACCGCCTGCTTGATCCGCACCTTCGCGTCGCCGGTGTAATTCACCGCGGCTTCGACATTTGTGTGGATGTTGTCCACAACGTTTCCCTGCGCGTGGACCATTTCGTAGATATCGACGAAGAGCTCGTTGAGCTGGGCGATGTTTCGCTCGAGTTCTAGGATTTCCTGGTGCCGGGCGGTGGCGTCTTCCAGGGCGATTCGTCCGGCCACGCTTAGGGGGTTCACTTGGCGGTAGAAGACTTCGGAACTCTTGGAATCGAGCATCTGGGAGACTTGGTTCTCTGAGAAGTGCTCGCCGGCTAGGTCCAGTTGGCGTTTGACGCGTTCTGGAATTCAGGGAGGATAGATTTAGCCAGAGATCTAAGAAACTCACTGGAAACCCTCTTCTTATACTCGACCTGGGTGTCGTTAAACCCGTCGATCAGATCCCGTAGCTTCCGTTTTAGGTGGTTACAGTGATCTCGTCTGATCCTAATCTCAGCCCCGGTCAGGTACTCACTCGGCCGACCTGACTCGTCTCGGCTTATCTCGCTTTCCAGCTTTTTCAGGTGCGGCCGAAGATCGTTCGTCCGCTTTTTGATATCTGTGATTAGCTCCTCGAGCTCGTCCTAGAATTCCACTCTTAGACTCCTAGTAAAAGTCGTCTTTCCCTACCTTCTGCACAGGCTGCACAACAACCTGGCCCAGAATTGCCGTCTGCTTAATCTTGAGTTTCTGGATTTGCATTTCGAGCTTATCCATCATCAAATGGAGCTGGTTGACCTCGTCCAAGAACTGGTCCGTGCTATGTACCGACGCCGACGCGACATGACCCTTGGCTGTCGTGGTAGTGATTGGGGTTTGCGTTGTTGGAGCGCCCAACTCGACGTCCTCGAAGGGATTAAAGTGCGTAACGACGCCGATTCCGGTGCCACCGTTTGTGACGCCGGATTGCTGGTGTTCGGCACTGCCGCCGCCGCGCTGAAATGGTCGACGTGGTGAGGGGAGAAAAGGAGATTTTAGGTTGTGTTTGTTTACGAGGAGGAAGGCAAATTGTCCTGCGGAGGTGAGGGCAAATAGTGCTACTAAGTATGGCTATTTCTGGTTTTGGGCGCGTTTGTGCAGGGGAGGGAGGGGGAGATCAAAGATCTGGAGGTCAGGTGACGAGGGGAGAGGGGTATTTAGGGCTCTTGGGAGCAGGAAACTCGTGGTTTGGGAGCTTGGGACAAGGCCGAAACGAGATCTTAGGACAATTAGCAGGTTAAGATCTCAGAATCTCGGAGCGTGGGAAACCGAAGAACTCACCCGAAACTCCGACATTCGATCGCGGACGACCATTTCGCCCTGTCGCCGTTCAATAAACGCTCTGAATCAACTCCTCAATAAACCCAAGTTCAGCCGAGAGGAGACACAGTTGAAGGGCTCTCCGAGACGTCCACAACAGCACTTGACTCCTTCTTCTCTTCACTCGATATCGGCAATCTCAACCTGACAACGTGAATGTCATCGCCCAGGGGGATCTGAAACACGACAAAACAATCCAGTCCTGGGGTTTCCTCTGGAGGCCTCCGCTCTTGCGAAAGCGGATTATCTAAGTAGCGCCGCCGCGGTGCACGGAGATTGGGAAGAGTTCGGTGTGAGTCATGCTGGGAAAGTGATATCACGGAATGACTACAAATGGGCTTCATGATAAGGTCAGAATTGGGCTTATCAGTGGTCTTAACCATGGGCACGGGAGATCCTATCAGTGTGGGTCTGTGGCACAAACAGGTTTATGCAAATACCAAAAATCAAAAAGGGCAAAATCGCCGTTTTTGGGAAAATCGATTTAGTCGAATTTAAGAGTTTTGAGGCTGACGGTCAGGAATATCCAGGAACCGGAATATCTGACTCATGACTGGTTTTGGAATGGCGTAGTTTAAGGGTGCTTAATCTCAGATTACCCTAAAACGACAAAAAACGTTGATTTGAAACAAGTTGCGTAATGAAAACGGGTTTTAGGGGAAGTAGATTTGGGTAGGGCTGGGCTTTGGATTGGGTAGTGGCTAGGATTTAGGCGGTTTTGGACAGCGTTTGGGCCAAGGGAGACTCAGAATTTCAGTTTTGAGCGATTTTTGAGGTTTTGGAGGCTTTGGAGGTTGGCTCTAAGCCAGAGTCCTGGACGTTAAATCGGCCCAAGGTTAGGTCTTTTGAAATGCCGGTTTGGTCTTGGCGCTCTAGGTTAATTATGACCGGACTGGCCCAGATTTGAACTAGTCTTGCCCGTTATTGAGGATAAAATTACACTTAAACCCAGCAGGACATCGCCAAGTGCAGGCTTAGGACGTCCTGCAGAGGACGGATTAAAGGCTGCTGACAGGATTTCGACAGTTCAGCTTTGGATTCTTAAGAATCGGCCGTTCTAAAGACCGACAAAGTCAGGTTTCTGCTACATGTGGGCTTCAGTTAAACTCGAAATCGCCTAATCTCAAATTCGAACTTTTGGACGTTCCGGACAGGGATCAGCTTACAAGTTTACAGAGTGCGGAAGTGCTCAGTCCCAAATTGGCCCCTTAAGACCATTTCAAGACTTTTCCGCCTTCTCCAGAAGCCCAAATACAGTTCACAAGCACGCGAAAGCCGCAATTCCATCCCGCTCCTCTCCAAACACCAATTGCTCATCTCAGAAATTGACTCCCTTTCCAAGTTTCTGACTCAACGCTGGCAATTGAGCCTTGTGATTCACAATTAACGGAAACCTTAAGACACAATTAACCCGTTTTGGCTCTTAAGAAACGCCGAGAATCCCCAAGATCACGTCTAAAAGCAGTCCTAAAGCAAGATCCATCCACCTCTCCTCAACTTCCCTTCCCGTCACAACTCAGCCACAAAATCGCGCATTTCGATTCCGGACAAAAACGCGGAACACGACCCAAACCACACCTCTAACCACAGCCCAACTCCTCTCTCTTCCCTCTTTTCATCCCAAATCGTGTCATGCATGCGCACACAAGGGGAGCAATCCGCCGGGCCCGGGTGCCGCCGACCTGCGCGCCGCCCGTTCCTGTGTCACCTGCGCGGCCGAGGGAAGGGGAAGACTGAATAAATAAACGACGTCGCTGGGGAACCGCTGCCGTCGCTGCGGCGCGTTGGGATCTGGCCGCGCGCGCGCCAAGGTGGTTCGGAGTGCACACATCACGCCGCCGCTCGCAAATAGTGCTTCGCGCAACGACGACGACGTTAAAACGATGCCGAGGGGGAGGCAGATGATGACTCAGCCGCCTCACCTTTCGTCGTCAGGAGCCAAAATGGTCTTCGCCGTGCAGGCGGCCGCTTTACGGAAATGCGAAATCTTGGAATTGCTGGAATTCAGTGGAGGACTATTAGAGGGGAACTGGAGCTCAGGTAAGACAATCCCGGACGCGGAAAATTAGTGTTTGAACAAGCTGATAAGAGTCTGCGGAGGGCTGAAAAGGCTCTTGGCAAATAGCTGGAGCTAGTGTAAATAATTCCTTTGAGGATTCCCCGCCGCGAGGAACGCTGTTGCAAAGGCCAGAGGTTAAATACCAAACTTTTAAGGCCGGATTTCGTTCAGGGCGATCTTGGGATTCTTGAGGAGATTTCGGAGATATCAAATTAGGGTCTTTGGAGGTTATCGGACGTTTCTGAGCCGTTTGTTTATGTCAAAACCAGCGTGATAACCGCGACGTGCGCACAACAAATAGCAGCAGAGCAAATAACTCAGAAAGGTCTGCTCCTATAGGCGTCCGAATGGCACCAGGTAAACAAGCGAGCTCGTTTATAACAGAGGTTCGTGAAAACAACGGATGATAGGAGAATTTAGAAGAAAACAAGTTGCGAAATGCAGCTGGAAATGGTGGAAAACGGCTTATAAAAACAGAAAAAGTCGGTTTCTTGTTGAGAAATTATGGGCTCACTGAAGGGATTGAACTCGGGCCTGGTGTTTACCAGTCGAGAACGTAACCAGGTCGACCATAAAAGCGTGTCTGGCAAATGCGTCATAATGTATACAACGTGATAAAACCAAGTCGTTTAGGCAGATAGCTAGTCTAGCAAGCGATCAAATACAGTGTGGCCCAAAAAAAATAATCACTGGCCAGACACCCTCGCCGGCTCCCG
>KN167715.1:25160-42190 GCA_000757745.1 Steinernema scapterisci
AGAGATGACGTTTGGGAGAGTTCCAGGGTGCGAGATGTTAATGAGATAGAGGTTCTTTGGGCTCTGGGCGGATTGTAATTAATCTGGTTTGCAACAAGGGGTGTCTGAGGGGCTCGCGGGGATTAGTTCGGGATGGAAGCGAGGCGAAAACAGGTCTTAGGACAGGCCGATCACAGCCTGCTCAGCCTGCACAGGCTAGTTCAGTTCAGGCTGACCTCCTCGTGCAGAGCGACCCCTTCAAAACTTGATCTTCACCCTCCTCCTACCGTAATTAGCCCCATTTCCTGTTTACACCCCGCAGCATAAAATCTCCGTCAACAGATTTATCGTCTTTCCCACAATTTCACGCTGCTTGACAACATCCACGGCGAATTTATGGCCAATTTTGTCAACAGATTTGGCATTAAAATTGAGCCAAAATGTCAGTTTCCGCCTAATCCGATTCTTAGAAGAGGGTGGGAGTCAAGTGGGCGAATCCAAGTGATCACATTAGAAGTCAAAAAGTCGCCTTTAAGACCGAGCTTTTGGGGTATCAAGAGAATCAAGACCTACCTGGAGCACTATGGATCCGTTTCCTCGTCGTGGCGAAGCCGCCGTCCTCGTTCCCCGAGTCGGAACTATGGTTAGCGCCCATTTCTGAAATAGAGAGAACGTCATAAATCCTGCAAATAAGCGCATAAATCCGTCGTAAACGCCAAAAAAGTTTGAGCCCAAAAAGTGAAGAAGCCAGAGCTATAAACCTCCCATGGCTACTGATTCCATTAGACTCTGAAGACCCCGGAATCGCCACGTCTTCCCGAAGACCCCAAAACTCCAATTCAAGATCAGAAAACGGGGTGGACCAGCGAAGAGGAGAAGGAGGAGGGGGAGGGACAACCGCTTGAGGACTCACTTGCGCGTTTTAATTAGATTCTCCCCTTTGATGCGCCACCAACACCAACACATCTTTATACTACTGGGAGACCCGAAGGAGGAGAGGGAAGGGCTTGGAGACGAAGGCACTTGGAGATGATGAGCTTATAGGACAACAGAGGGAGAGAGGTGTTGCGTGTTTTCGTGTCGCCAGCACTCGAGATGGACTCGGGATGGACCGGGGCTTGAATGGGATAATTAGAAATAAGCAGATCTGAACAGCAATATCGTTTTTGAGGTGTCAAAACACGAATGAATAGAGTCAAATTCTAGGCTGAAACTCGGGACTTGGGACCTTAGGGTTCCAAATCCTAAGAGGACAATTGGATTGGGAAGAAGCAATCTTAGCAAAAGTTTGTTTTCGACATGCTCCTGCGGGAGAGTGCACACGTTGCCATTCAAACCCTATTAATTCTCTGCAAGATGAGGAATGCCTTTTGGCTAAAACTTTGACGTGCGGATTTGGATGGACTTTTGAGGGTACGGGGAGGGAATCGGTGCAGGCGACGTTAGGGGTTCTTTCACTTTCATCTAACTTCAAGTCAACCAGGAATCAGACCAGCCTAAGCCCAATTCTAAGTCCCTCCAGTGCATTCCATTTCTACCGTAACCCAACATTTCCAGGCCGGAAGCCATTCTGAAAACGCCATTCCAGAGATCACCCCTATTCCCCCAGCTCCCCCAGCTCCCCCAGCTATTAAGCCCATCTCTCCCCTAATCAAAACTGGCTATTTTGCCAGCCGCTGGCCATTTTCAGAAATCCGGTTTTTACGATTTCCGCCAGGTTCGACTTAAATCCAGGCAACCAGGAATCTGACCTTCTTGAGTCCAATTCTACGAGCCGCCAGAACCTTCTTAACCCGAATTCCCCAGGCTAAAAGCCTTCTTGCAAACGCCATTCCAGAGATCACCCTTATTCCTGCCTCTCCTCCAGCTCCCTCAGCTATTAAACCGTCTCCCTCATTAAGAACGGCAACATTAATTCCCCGGATCACGTGCTGCCAACCCTGCAAAACTCGACCCCCCAGCCAAGCCAACGTGCTTTTCCGGAGTGCACGCTACTCGTTCCGACCTTCGCAAAAGGAGCGTTCCAAGAACAACTTAACTTGTTAGGAGTGCTTGTCCGAAATGCTCCCGCTGTCCCAAGCCGCTCAAGTTCCCAAGTCCTTCGGTTAGCTGCGTCGCTGAGTAATTAGACCCAAATCCCCCACGTATTCTCTCGGTTCTCAAAGCTCGAGAGAACTTTGGAGAAGGCCAGAAATTGAAGAATGTTTTGACGCGCGCGCTTTTTGGGACGGAGGAGATATTAGGGAGACGGAGGGGAGGAGAACGTGATGAGAGCTATGATGGAGACGACGGAATTGGATTCGATATTTATGATTATCAGGCTAAATTTGTAATTATTCCGGGAAATGGGGAGGGATGATGGATGATGAGGTGGAGTGGACGGGAGAGGATCGGAGAGGGTCTTGGGAGAATGGGTGGAGTTGCGGGGACAGGTGAACAAAACAGTTCTCGGAACTTTGGAAGGAGGAAAACAGGGTTGGGAAAAGGTCCAACCTGGGCTCCCACGGGTCTGGGATCTGATCTAAGACTGAGTGAGCCCTAGAACCAGGATCTGGACTTAACGCTAATCCTGTTTTGTGTCCAGCTCCCCTCAAAGCGAGTCCCAAAACACCAAGCATCCCATTCGCAGCCGTCTCAGACCCCATATCCCAGCTCGAAACCCATTCCGAATACACCTAAAAACGGCTCTCCCAAATCCCCTAACAACAAACCACGCAATGCCCAAAATCTCTGTTTTGGCGCCTCCGCGGATTAGCTTCCAAAAAAGACGTCGTTTTGCCAACTGCGAAGGACACGAAAATGAGCTGGAAAAGGAGGAGTTTCAGGGATAGAATAGGGTTGGAGACCTCCTCACTTCCCGCTTCGTTTAGCACGAGAAACGCGCGCGCTGAAAACAGGAAATTTATAAACATGGCCGTGTAGCGAAGAGGCGGATGAGTGACAGTGAAGCACTTTGGGGTCAGCGCGAAAACTTGAAAATGCAGCGAAGGATAAAAAACAAGGATAAGTTTAGGCTTAGAAGAAGGCGAGAAGTCGGGGAAACGTTGACGGAGTTGACAACTTGGAGATGTGAAAACAGTGTGTCCTTAGTTTCGATTGTCCTTCCTGTAGGCGGAGGAGCGAGCAGATATAAACAAGATAGGCAAAGCTGGGGACAATGTGAAGCGTTAAATTGGATCAAAACGCAATTTTTCATGTTTTCGGGAACTACTGGAACTAAAAACATGTTTTGGTAGGAGAGGCTTAAAGTGCGCTAAAAACAGCAAAAAGCACACAAAGCAAGCCTAAAACATAGAGCTCGAGAGGGATTCGAACCCGACTCGACCGGTTTGGTAGACCAACACACTACCAATCGGCCAGACCAAACATATGGTAGGAGACCTATAATTGAGTTAAGTCCCAATGTCGGACGTCATGTCAAAACTCTTATTTTGACAACTCCAAAGGTCAAGCAAAACCACGCGTTTGCCCCTTAACTCCCTTATCCCAATACACCCTAGCCACGCGAATCCTAGTCCGGAGATCTCTGTTGGCCAAAGGGCGCCAAGAAACAAACACTCTAACACACATCTACAAACTTGGAAAACGTCTCCAAAACTCGATTTATCATCAACGCGCGTTTATTCAATTTCTCAGCTCTCACGCCTGGGGCAAATAGGCGCCAGACGTGGGAAAACAGGAGGGAAATGAGGACTTTGGAACTTGCGTAAATCTGCCGGAAACGTGCAACCGATAACAAACATTCCCAGAACCAAAAGGACGCCAATCGTAAGCCGAAAAGAGAGATTCACGGTTGCTAGGAGCCTGGTTCCTAAACGCCCTAAGCGTACCCCAACTCTAGTCCCTAAAAGTGCAACATCCCCTGTCCCTACAAGCTCATTTCCATATTACCTCCACCTACATAACGGAACCCAAAACCCTGTTTTTAAATACTCTGACGAGTCTGTAGTCTGACCAGAGTCATCCTACATTCCCGTCTCGAAATGGCCCAGCCTTTGTCCCAACCACGAAAACTTGGTTACTGAGACCAGATCTCATTTAGTTCCCCGTCCGTCAATCCCACGACCAAAAACCGCGCCCAGGGCTCCCATGCAGGGACTCTTCACGCGTAAACAAGCCGCAATTTTCAGTCAACACCTCCAAAAACAGACTAAAATCTAAGCGCTTTCCTTAAGTACCCTCTCGTTTACACATCCTAACAGGATCTGGAAGATTCCATGAATGAATATCCTCCTGACTCAGATCCCCTTTAGGGAGGCTCGCGTAGACGTCGCTGGGAGGTGGAGTGCGCGTCACACGCGCTCTGGTCTCAGGGAAATGGCCTTTGGGTCCTTGTGTCTTGGGTCATCGCCGTGTTTGGGCCGCCCAGCTAAGGTCGATGAAGGCTAAACACGCAGAAAACAAAGGAGTTCTAATGACACAACAGGATGCGTTAGGTCGTTTTGAGGGTTGTGGGCAGACTTGGGGGTTCCGAGTGAAGACTGCTGATTACGGGATGTTGACGTGAATTGGAGATGGAGGGGGCTGGGAGATCATACCTGGTGCAGGCTGAGAAAACAGGGTCGAGGAAACACCGAAGATTTGACGGAATGCAATTTGGGATCAAGCCTACTTTAAGTCAAGTCAAGAGCCCAGGATTAGCTATAGTAACCTAGGAAGCCGAACCCAGAAGAGGCCATCAAAGGGCCAAACTCGGATAGGACCCACTGGAAAGCGCTTCCCAGTTTCGTGGATACGGCCACAGGTGATCTGGAGCTCTAAGAAGCTGAGAACCTGCCCAAGACCCGAGCTATGAGCGGCTTAAACCTTATGTCATGTCCTGACCTATCCTAAAATCTCCAGGACCCCATCTCCAACACCCAAAAATAGCCAAAACCCATTAACTCCAACTTCCTGAACCCTAAAACACAAACAACCCCATAAGACCCTAAACCTTCACGGACAAGACGGCAGAACCTTGACCCATGGACCTACAGAATCCAGAGTTCGCTCACCTCCTCCAAAAACTCCAAAATAAAGCCAATTTCAGAACATCCGAACATGTGTGAGATGCGCACGTTTGACGTAAAGTGCAAAACACACCCATAATGACGTCTTTTAGGACGTGTTAGGTACTTTAGCAAGCTTCATGTTATTCTGACTTTTGGGTGACGACTCTAAATTTTAAATTGGGCCATTTGTTTTCGTGTAGAGTCAGAACGACAATCGTGTTAGGTCGCAAACAGCTTGTTTCGAGTTGGAAGGTCGGGATCGAGGAAGCCAGACAGCATTGGGTTTTTGGAGAGGAGAGGTTCGGCCCTGGGGGAATCGTTATTTGTCAAAAACATGATGATGACATGGTTGAGAAGTGTAGGGAGCGTGATGGGGCATCAAACAGCATAGGGGAGCTCCTTAAGGTAGGTCTGAAAGGGGGTAGATACAGCTGATCCGGATTTCCGAAACCCATCTGATCTTAGCTTGGAAGCCAGACCTACTGTAGCCATTCTTCTTCCCCACCCAGATCTGGCTGTAAACCTAATTCCGTTTGCCCTTTTAGCCAAAAACAGAATTTGGCGACACGCGGACTCCAATATAACCACAACAATATCCAGAGTCCTCCTGTAGGCGAAGCGCTATTAATCTTAAGGATCTTAAGGGCTGAAGACCACAGACCGGTCAGTGCATGCCTATCTATCACCCAGATTTGCTAGGATCTGAAACCTGAAATTCCCAGGATGACGTGGATCTCAGAAATACGCAATTTCAATGTCCCATGTATAAATTTAAAATTTCGTTTGGCTCGTCTAAAAGTGCATCGGCGTGCTTAAAATCCAACTTTTGGCCTTTTGACAACATGCTTATTTTCGTCGGGTCTGGTGGGCATTTAAATGGATCCGAGACGTCGACATTCTAAGGTCAAAGCCATTAAGTCCAAAATCAGAGATCCCCAAAACCTAAAAACCCCATAGCCTAAGATCTCGCAGAACCCAAGAACTCCCAGAAACCGCCCAGATCCCAAGAATCCAAGCGCAATTAGATAAATTGGAACTTTTTGCAGGCTTGATTATGACGAAACCGCACTTCGAAAACTGCGAATTCCGAGAAACGTCCCGTGCAGGCTGAACTTGTCAACAAAGCTATCATAATCACAAGCAGCCGAGGATGAGAAATTTCTGCAGACCCGAAACCCCCGCGCGCCTGCACCGAAAGTTGCCCACGTCATCGACTCCGAAATCCATCCTTTCCGAGCCATCCTACGTGCCTCAAAGCCGCCATGTTTACTCACTGGCTAGCATGTTTTATGATTTTTGGCCAAAACGCGTTCCTAAGTGGCGTTCTATGGAGTAGCTGAAGTGTGTCCCCGAGACTTAGAAATCCCAGAATCACACTTTAAAAGATCAACTTGGAGTCTAATGATAGTGAAGAGGATGGTTCCCACGAGGACGTCGCCAAAGAGCACATCGAGGACAAGAATCAGCGGGGAGGAAGGTATCAATACGTAGAAATTGAATCCTGAAATCTGATAAGGGTTGAGTGGGGGAGGGACAGGAAGTTCTGAGGTCGGGGGACTCTCCTAGAATGGCATAGCCTCGGTTCACCAAGCGCCAAAGTCCGGATTTTGACTAAACTTAGGTCTAGTTCTGATGGAGCCATTGCTTACATTAGCTGAAACGTTTTCTTAGTAACCGATTTCCATAAAAACAAGAAGCCTAGAACAATCCCAGCGCCCGCAGCGCACAAAAACAACATAATTTGTTAAAAACAAACATTTTTGGTTTCCCGGAAAAGTGGTTTTGAGGGTATTCGAAAGAGCAAAGATCCACGCATAAACGGATTTACAACTAAGAATAACGCCGGGATTCGAATTCGCCTAAACGGCACAGGGATCCTAGAAGACTTTCTGAACTTGACCCAGATTAAGGAAGAGTCATTGGTTGAGATTGTGTAAATCTTGCCTGTAACTCAGGTCTACAAAGTTCTAATGAAGCCCAAAATAGCCATATAATGGCAAGAAGAAGACAATGAGCATTAGTTTTTGGTTTTTGTCTCAGGCGGAAACAAAATGGGAACAAAAACAGAGCCTAAATGGTAAACAGCTACTTCCGTTTTCAGCCTGTTTTGCTCTGCTTCAGTTAGGCTAGACGGAAAGCAGTGCGCAACAGAAAATGGCCCGAAAATAGACAAAGAACCTTGTCGGCGTTTGTCTGAAAACCGTTTCGGTGTCTAGAACAGAGCATTTGTAGCGGTGGTGCAGGCGACGGCCGATCGTATTTCCATACAGGGTGGGCCACTAGACAACGTTGACAGACAACCTGGCTGGCTTCGGTCTGACGCTGTCTGGGGTTGATCAGTTGGTCATTTGCGTCGGTCGCCCAGCTGATGTCCGGTCGGTTTGGGCATCAACTGTATAGAAACAGCTCTCTTCTCGACCGCTCCAACTGATCATTTCCAGACAACATCGGCCAGACAGTCTTGTCTCAAACTGATCTGACTGTCTTGGACTTCATTTGTCTGGAATTGGTCATTTAAAGCGCTTGCGACCGGTCGTGCCTCAATGCCTTCGATGTCCAAACCCACCGGTCGTCAGTTCTGTCACCCCCACAAATGGCCAATTCCAGACAGAAGCCGACAGGCCTGACCCGATACCAACGTCATCTTTCGTCTGTGTCCGATGGTGTCTAGAATCGGCTTTCATGCCAGGCGCTCCTAAGATCTCTAGGATCTGGCCTCTTGGCCTTCTCGTCCCTGTCTAAAACTCCTAAGTTCCTAATAAGAAGACGTCCACAATGCCAAATTCATTTAAGACATAAATATTTACTTACTTCAAATCTTCGAAATCTAAATATTTACACATTCTCCCTCTAAACATGCCCTAAATGTAGGCGTATTCAAACACGAGCGGCTTCAACGCGGAATTCTAAAGCATTTGGAAATTTTATTAGCTCTTTGAAAAGCCTGAAATTCAAAAACAACAAGAAGATCTGTGGCCCCGAAGACTACGACGCACTAAGAGTGGGAGTGCATTTCCGCTGCTGGAGTGGGGCGAAACGTGCCCTCCAAGATTTCATGTCAACGTTCCATTTAGAGATTGGACTTAAAATAGACGCTGAGAGTGGAGTGGATTGGGCTGGGGGCGGATGTCCAACTTGGGAGGTTTTTAGGACAACATGGCGTGTGTTAGGAAAGCGCCTCAGAAGTCAAGAATCTAGTTCTCAGCCAGATCCAGCCGGCTTGAGGGTCACCCTGAGATCTGATCCTGCCCAACCTTCGCTCCCCCCTCCCCCCAAACAGACCCATAAATCACTTAATCCCCTGACCCCCTGGCACGTACAAATCTAAACAAAAAGCCTCATTTCCAGACTTTTCGCACATTCTCGGAAGACGACAGTTTAAAGACCAGAAAGTTCAGCGCCAGAGATCATTAATAATGGCTCGGATACTCGGATATTGGCACATCACATCTAATATTAACCAGATGAGAACACTACGTGACCACTCCACACAGGCCAAACATCGAAAGGAAATCGGAGACGTGGTAAACAAGATGAATTTGAGCGTGGCGAAGATTGGCGACAACTTTTGATAGACCTGGGAACCGGAAAATTAAGATTTCAGCCAAGGATCAAGACCCAAAGTGGCCTCTCGAGACCAGTTCCAAGGGTCAATAACGGCGGCTCACAAATCTCATCTTTATATAGCTCATCCTTAAATAGCTCCGGGCGCCGGGTCGACCGCCTAAGGGTGGATTGCCTAGGCAGACGCGCCCAGTTTCCAATGTTTTCCGTGTGAATAGGGGCAATTCCTTATTGTTTCTGTAAAAGAGGGCTTGGATCACTCAACCCAAAGTTTCCAGACCCAGAAAAACATGTTAAGCGGCATTTCCCTCATTTCCGTCTTGGTCGAACGGGAAATTTGTGTCCGGAAGTGCCGATTATTGAATTAAACCCACATCCTCGTGCCAGGAAAAGCCTTCCATTCAGGATTTAGGCAACCTATTTAGGCCAAGACGTGGGAAGGCAACATAATAGAAGTGGTTAATTTGGTTAGGGAATGGTAAATATGCGGGAATGGGCTGGAGGTTCCAAGAAGCTGAGATGGAAATGTCAAAGAAGAGAAGCCAAATCACGAAAACGTGTCCCAGTCTCTCCTCCCCAGCCCTCCTCCCCATCACAAAGCAACAATTTACGCTCTCTCCAATTGCCTGCAGTCCATCACCGCCTCAAAAAAGCCACTTTGCTCGAACGCTCAAAAACCCAGAATGATGGATTGGCCTAAGATCACCGCCGAACTTTGGGGTCATTCAGCGACGGCGCCTCGATCCCAGCTAATCCTCGGCCTCCTGGCCAATAGACCTCATCACGTCACGCTTCGGGTATATTCGTTCTCCGAGAGTTGAGTGGGAAGCCCTTCCAGGCGGTCGATATGCTCTTGCTCCTGCTGCTGCGACGTGGGCCACGCCTGAGCGATCTTGTGATGAGTCAGTAATTCAGTTTTGCAGATTTGAAAGAGTTGAGGAAGGCGATGTTCTCTGGTGCAGCGGGGGAAGAGGCGGCAGCGGAGAGGAGAGATAAGAGGAGTCAAAGAGTGCATGGGAGGGTGCTAAATACGGGGATCGGGTTGATAAATTAGGTCAGGGAAAAAAGGAAGGAAGCTCCCTTATCGGAGGCGTCTGGTCAGGAATTGAGACCAGATATATCCGGGGTTGGGACAGGGCTTGACCGGAGACTGGATCTGGGGGTATGGGCTTTCTAGCTCCGGCCGTGTCAGACCAAACTAGATTAGAAAAACACAGTATCGTTGGAATGTGGCAAACGCTTAACAAACAATAGGGGCTTGGTTCAAAGCAAACAGGACCTGGAATTTAATTTAGGTGGTGTTGTTTTGACGCGTGAAGCGAGTTTAGAGGGCGCAAAGATTTGGATTGGCGAGTTTGGGAAGACGGGTTTTGGCAAGCCAGGAACTGCTTTGAATTTTGGCTTTAGACCTTGAATATCTCAGAGATCCGAATCGGAAGAGTCAGTCATGACTAGCTTAGTCTGCTAAATCGGGACGTCCTGAACCTTGAGATCGGATTTGGCTGTAGTCTCTCCAGAAGAGCCTGGCCAGTGCAGCGGTCAAGGTTAGCCATTTAGGATGGTTCCTCAATTTTACCGGTTCAACCTTGGGATTTCTGGACTTAATAAAGGCGTGATTTCAGACCTTATCGAGTCCACCCCAGTCCAGATTATCTATGAATCCCTTGAACCAGTAGGCCCGATTCTATCCTTGTTATGCCGGCTCCTCGCTGAGCCCAGAACGCTCAAGACCTCTTCAGATCCGACCTCCCATTTTTACCACATTCCGATTTCAGGCTCCCTAAGATCTATAGTGTCAGATCTCCCCCACCCCCAGACTTCCCAGTCCTCCCAGCCTTGTCCCAGCCTTGTTCCCAGTCCTCCCCGATCCCAGAATTACCAATTCCCCTCCAACTTCCCCCTCTCCCTTCCCAAACTTAAGAATTCCCTGCATCTCCCAAGTCTAATCCCCACCACTCTCCCACATAAATACCCAACGAGATCTCCTCTTTTTATATCCCTTCTGGTTGTACTTTCGACGAGCGACTGGAATTCTTTGTTCCTCTCTGGACCGCCGGGCGGCCGCCGGAAAACAAACAAAACTCTTCCTAAATGGGTCACGTTTCTGGGTCCCGGGCATTAAGTGGAAGCAGCCTGAAATCGAATGGACGTCTGGATGTCTCTCTCCGAGCGCCAGACGTCGACGATTCGAGATAAAACGCAATTTTGCAAAAGTTTCGTGCAGGCTTATAAGCACATTATGGGAGATAATGTGGTATTTTATGGTTTTGGGACCGGCGAGGCTTATGGGAATCTTTGATTTGCCGTTTCCACGACATCCAAAAGTCCAAAAGTCTGTCTGTCCTAAAAACTTCCCAGATCTCACGTATCAATTGCGATATCCACTCCTAACCCAACAAAAGGTCTCCCTCCACGTTGAGATGAATTATTCAGAATTCATTCAAATTAGCTCCGCCGGTCGCGATGATCCCATCGGTTCCCCATAAAAACGCTATTTTGCACGAAATTCTAGGAACCAATTTATTCGGACACCTGATTTTTCGGGGTTTGGGGTCAGGTTCTGGTGAATTAGGAGCTGAAGATTGGTCTTGGGGATCGAGATCTTGGGTTAAGAGGGCGAAACGGTTGTGGGAAATAACAAATGATTAGGTTTTTTGAGATTAAGTGGTAAATCATAGAGTTTAGGGAGGAAAATGGGAGGTTATGGTGTACCTTGAGGAGCTTCAGAAGACATAGAAAGACCCAAAAATAGGCAAAAAACCAGGCTAAGAAACCCGTGAAATATCAAGGTCCAAACTACAAAAGGACTGACGGCCAGAAGGAATCGAACCCGTGACCTTAGGATTGACAGGCCAGTTCGCTACCGACTACACCACACAGGCTATAGTAGCAAACCATTGAAACCTGCTCATAACCGCAAGTCTTAAAATTGAACACTGGACTTGGCCAGTCCATCCCAGCGTCAACTTACCAAACAAAGCCTATGTGCGCCCCCTGCAAATCCCGAAATCTAACACCCAATCACCAAATCAGCCCCTCCTCAACCCCCATCCCTCCAAAAAAGCCTAAAATCAACCTCAAAAACCGCTCGTCCCCTAACTAACCTCTTCAGCTAAACTTCCTAAAAACCCACTTTACTCTTAAAAACCCAATTACCACAAAACCTCCCCTTCAAGAGCGTCTAAAATCCAAACTCCGTTCTTAGAAACACTTACCGAACTGCCATTTCCTTGAGACTCTCTCAAAAATTCCATCATAATCATACGTTCCCGGGATCATCGTGACGAGGTCGCTGTCTCGTGACTGGCTGCTGTTCTCCGGTCTTCGCGGCGGTTCCTACCCTGAATGTCCTTTTGGCCGTCGCTATTTGAGGAGGAGCTGAGAGAGGAGAGGATGAGTCCGTCTGTCGCGCGATGAGAAGTTCTGAAATTGAGCGATAAGGGAGGGGAGGGGCAGTAAGCAGCAGCCTGGCGGAGGCCAAGTTCGCTTCGCGGGCACTCAAATATTCCATTTCCCACGCAAGATCACACGGATCCGCGTCGTCGCGCTTATCACCGATGTAGGCGCTGCAATCGGCGCCTGTTTTTAGACTTGAGGAGTTTGTGGGATGTTCTGGTGTATTCCTGTCTTAAAGAAGGACAAAGTTGGACGCCCAGATCGAAGGAAATCTAGTTTGTAACGGGTGGACAAATGGTCGGAAAACTGCGTTCTGAAAACTGTTGCTTTGGTTTCCGAGCGGAGGCTAGGAGAGGGGGAGGAGCTGACTTGGGAAACCGAGCCGCAAGTGTTTAAGAATAACAGCTGGTTTTGGGAAATTGGATGAAATGGTTATGGACGACTTCATTAAAAAACGAGGTTTTGAAGAATGGAAAGTTGCCTATTTGCTTGAAAAAGACTTTGTAGGCAAGAAGACGACATGATCTAACGAGGATTAAGAGAACCAGGAATCGGATAGATCGTAATTTAGCGAATTCCACGCGTGTTTTTATGGAACTGTGTCGTAAAAGAGGCGGAACGCTAGACTCGAGTGGTAAACGGCAGACTCTGCCCAACTGGGATACTTGTGCTTTTATAGCCCAGACACTTGCAACTTCTAATTGCCCCTCAAATCAGTTCCAAACCACAGCTAAACTCAAAAGTCGCGAATACTTTTTGACACTTCCTGTTTTGGCTGACTAGAATGACCTTATACGTCAACACCAACTCCAATGACGTTTGAGAGTCTATCTATAGGGCAACATGAGCATATGGTATGGTTGTGAGTGTCAATCGCCAATCGAAAATAGCGTTTTAGGATTTGAAGGTCGAAGTATAAGTTATGCTTGGTTGAAGCGTACCTCTGGGACACTCACGGGGAGTACTTGTGTACGTACACATAAACGTTTAGGTGTGCATTTTGACGGAGTCTTCTCCTGTTTTGGACAGGGGTCTTTAAACATTCAAAAACCTAGGAGCTTGGCCTGCTTGACCCTGGTCCTAGATGGAAAGACTTGCTTAGTTAGCCCTGCCGCAAGAGACACAAAAGTCTCAATTAAGCTACAAAGTAAGCCAAGGATCAAAACAACAGCCGTTCCAGGATAATCTAATTCGAAGTACGTTTTTCGCAGTTTACGAGTCAGTCGTCAACGTGATAAATCGTTGTCAGTTTCGGGCTCCGTCTTTCATAGCTAATTTGGAAGTTCTGTACCTACATTTCCTAGCCAACGCAGTAAAAAGATGACAAATTTTCGCTCCGCATGACTTCATTTCATAAGGCTCGTTAATCCTAAACCTTTTAAAAGTTTTAAAATGAGGTTTCGCATAATTTAAAAATGGGAAAAACAGATCAGAACTCGATATCGAAACAAAGAGATTCTCCCAGGTGGATTTATGCCTGTTAATCAAAGCGCGATTTATAAATTTATGCGCATTCTTGAAACTGTTTTCCGAAGATTTGGCTATACAGCCGTGACTACGTAATGTAGCGAGGCTTGAAACCGCTGGAAACATTAAAAAACCTTCTAAACGCGATGGAAGAGAACCTACAACTACGGTTTTGAAACAATCATGAATCAAATACGGGATTTGTGGAAACAATTGTAGATAATTGCATACGCGTAGACGCCAATTTTGTAATTAAGGTACAAAACGCAACACTAGAAGATAATTTTGTTGATGGTCATTGATGCAGGAGTACTTCCTGGACTCGATAGGACATTTGGAACTAGATTTTAGCCCATCTGCGAGACACAGTCTTGAACTCAGCCTTGATGGGAAGCCTCGCCAGCTATCGTCAGACGATTTCTGGAACCGACGACCTAATGGGATTTAGTATGTCTGCATACATGACAGCGTAACTGGAATTACCAAGGTGAATGGACTGTTCTAGGTAGCCAAGCAATGCCAAAACAGCGATGAAGGAATGCCAACTGGTCCAGACAAAGTTAGCATCTCTTCGACGCTTTAGCATTACTCTCACATCCATATAAGAAGCTCTTTCTCAGAACCTAGCATAGCAGCTTTCTGCCTCCCTCAAGCAACATGTTCGCCTGCACTGCCTGCAACAAGACTCTGGACGCCTCTTCCCCGACCCTCATCAACCAGTGCGGACACATGTTCCACGAATCCTGCAGCGCCTCTTCCAAGACGTGCCTCTCCTGCCAGGAACCGATGGACAACTTACAAAAGATCTTCACCTCGATTTCTCTGTCCAACTCCGTCGATTCAGCCGCCGATACTCTCAGTGCAGTGAAACTTGAAATCGAGAAATTGGAAGCTGAAAACGAGAGTTTAAGAATGGCGCCGGAGTTCAGGAAGCAAAAGAATTCGGATGGCACGAGAAAATCCTTCGAGGAGATGTTCGATAGGTATCTGCGAGAACTTGACCTCGGTGAATTGATGCACCAATACGCTACGCTAGTAGCAGAATTGAGGCGCCTTGACGGAAGGGAAAGAACGGGCTCTGGAATGAGTTTCATGGAACGTCTAATGAGAGAATTAGCGCAAGAATTGTCTCGAATTAACCTTGAATAAATGACAGTTTTCAAAATACGGTTTTTGTCGCCTCAAGTGGTGTTAGGGCCTAAGCATAATGGCCGACTCAGAATCTGCAGGGTGGGCTTAGGAGGTCTGGCCAGACACCCGTCGTGGTGTCTGTCTCAACACTGATTAGGTGTCTGTGCTTCCACACAAACACCAGCCGGTCGTTTCCGGCTGAGAGACTAGAAATGGCCCTCTTTAGACATCTCGGGGACAAGTCTAGACATCGCTGTCTTCAGATCGATCATTCCGGGCAAACAGGAACCACAGACCGGTCGGTTTGGAAAGCCAGAGCGGTTCAGCCAATACCGTAACCCTGCCAGTCTCATCTGGGCTTCCGTCAACCTCATCAAAGGCCTACTGCAAATGACTAAAAGGTTCAAATTGTGCCTGACCTTTCCCTGGACTCTTCTACCAGCACGCGGCTAAAACGCACGTTTTATGAACTCTAAATCGGGCACAAACACTGCACTTTTGGCGAAGACAGGGGCTGCAATTCCAGACAGAATATGGTCTGAAAATGGCTTAACAGAACTCCCTTAGCGCGCACCGCGAAGGCATCTTTCCACGTATTCCCAGACAGGTGCACAATTCCAGACAGGATCCGGAGTCTAGACATTCGAGCCGCGACATCTTCAGGCCGTTGGACACGAAAACCACATCGATAGACAAGTCTGAGACATCCATAGACATCTCATCGTTCTGTCTCGTTCAAAGGCCATTTTCAGGACTTCGTGCCCAGCAGACCGGTCGGTTTGGCACTCCTAGAACCCTCAGGCTCGATCCTAGCCCGACCAAACACGCCTACACCACAACTGAATTGTAGCTGACCTGATCTCAAACTCCTCCACAACGACACAATTTCGCACTAAATCAAATTTGTCGCCGAAAACGCGCACGTCATCAACAAGCCTTGCAGCAACTTCCAAACTCCTAAACACCATCGCCTCTCCGTACTTTACGAAAACACGGAAACGGCCGTTGGTCGATGACGAGGAGCAGCAGCACGCTTAAGCGCCCAACACGTGATGTTGCAAAACGCAAAGTGCTCTTAATGATCCGGCATATCCGAATGCACTTCCTCTCAAAAATCGCTCACGCGTTCCTAACGCAACCGCTCTCGCTCGACTCTCCTTCTTCTCCTCGGCGCTAATCTGGCCAAGAGTTGCGTTGATTTAATTAGAGTACACCCAGAGGGACTCACTTCCTCGTTTTGCAACTTCGGATCCGCCGCCGCACCTAACACGCAAGAGGCACAAATCACGATGTTTTAAAGGCGAATCTGCCCTTTTAAGAGGCTTAAAAGTACAAATAAAAACCGCTGGAATTGACAACACAAGAGACTTTATTCAAGTCTCACTTTCCACCCGATTCTCCGTCGGCAGTAAGCGTGTACTTGTTCGGCTCCGGTTCGGCGTATGGAGCCGTGGCGCTGATCGGAGGGAGCGTCACCTTCACCTTGCGGACGTCTCCGAAGCGGACCGAGCGGCAGGTTTGGGCCGTGGACTGTGTTGACATGCTGGACGAGTTGTTCGTCCTCCGCTTCACCTTCAGGTTGTCCTTCGAAGTCATCGCGCTGGGTGGGAGAGGTTCCCTGAAAAGCAGGAAGATATGGTTACAGAGACAAAAAGGGGTCGCTTACTTGGCAGTCTTCCCAATGGGAATCAAGATTTCCTCGGTGATGGTCCGGTCCGATTGGCGTGACGATTGCGAGGAGCGCTTCGTGGCTTCGTTGGATGTCGACAGCCGTCGCGAAGCATCTCCTTTTTCTTCCAGGGGTTCGAATGGGACGTCATCGTTGCTGGTGGTCTTCTTATCGGACCTGGAATCCAGCATTTATACACACAGAAGCGAAGAGTGGTTCAGGCCAAATTCACGGATTTCACACCCAAAATAGCAAATCCATGCGGCCGGATTCAAGGCTAACTTTCACCTCACCCTGCTAGAAATGAACCCCGAAATAGGCGATTCTGAAAATGCTAATATGAAGAATTATGGCTCCCTAAATGCGGCCAAAAGCACCAAAAAATGCACATGATTCGGGTTGAAAACGACACTAAAAATCTGACAATAATTCGCATTTCAAAGACCCATTTTAGTGATTTCGTTACTGACATCTTGACGCTCAAAATCGGTCGCCAATGCACAAATACCCACATTTTGATTTCTCCATTCCTCGTCGCGCCTCCGACCATCAAAAACATTGAAACTCACTTGTCTTGATCTCCTGATGGCGCGAGGGAACTTGGCGGATCTTCTTTCTTCTCGCTGGTGGGGCTTTCATACGGCTGAAAACACGTCAAATTAGACCTAGTTTATCCCAAATTAAAAAGCTTACCACAGCTTCCGATGGTGTCTTCGCTGAAGACGTCTTCTGGCAGCTGACGACGGCGAACGTGGAGAAGACGGCGCTGAAGATGGCGACGGCGAGGAGTTGCGCCAATTCCGCACACATCCACGAATCTGAGGCGAAGTTGC
>KN167719.1:22307-33769 GCA_000757745.1 Steinernema scapterisci
CTCGCTCATAACGATCCGCCGAAACTAGATCCAAGCGGGCAAAAATGCGCGAAGACTCGCACTTGGCGACCGGCGGATAATTAGCGCGCAAAGGGATCCGCTGGATTCGATAACAGGGTGTTATCTGCTGCTGCGGCGGCGGTTGGTCGATGATGATTTGTGTTTGCTTTGATCCTCCCGCGCGAAGACGAGTTCTCCGGAGTCGATTCTGGACGCTTCGCGCGCCGGCTCCTTGCTACTTCACAACCCGACGACTACTGGTCATCTTATCTCCTCTCCGCTTTGTTTATTCCGGCGGCGACAGTGATACCTTAATCCCACCCGCGAGACAGTTTCCTCCGCTTGGTTTTCCTATGAGGATCAGTTTCGCGGAGGACTTGTTCGATTTGTTGGTTTTGGGGTAAAAAGTGGATCTGGCGAGGTTTCCAGAGAAGAGATGAATAGAGTTTTCGATGGGTTTATTTTGGTTTTTGGAATGGAGTTGTTGAGGCGTGATAAAACGTGGTTTTCGCTTCCAAAATGACACTTTTTGGCTTATGAATAATTTATGCGTTTGGCAAAAAGTTAACCAAAACGTGAAAAACAAGAATTCCGTATTAGAGCATGGCTTTGGCACTTTTTCGTAAGTTCCTGCACAAGCACCTGCAAACGCCATTTTTGCACATTTCTAGAAAACCGGACTTTCCTATGCTTCAAATGCACGCCGAAAGTGTGAAAACGTGGTCGATGATCTCGTGGCCACACCTTTTCCTGGCATCGCAACTCGAATCCCTTCTGCTTAATTTTCAATTCTATCCAATTTCAAGCCTACAGTACCTTCACCCATCCTCTAAACTCCAAATCCAATATACGAATCAAGCTCGAGATGGTCGTTTTTGCGTCTCGCCTGCACCACAAGCGGCCGTTTCCTGCGGAATTCCAAATCAAACACTAATCGCTGGCGATTAATTTCTTTCGCATTGTTTCCCAGCCAATCCTTATTCCATTAATGACGCCTTCTTCGCCTCAAAACGAATTATCCAGTTTCTGACGCCGCGATTAATCCGTCGAATCCACGCGACGACGCAATCTTCCTCCTCCTCGGACCGTTTTTTGCTTTTCCTACTACCCCACAAATCGCCCCAATTAAGAGAGACCTCGACAACGTCGAGGTTAGCGGGGATTCTTCCAAGATTCCTCACGGTCCTCGCGCGCGCGACCTCGCAATCCACTTCAGCTCGTTTCGGCCCTCCGCGGGCCACTTATTGCATTTAGCTGAAAGTGTGGTCTTCGAATCAACGCGAATTCGTTGTGACGTGCTTTTGTTGGAGGAGCTTTTTGGAAAAGAGATTTTTGCATTTGGGCACTCGCGCGAGGCGCGAAGAGCTTTTGGGAGTTTTGTGATTAGGGGCCAAGAGGTTCTTGGCCTCTCCGTTATGTCCTTTGTGGCCTAGAAAAGGCCATCATGGGTCTTTGGGGATTAGGATTCATGCATAACGGTTACGCAATCCATTTTTTGATTTATGCCTCCCCAATTATCTTCGCACCTGACAAATTTTTGTCCCAAAGATCTCGCGGCGCTCCGCCCCTCCGCTTCTGTTCTTCCCCAGGGGCACCTTTTCAAGGTTCTTCTTCACCCGATAAAGGCGAAAGGTTGCTTTGCGCGAAACACCCGCGTCTCTCCCAACTCTCTCCCACTCCAATTTACCGTTTTTGTTATCGGCAACGATGATCTAGGGCAATGAGGAGATTTATAGCGTAACGATCAGGCTCGTGCACTTTCCAAGTGTTCTTTGTTGTTTTCCCGCGACCCCAGCGTTCGTTCCTATGTGTCATTAAAGGTCCTAAGGACCAGCTTAAGAACTGTACTGTCGCTAAAGCGTTTCCGAGGGCGAAGAATGTTAGCCTGGCCATCGTGGCACCTGTGCTCTCGTGCCGCGCCGATTTATGTGTTCTTAACGGCGGCGTTTTGTTGGCGCGTTTTGCGGAATGTTTGTTTTAGTCCGGTCAAGCGAGTTCCGGCGAAACGTCGCCGTTTTATGGCGCCTTTCGCACTTTTGCTGAGTTTCTTCGATTTCAGTTTGGTTCGCTGGACGTCGTGAGATCGTGAACTCATTCTTGTTTGTTGCTCAGGGTTTGGAAACGCGCATATTCAGCGTTTAAGAAACCGCATTTCAGATAGTTGAGCGCTACCGTAACCCGCACCTTGCTTGTAGAGCCACAAATCCAACTTCTGCATTCTCCAAGATGCCCCCGCTGCCCTTCGACCGACCGTTCTCCGGTCACGAGCCTATTTTCGCTCGCCTTTTTTGTTTGGAGAAGCCCACTTTCCCATCACGTTTATCTTCTTCTTCTCCCGGCTCGCCTTCGGCATGACTCACGGTTTCTTCTGATCTGAGCCCCGATTGCCGGCGCCCCCGTCGGCTTCTCTCCGCTTCTAATCTGATCGAACGAGCGTCGCCGTTTGCATCTGTTCGCGATTAGCCATCGCGAGGCGCCGCGGGCGAAAGGCGCTCGAGTGGCGGCGATACTCCTGTTTTTGTTTCCGTGGGTCATTAACGCTAATTCGACTCAGATTCTCCTTGTTAATCTTGTGATTCTCGCGGTTTTAAATGCTTTTATAGGACAAGTTTCTCGTGTTTCTGAAGCGCGTTTTTGGGAGTTTGGGATTTTTAGGATCCGACCGATTCGCGGCGATTTTTCGCCTTCAAAATGATTTTTGAAACGTCTCAAAATGTGTCTGTGGTCAAAAAGTGTCTCGCGCGAATTGTCTTCATTGAGGTCGTTTTACGGTCAGTTGGTTTCTGCAGATGATGTCTGGTTCTGAGTCTCTTTTAGGTCTGCACGCGAGTGCCTCATATGCAAAGTGTTCCTCGTCGCTCGCGTCGCTTTTCGAACGTTTCCTTCAATTCCAGGGACTGAAGCTTAAAGTGCAATCCGACCGATCTGCGTTTTTCAGACAATCCACTTGTCTCAAATCGTGGGTGTCTAATTTTGGGTCTAGGATCGACGCTCGAAGCTTTTCAAGCGTGCAACCGGAGATTCGGACCCGTGATTTATGCAAACGCTTCCATCGCGCCGCCGATTTCGTGCGATTTGTAATTCTCAAGCCAAAGAAGCGGATTTCGCGTTGTTTATTTGCTTTTTTCCGTGTTTGTCATTCTCCAAATTCCGAGCGATTCATCTATTTTTGTGAAATATTAAATTCTTGCTGTTTTCATGTCTTCGTTCATCGCGAATCTCGTCTCATTTCGTTTCGTCCATCGACCCCAACTTCCCATCGCCTGCAGAACCACGAAAACCCAGCGGCGCGTCCATTTGAAGTTGCAGATGATTAATCGCTGCGTTAATTCCTTTGCGTAACTCGTGTAAATGTTTCCCTTGTTGCGTGTGGCTGATCCAACGACGTGTCATCATCATCGATCATAAAAGGAACCAAATCTCAACGCAAATTTACTTCATTTCAGATGAGCGGCGAAAGTCTTTGGGGCTCCGAATCCGGTCAGCCGCCGGTCGCCGTCCAGCTGGATAGCCTGCGGAAGAAGGTAAGCGGGAGGTTGTTTAGGGCGCTCTAAAATGTTCCTTTAAGGTTGTAATGCTGGAAGCAGAGAACCGCCGCTTCATGGCCAGTCAAGGTCAGCTGATCGCGGAATCGAACAGGAAGACCGAAGTAAGTTTTGGGAACAAAGATGAAGCGAAATGGGGAGAGCGCGCGATCCGGACCGACCGACTTGTGGAAGGCGAAGCAAGTAGAATGAAGACCCTGGGAGTTAAATTTGTGTCTAGACAGCATGTCTGATTTCGGATTCAGACATAACCGATTCGAATATTTTTGAAAGCGACAAATGCTGTCTAGTTTGATCTCATTTTGTCCCAAACCAGACATCTCGTTTCGCCGTTTAAATTGTCTGACCTTGCGGATCCCCATTTTAGGCAAATACGCGTGTCCCCTCATCCTGTTCTGCGCCATAAATCAACTCAGATCGCGCACGGTTCGCCACTTGATGGAACTGTTGTCAGATTCCCCGATTTCGCGCGTTGTTTTCGCAGTGGTGGTTTCATTGCTCGCCTAACAGAGTTGTTCATTGTTTGAAGTGTGAAAGCACAACGTGTTCTTAGCTGCGAAGCCTGTGCGTAACTGCTAAAACTCGTACATCCTCTTTGCACCACATCCTCCTCCTTACACGACGTCTCCAGCGTCCTTCAGCGAGTCACTCGCGCCTAGATTACCCATCATTAAGGCTTTTTGCCTCCTCTGCAGCCCCACTCTAAACGCGTACACGAGCAACCATGACCGTTTTCTCCAGCCGCCGCTGGTGGTTTTC
This sequence comes from Steinernema scapterisci, assembly GCA_000757745.1. Taxonomy (NCBI): domain Eukaryota; kingdom Metazoa; phylum Nematoda; class Chromadorea; order Rhabditida; family Steinernematidae; genus Steinernema; species Steinernema scapterisci. Next base: position 26,612 of record KN167719.1, read on the forward strand.
CCCAATGGCTACTAAGGTTTGTTGAGCTCCGATGAGCAATAGTTTGGGTCACACGCTCAATTGTTTGGTTTATGGCTATTCTGGGCGCTCGGGTTTGAGTCACGCAAGGTGGTTACTTTTGCATCCAGCGCAGCTTTGAATCACTTTCGCTTTTCGTAGTGGACATGAGCGGACCCGAGGTGACGCGCACGCCTGAACCTGGCCGCAATGGCTGGTGTTCGTGGATTGTTGGGAGTTTTAAGAACTTGGTTTGGGATTTTGATCATTTCAAGACCCTCATTTAATTGATGATGTTTAGCTCCACCTGAACGAGATCGGCCTGCTGAAAGAAGAAGTCCGAAACCTGCGCCGAGGGAACAAGGAGCTCCGGGATCTATGCTGTTTCCTGGACGACGACAGGCAGAAGAGCCGAAAACTGGCGAAGGAGTGGCAGAAGTTCGCGAACTACACGAGCCACCTGATGAAGCAAGAAGTCCACGCGTACCAGAGCCGGCTCAAGGATCTCGACGAAAGGCAGCAGATGATGGTGATGGAGAACGACCAGCTGAAGCGCCTGTGCCTTTATCTGGACGAGCAGAGGCAGGCTCTCCTCAACGGCCATGGCTGCTACGACGACCACGATAATTCTGGTGAGTGCTGGAGTACTGTGGGTCCAATGATGAGCTTTTTCCGTGCTTTCAGGCTGTGACAGCAGCGGCCGCGGCTCCGACGTTGCCGACGAACCGGAAGCCGACGCCGAACGGGAGAAAGCGATCAAGCTCATCACGCAAGAGATGCAGACATCGATAAGCATGGAATCGCATCCCCCGATGACCGCCGAATCCCACGACAACGGCGATCGGATCATCTCTTACATCCAATCGCTCGAAAACAGGATCAAACAGCTAGAGTTGGGCAACAACCCTCACCAGGTACGTGCGCTTAGGACTGGCTCCATTTAACCGCTCATCTTTCAGAGATCTCCGTTCTGGCCATCTCAGAGCTCGGACCTAAACAACGCCACAGTGATCGAAAAAGGCGTCCAGTCATATTGGTGCAGCGCCAGCTCAGATGACGTCAGCGAAACTTTGGAATCGGCCAGCGTCAGCGGCTCGATTTCGAGCGATGGAAGGTCTAAAGACGTCATCTCGCCGCTTACGAGCAAGATGGCCGAGTCCACAAGTTCCGGGACCACCTACTGCAGCTCGCTGACCGACGAAAGCGCCACGGCAGCCGTTTTGGTGATGGGAGACGGCTTCGACCCTCCTGTGCCCGAGAACCTCGAAGTCCGGACTCTGGGGCCCATCGACGAGGAAGACGACAGCACGGCCACCGAGCGGACGATTCCGGAACTTCCGCCTCCAATCGCTCCAGTCAGTGTAAGTGCTTGGCTCAAGAATTTGAACCTCTCCCGACCACCTTCACCTTGCGACTCCGAAACCACGCTTGTGTGACCACCTCCATTTCGGAATTACTCCTGCTGTTTTTGTACATTTTTCTCAAAACTAGTCCTTATCTCTTCACGCAGATCTCTGAACCCTTGCAATAAATTCTATATCCTGGATATTTAGGAACCGGTTGGACGGTTGTCGTCTTGCTCGACCGATATCGCTTGCGCTACGAACTCGTCGGGCCGCTCCAGCAGCAGCCTCTTCTCGGAGAATCTTCCTCAGATCACGCGCTCAGCAGGTTAGGATTACTGTAGTTTCTTGGATGCATAATATGAGATTTGAGACGGAGTCTGTCTCTCATCACCTAGTGTCTATTAGACGCCTTGCCACTTAAGATAAGACAGGATGCGTCGAACGCTTTTGTCATTTTGTTTTGTTTTTGTTGTTGAGTGGTCGTGTCTGAAAACTGGTTCTAGACCTGTTTGAAATAGACAAGGAAACTGTTTTTAGACACGTACGCCCAATCACTCAACTGTAGACTAGCAAGTCTGGAAATTGAGCTAATTAATGATGCCGTTTTGTTTTTCTGATTCATGCTTGAAGTTGTCGAATATATTCCTACAGTACCCTCGATTTCAGCTCCAGCCTACTCGGCTCCCCGTGACTCCCTAGCCGAAGCCGTCGAAGTCCTCCGCGTCCACGAAATGGCCGCGCGACGCTGCAACCGCGGCCTCTCGACGAAGCAAACGGCCATCCTGCAGCAGATGTGCCAAGTCGCGTGGGATTCGCTGGACCGCAAGAGCAAGGCGCAGCACCAGCAACAGCAACAAACGGGATCCTCGAAAACTCCTCCACCTCCCCAAATCTCCTCAGCCGTCTAGGCGTTCCTTCAATGGACGCATATTTAGGTTACAGCGAGCACTAAGCGGCGGACGCATAGTTCAGCCACGGGTATCTGTCGGCTCGTTTGAATGATTGCTGACCCGGATCTGGCGCGCCCCATGTTTTCCACCTTGTCACTCTGTGGCTCCTCCGAGCTTCTCTTATCGATTGTTTACCTTAGAACTCTATTCCACCAAATCTTCTATCTCGTCCCTCTTTACCGTTTGTACATATCTGTCGTATCCTGTATTACCGTATGCTATTAAATTCTACGTGAAGTTCTACGTTGTTCTCACTTTCCGCGTTCGTGACACTCGGGATTATTTACGACCTAACGCAGTCGGGACGTGGGAAACGTCGCCTGAGGGAGGAAAGTGGTGGTGGTGGTGGTGGTGGCCAGCGGAGGTGAGTAATGAGTGTAACCCAGTTTGATTTTTCCCGAGATTTATGCCACAAACAAAGCCGTCATTAGGAGGAAGTGGGCGCGGCGTCGCGTATTTAATGCAACTTTACGGGCAATTTGACCCGGATCGAGGCAAGTGAGCGAACTCAAGAGTCCGGAGACCGGAGTTTATTGCGTCGTTTTCACGTCGATCGTCGGTTGCAGGAGCTGCAAAACCTCCCGAAGATGGCGAAGAACCACGTTTTTGTCCCCATCGTCCTGCTCGCGTGCTGTGCCGCGTTCATCGTTTCGCTCGTCGCCGTCGTCGAAATCAACCAAGAAGTTGCTGAGATGTGGCGAAGTGTCGACGAGGATATTCTTAGAATCAAGGTAATGGTTGGGAGAATGTGGGTTACGGTAGGATTTCTCGTTTCAGAATGCATCCGACGAAATTTGGGCAGACATGATCTCGCTCTCAACGAAGACTTCGAAGGTCGACCGCTTCAGAAGGCAGATTTTTGAGTACAAATCGGTGAACTACGAAGAGAGGAAACCGCCGGGAATCGAACCTACCGAAGGTTTGACAAATGCTAAACTCAGATTTCTGAGATTCTCGTTTCAGATCAGCAGAATAAAGCTCAAGCTCTGGAAATTGAAGTCCTGGAAGGAGCGGCCGGGTTTGGAGGAGGAGCGCCTATTTGCCGTGAGCTTGAATTCTTGGATGAGCTCTATTGAAGCTCTTTCAGAGTGCAACGCCGACCCGTCCGCAAATCAATGTCCACCCGGACCTCCGGGGCCGCCAGGACCTAAAGGATACGACGGCGTACCAGGAATTGATGGAAAACCCGGATTTTCTGGCGAAGACGCTTCAGATGTGATCCAACAAGCCGTCAAGATCTGCTACACATGTCCCACAGGACTCCAGGGAAAGACGGGACCACAAGGAAAACCAGGCGCCAGAGGAATGCGAGGCGCTAAGGGAAGCCCTGGACGACCCGGAAGAGATGGATTCCCAGGAATGCCCGGAGAAATGGGCGCCGATGGAGAACCCGGCACAACAGGGAGACCTGGAGGTCCTGGATTCAAAGGAATGGATAAAGAGAAGGTGATCACCCGGAAAGGGCTGAAGGGTCCAGCTGGGGAGCCTGGACCTCAGGGACCCACTGGGGACAGAGGCAACCCTGGGCCTCCCGGGCCGCCCGGAATGAAGGGGAAACAAGGAATGGAGGGACTTCAAGGAGCGCCTGGGGAGCCTGGAGGGGAGGGACCCCCGGGGCTGCCTGGCAAGCACGGCCTAGATGCGTTGTACTGTCCTTGCCCCCCGACTTCGGTCTCGGATTCGTACAAAGCGAAGCTCCATCTTCATCGAAGATATCAATCGGTGAAATCTTAGTCTGTATTTCAGCCTTTCTTGATCATATTCTACCTCGGTGTATAAATAAACGGCTTTGCATTTGAAACATGCGTTTCTTGTGATTTGAGAAAATAGAGAACTTCTAACCACAAATTAACTTTATTTCCAACAATATTCTAGCGCATAAGAATTCTCCCTCTAAGAGATGTACTCGTACTTGTCCTTCTCGTTTTCGGCGCGCTTTATGTAGTCCTTCTCCATAAGCAGGTCGATGCATTTCTTGACCAGAGCAATCTTGGGCTGGAAGCGCGAAGCAACCTGAGATACGACTTCGGTGACGAGAGTGTTGTGCTGCATCGACTTTCGCATCTTCATCACGCGGACGATGGCAGCTTGGATCACAATCTTGCGGTCTTCCTCGAGGCTCTTTTCCATCATCTGCTGCTCCTTGTTGGCGTCGCTTTCGGTCTTCGAGTTCACCATGAACTTCATCAAGTCCGTCTTGATGCGCTTGGCCACGTATTTCGTGTTAAGCGTGTATGCGCAGTTCTCGGGAATTGCGTCACCGGCCTTGTAACCCTGGACTCGAAGGAGATCAGCCTTGTGGAGCGAGGTCAAGGCTGGGTTCAGGACTTCGGGAGCCATGTTCAGCTCTTCAGCCAGCGTGGGGACGTTGTAGCTGGTCTCGTCGTTGTACTTCAAGAGGATCACCATCTGTTGAGTGTTCACCACAAAGGTGTACTTCTTGGATGCGCTCTTGAAGGTGATCTCGCCACGGCATTGGTTCAAAAGCCACTTGAGCTTGCGGCCCTGGTGGAGCGAGGTGTGGTAGGCGGTGAAGCCACTGATGCACTGTTCGAGGGCCGGAGGGATGTTGAAGGTGCACGAGTCGGGAAGTGGCCAGCCAGCGGTTCCCAGAATCTGGAAATTGGCGTCGATTTCCATCTTGCCGCTTTGACGCTGAAGAAGCAATGTTTAGAATTCGAAAGCCTATTTCCAATTTACCTCTTTGTACTGCACCGTCAGATCCTTGCTGCGCTTGATGTCGGCGAACATCTTTTGGGAGGCGTTCGTGTACTCGTGTCCACAAGCCTGCTTCATTCGGGCAATCATTCCAGCCTCGGAATCGTCGTTTGCGGAAGTTTCTTGCAGGAGACGACGGGAAAGGAAGCGATTGTAGTACTTCTGGAAGATGTCCTTGTCCTCGATGAAGGTGAAGACGTTCATGACGCGGTCGAAGACGGTCTCCATGTCCTCGTTTTCTTTGTTTCCGCCCTTTTTCATCATCAGGTCGATGTATCTCGCCAGCATCTCGGACGACTTGTTGAACTTGACGCACTTCTCGGTGAGGCTGTTCTTGTTGACCACCGAGCGGCAGGCTTCATGGAAATGCTCGCTGAAGCCGTTATCGTCGCGGAAGGCGGCCGTCACAAGTCCCTTGTAGCTCTCGTGGAAGTTCAGGATTGTTGTCACGTACACTCGAGGATCGTTCTGGTCGGCCACAGGAATCTCCTTGATGATCTGGCGTCCCTGCATTTGAACGTACAGAGAAAAGTACTTCCGGAGTTCTGCGATGGCAGGCTGAACGGGCTTGCAGAGGTCGTACATCATGGTTAGGGAGCACAGTTCGTTGTCCTTGAGAAGCTGAACAAAGGAACCGTGGAAGAAGTCGAGGTGATCGGTGATGTAAGCACGCTCGACTTCGGCCTTAATGCGGCTGCTGGTGAGTTTTGCGTAGAAGAAGCGGTTGGATCTTTCGACTTCTTCTTCTACGCGGCTCTTTGCCTTCTCCATGTACTCCTGGATCTTCATATTCTTCTGGAGGCACTCGTTGGACTCTCGGCGGTAGTAGTCGTATGTGTTCTCCAGGAGCGGCGCTTGGAAGCGCTCTTCGTAGGTCTTGAGAAGCGGCCGTTCCGTGACCTTAATTCCATCGGAGTCCACTTCGGGCTCGTCCAGTCCACAGTTGGTTATGGTATCCTCTTCAACTTTGTACTGGATTCCCATGGAGACGCAGGTGTCGGAGACCATCCTGAGCAGATCCATGTTCACGGAAGCTTCTCCGTCGCGGATCCGCTTTAGAAGATTTCTGGCGGCCGTCGAGATGTCCAGAACATTGTCTCCGAAAAGAACTTTGTCCCAAGAGACCATGCAAAGGATGTGGGTCTCAAAGATTTCGTCGTTTCCGAGTTTCTCATCGACGATGCGCTTAACCCAATGGCGGTTCAGGTAGCGCAGCAGACCATCGATGACCTTCGAGGCAAAGTCGAAGTTCGACCAGAGCTTGCCGTAGGCCGAGAGTTGCGCCTCTTCCTCGCTGATCTCGTAGAGCTTTCCGAACTCTTCGCGGATGAAGTTCTGCAAGTACTCTTTCAGGACGTCGTAGATGATGCGTCCGTTGCTGTTCTTGCGAAGATCTTCGACCGAATCCATCTTGCTGCTTTGTGCCGAGACGTATTTGTGGACGGCGCTGTTCAGCTCCATGTACTCCTTGACGGTGATCGACTCGTGGCGGAGGATCTTCAGGATGCCTTCGCCCAGCAGGCGGCGGGCGATCTCCATGTTGAATTCGAGGTCCTTGGAATCCTTGGGAGCCATGGTCGATGTTTGGAGGGAAGGAGCGATCGATAGATGATGCTGGGTGGATTTTTGGTAGGTCTTTAATTCCAAGGAAGGAATGCGGTTAGCTCGCAGTTCGCACGGCGTCGCGTGGCTTGGCAAGCATCGTTTTGTAGAGCGGCACTGCTTTCTGATGCAAAGGTTGTTGGGATACGGTAGGTCACGCTTAGCGTTGAGTGAGACAACCATATCTTACTTTAGACACTGTCTCTAGCTGAAGACTTCTGTCTGCAAACGGCGCCCTATCTTCATTTTCAGTTTCCGACCCACGTGCCGAGCAGTCGGTCTTCGACATGTTCCTGCGAGTCCGGTTCCAGCTTGTTTTCATCGCTTTCCTGGCTGCGTTCCTGCACAAGCCTGAAGCAGTCCACGCTCATTACCATCCAGATCATCATCATCACCACCACGGACATCACGACCACCATGGGCACCATCATCACCACGTTCCTCACTACCATCACGTTCCCCATTATCACCACTCCCACAGCACTTCTTACTACGAATCCCGCCCACGTAAGTTAACCGTCTTCCCTAAATTCCTAATTTTTTTT
>AZBW01014892.1:0-26257 GCA_000757745.1 Steinernema scapterisci
AATCGCACACAGATGCCGGACACCATCGGAGATGGAGTTGGGCACGGTGGTCTGAATCTGGTACGTGACGTTATTCAGCGTCACGGTCGCCTTGTCCGCCAGTACCAGTTCAGTATCGGAGTTCACCGCCTGAATCATATGCAGTAAATTGCTGCTGCCGGACTGGATGAGAATCACCTGCCCCGGTGCCACGCCGTTCAGGTTGTCTTTAAATTGGGTGCCGGTGCCACGGACCATCGCCGAGCCGGACACCGTAGAAATTGTGCCTTGTGTGTAAATCATGGTAATTCCCTGAAAAGATAAAATTAGAAATAATCGTCGAAATTAATCGCGTAAATGTCGTAGTTGATGGGTTTGTAGCTGAACCAATTCACCTGAAAGTATTCATAATCCATGCGTCCGGCTTCATTGACGGCAATCGTCTTCCCGGCGAAGCTGAAACCGGAATCGGCAAAGCGCCAGCTGTTTCCCCGGATATTGCGGGCCAGTTTCGCCAACCGGCTGACCTGCACCATCGGGCGGGCAATGTGGCTGGCTGAACCACGCCCGTTTCTGACCGGGATCATTTCGCCCAAAAAGAACGGGGTGTAATACGAGGAATAGGTCATCTCTCCGGCAGCGTTATACACCGCCACACCCACATCGGGTTTCTTAAGGGAGAACCCGCTGGAGAAAATCACCACGTACACCTCGCAGGGAACGTCATTGTTCCTGATGACTTTATCGTGGTTCATGCCGACCGCCGCGCCCGGCGTTTCTGTCCGGGCAAACACCAGACACTGTTCACGGTTCGGGATAGCCGCCGGTACCCGCCATTCTCCCCATTTCCCTAAGGTGATTTTTCCCCGATACACGCAGTAACCCAGCCGGTTCCGGTCAGACAAGGTTGCAATGCCGTTCATGCCTGCCAGTTGAATGCCAAAGGAGCTGGTCGGCTTCGGGTAGCCACAAACCTGAATGGAGAACGTCCGTTCGCGTTCAAAAAAGGGATCGAACCAGCCTGTGACGTTGCCATACCAGTCGGGTTTTCCGTTCGGGCTGTCACTGTACTCAAAACGCAGGTACTCCCCCTCCATACGGATGTTGGTGAGGCGTATATCAACAATGGCGGATACGTTCCCGTTCTGCCCCACCATCACTGTTTTTATCGGGATCAGGACAATATGGAAATCCTTTGCCTCCGGGATATGACGGGATTGTTGCCAGCCCTGCTTGCGGTAATCCCCGTGTAAATCAATGGTGATCGTCCTTATCAGGCTCAGTGTCTGCGCCCGGTCAGAATCCAGCCGGTACGGTTTGCCCCCGTCACCGGGATGCACTAATAGGCCTATTTCACTCATTTAGATTTCTCCGACCTTAACCCTTAACACGCCGTTGCCATCAAACACCGCCAGTCCGGTGTTATCGAGCGCGACCCTCGCCCCGCCTGAGGTGCCTTTCATCTCAAACGCGCCATTTTTCGGTAAATTCCAGCCCGCGTGAGGCCAGTTATCTGAGCGTAACCCATCGGCAATTTTTGCCATCGAAATCGACGCATCGCGGATTTTAGCCCCGTCGATCACTGCCGTGCCAAGAAAGGCTTCCTTGATAAACACCTGCCCGTCTTTCACCATAAAAACCGATTCCAGCTTGCCGTTAGCGGGGTTGACCACCGTAAACTGGTTGGCGCGTACCCCAAAATGTGTTTCCACCTGCCCGTTTTTGACCTCCGCCCCGATGACCATTCCGGCTTGATAAAACTGGCCTTTGTAATTGACTCCAGCCCCGATATCCTTGATGGCATAGCCGTTGCCGTCGATATCAAACACGGCGGTGGCTTTCTCTTCCAGTACCGCCCCGTTTTCCCCGACCTTCGCGCTCAGGGTCGCCATCGACTGGGCAAAAGCCTGACGATCATCGGCTCGCGCTTTATCCACCCGGCTGATTTCCGCCCGGATTTGTCGCTGTTCACCTGCGGTGGTGCTGGCTTGCGCCGCCAGTTGCAGCGCCGATTCCGCCTGTGATGAGGCTTGTGTGGTGACCGTCTGGTTTAACCTGGCTATCTGAGCCTGCTGGGCGTCATACTGGCTCTTTTGTCGCGCCTGTATTTCAGTGGACGTTTTCTCAAGATCAGCAATGAGGGTATTCTGGCTGTCAACCTTACTGTTAACAGCGGAAAGCTGACCGCGCTGTTGATTGAGGCCATCCTGCAGTGTGTCATCCCCTTTCTTCATCGCCGCCCTGAGCTGACTACCCGTTTCCACGACCGATTTATCGGTTTCGGATTGCGCCTTTCTGACATCGACTATCGCCGCCTCGTTGCCATCAAGCCGGGCGGAGAGCTGTCCCCCCATCTCCACGCGGGCTTCCGACTCGGTCGCGATGGCTTTCTCGGTGCTGACAATTTTGGCCTCAGAGGCCAACTGCCGTCCGTTAACCCCATTGAACTCGGCGGAGACCTGTGCGACAGCCTCAGCCAGTGACGTCTCCACCGTCGTCAGGGTATTTTCGACCCGACCCAGACTCGCCTGCTGTGCTTCGTACTGGCTGTGTTGTTTTTCCTGCAACGTGGTGGTGGTTTTCTCAAGATCCGCGAGCGCCGTTTGTTGTTCCGTGAAAGCACTGCTGATGGCGGATAATGCACCGGCCTGCTGGTCGATTTCCCCTTGCAGCCCGTCACCGGCAGACTGTATCTCAGCCCGGAGCTGCGATGTTGATTCCGCCAGTGCCTTGTCCGTGTCAGACTGTGCTTGCTTAATCTCCACCAGTGAGGCCGCTGACTCATCAAACTTCGCCGTGATCTGCGCCCCCATCTCTGCCCGCGCTGCCGATTCGGTAGCGATGGCCTGCTCATTCTTGATAATCCGGGCCTCTGCGGTCAGCTGGCGTTCATTGAAGACATTGAATTCTGCTGAGGTCTGCAGGAGGGATTCTGCCAGTGCCTGCTCGGTATTGGTGACTGAGGTCTCAATCCTGCTCAGGTCACTTTTTTGTGATGCAAACTGTGAGGTAGTAGCCCGCTCGAAGGTCGCCTGCGCCTCAGTGACATGGGCGATGGCTTCCGCGTGACGGGTGACGCGGCCTGCAACGTCCTGAACCCCTTCTTCCGTTTCCTTCATGGCCGCCTTCACCTGATCCAGCGCCTGAGAGACCACCTCACCCTGTGTCACTTGCGCCTCTTTAACCGCCAGCACGGCAGCGGCATTGCCCGCCACGTCTGCACTGACCTGTTCCTGAAATTTGGCGTGCGTTTCCCTGTCGTTAGCCTGAACCTGCTCAAGCCGGTAAATCTCCGCTTTGCGATCCGCGGATTCCTCGGTCACCCGTTGACTGACTTCGGTCGTGAACCGGGTGGTTTCTAACGTCCCTTCAGCGATATCCGCCAGCTGGTGCTCAAGGTTGAGCGTTTTGTTGCCCAGCTGATTGGCGGTGGATTCAAATTCAAGTGTCTTATCCCCCAGTGCCTCAGTGACTTTTTCTATCTCCGCCACCTTTTCTGCATGGTGCCGGAGGTCTTCCGCCAGTCGCTTGCCACTTTCAGAAGAGAGAAATTGTTTACCCGTAATGTCCAGTATGTCGTTGGCATTATTGTCTGGTTTCCCCTCAGCTTCGACAAAGTGCGATTTACCGAATTCATTCACGCTGCGCACATAGAACCAGTAAGAAGTACCGGCTTTCAGCTGCCCTTTTATCCAGAACTTCGCGATGCCCAGAAAATCGGCTTGGGCTTCCACGTCGTTAATATCGGGAATGGGTCGGTCTGAAAACCAGAATTCAAACTGGGTATCCAGTGTCTTCGGGGCGCTGATATGCGGGAGGGCTTTCAGCTCAAAAAAGCCGGGTTCAATGGTGATGACCGAGGGCGCAGCCGGGGCACCAATCACCATCGGCACACGGGCTTCATCCCCCAACATGCCACTGTCGTCACGGGCACGCACCCCCACCTGATACACCCCAGCATCCAATCCGCTGAAATAGTATTCCAGCTCGCGGGTATTGCCGTGGGAAACCACTTTAGTGTCCCGATAGACCGTGACGTCAAAGGTGATCGTGCGGTTTACCGTGGTGGTGGCCCACATTGCACGCGCCTGTACCTGATTGCTGTCCTGAATGTACGCCATACTCAGGCGTTCTATGTTGGGAATGCGGATCACGTTTTGTGTGGCGGGCATCCCCTGAAAATCGACACCCTCATCCACTGTTGCTTCTTTCTGCGGCTCATGCTGAAGACAGGTGAAATTGTAATGACCCGTTTTGGTGTCTTCAGCAATACTGATAACCCGGAATAACCGCGTAACCAATGACCGCTTGGAAATAGAGAACACCCCCCACTGCCGCAAGCCCACCGGTTCATCTTTCAGGGTGACCCTATCCCCGCTGACCGATTCAATTTCGACCCGGACAAACTTGCCCGCGGTGCCCATATAGGAGAAATAACCGGACTCCCCTTGGGCAAAGTCGGCAGGCGCATCAAGACGCACGTCTTTACCGGAAAACGCCAGTACCCGTCCGCCGATGCGGGCAGCCGCGAAGCTGTTATCGGCAATGTCCACAATATCGCCCGGAATGCAGTTAATGCCTTCGCGACCGGTACTGAACGTCACCGAATCCGTTTCGAGCTTCTCTGTTTCAATGATCCACCGACCGACCCGGTGTGCCTGCCCCCGACTGGTACAGCCAAACGCGGTCACCTTTTTAACGTTCAGGCCCAACCGGTCAACCAGCGCATCATCCTGAATCAGTTCCCGTTCTTCTTTCCAGCCGTTGTCCGGGTTGACCCACGTCACTTCAATCACCGTATGCCGGGCTTTCTTGGCGGCGGCACTGTAGTTAAATTTGCCCTCGACCACATTGGCATTGGTGAATGTCCAGACCGGATCGGCAGGCCGGTCCTGAAAGCAGGTCAGTTGCAGCCCGTTCCAGACCTGCATACCCCGAAACACCGAGGCCAAATCATCCAGCACATCCCGTGCCTTACGTTGATTGGCGATGTACGCATTGCAGGTAAAGCGGGGTTCGGTGCCACCAAATCCATCCGGCACGAGCTGGTCACAATATTGCGCAATGGCATACAGGGCGAACTTGTCACAGCCAAATGCCCCCATCAGCTTGCCGATGCCATAACGGGTATGGGTCACCAAATCGTAGAATATCCACGCCGGGTTATTGGTGTAGGCCGGTTTAAAACGCCCTGTCCAGACCCCTTTATAGTCACGGGTTGCTGGATCGTAATTGTCCGGCACCTGCACAATCATGCCCTTAATGTGATAGGAGCGCTTGGGGGTATCGGCAAACAGGGAACGGTCAATGCGCATCCCCGCAATGGCACTGTTGGGGTAGCTCATCAGGGTATCGGTGATTTCAGTGTAACTGGCCCAGACTGTGCCGTTGCGCAGCCGGTCGCTTTTGCTGTCGTCGGTTAAGCGGGACACCCTAATTTGGAACGGCTTTTTCTTTGGTGCTTCAATCGTGTGGGCTTCCAAATAGGGGCCGCTGATTTTTGCCGGGCCGATATGCACAAATTTGGCGTTGTACCAGCCTGAGCCGTCATTCACATCGATAGACAATTGTACCGAGCTGTTTTCCTGATTGCCCTTGTCATCGGTCTTAATCAACTGGCTCACCCCCACGGTAAACCGCACCCTGTCCACATCGCGGTTGGAGACCGACCGCAGAATGGGCGTGTCTTTCTTCACTTCCACCCCAACCGAAATTTCACTTTCCACAAACGGGTAATCGCTTAAGGGTTCCTGCGATTGCGTACCGGCCCGCCACTGCACCGTGACGCCGTGGATATTGGGATTACCGTGCTTATCCACCACCGGTGTGCCGTTGAGGCGAAACCCGTGCAAGCCACCGACCGGCCCTTCAATCTGCCCTTCACTAATCAAATCCACGACATTGAGAAACTGCTTATTTTTCAGGTTATCATCCAGCCGTTTCGGGGTACTGCCCTTGCCACCACCTTTACCCATTACTCGATCTCCAGGCCCTGCGAAATCACATTTGACCCCACCACCAGTTCCCCGTAAGCAATCGGCACGGGATAGCCCTGCCCGATCCGGTTTTCCAGTGAACTGAAATAGCGGTTCCCCTCGGTTTTACTGGCCCCCATCGAGGGGGTATCCGGCATTTTGGTCAGCATCGTCGCCAAGCCTGCCCCTAACAGCGCCACCCCCGCCATCGCCAGCCCCGCCGTGTAAGCACTCCACAAGGCGATTGACGCGCCCCCGGTCATAAAGGCCGCCGCAATCGCCACGCCTCCCAATACCGCCATGCCGATCCCGGCACTATTACCACCCGCTCCGGTAATCACCGGCACAATCGTCACGGTATCGCCCGCATTCAGCGGATGATTCATCCCCGCCGGCATCGATTGTGCCGTCATATCCCGCCCGGCAATGCGAATGCGGTACTGCCCGTCAGCCAACGCCTGCTGGAAGCCTTTTAACTGATAACACAGGCACCTGACCGCTTCGGCGGCGTCACGCACCTCTAATTCATAGCGACGGCCAAATCTTCTGAGATGGCCGCCAAGCTGTAACTTGACCATTGAGAATGTCTCCAGACTGAATGTGTGTAGCGAAGCCAGTAACCGTCATAGATATCCCGCTTACTGATGCGATCAGGACGATGATGCAGAATGTGCTGGTTACCGAGATAAATCGCCCCGTGACAGGGCGTCTGACTGCCCAGACAAATCAGGATGATGTCGCCGGGCTGAATCTCATCCACCTGCCGGAACCCCTGGCTGAGGCTGTTATCGAGATACAGGTTCTGCCCCGTGTTCCACCATGCTTCATCACGGGGAATATCGTCTAACTCAATCCCCGCCAGATGGTAGGCATCCCGGATCAGCGAGTAGCAATCCTGTAACCCGTGGATAAATTCGCGCCCCAATAAACGCGGCACCGGTCGGAATTGATGCACCCGATCACCACAGACCAACCACCACGGCAGCCTGGTTTTTATCTGCTGTCGGCGGTCTTCGGCACTCAGATGGGGTTGACCGTTAGGATGGCTGTGCACAATGGCCTCAATCTCGGCCATGCCCTCGGCGGTTATCCAGTCATCCGGGTGAATGTCAAAATAGTGCGCCGGATCGGGGGCAATATTGCGGCAGGGAAAATAGCGCCCCCCGGCAATCAGGCCGCACGACTCCCTCACCCCTTCCGCTTGCGCGTGGGCGATAATGTCTTGTTCAATCATGGTATTAACCTAACTTATTGGCACCCAGAAAACCGCCATAGGGCATCGATAACGGGCGGGGAAAACGGATCACGCAGCCGCTGTATTTCTTGGAGCAGCGGTCTTGCAGGGGATTGGAGGTGGACTGGTCTTTTTCATCCGCCACCGGCGGGCCATCATAGCCACAGTCTGCCGAACGGTACTGCCAGCAGCAGATATCCGCCTGAATCACCCGTGCCGGAATTAACGCACCGTCCGTTTCACTGGGCAAGGCCAGCAAATAGGTGACAAAATCCGCATTGGCCTCCTGTTTCTGCTCAATCAGGTACTTACTGACCGCTTCCCGTGTCGGATCGGCCTGCGGGTTGCCATTGAGGAAGTTCACCGCATCCAGATATTGTTCCGGCACCTGATGGCGTGTCACCACCGCCCCCAGTGCATCATGGAAATCCTGATTGATGGCGGTCATCAACCCATTGATATTGGCAAACACCATTTTCGGACGGGCACTGGGGCCTTTCCCGTTCATCTCAAACCCGCTCACCTCAACCGGGTACGCCTCATAGCGCACCCCCTGCCAAATCACCGGCTGTAACCGCCCGTTCATGCCATCATGAAACCGGTAGATATCGCCGCCAAAGGCGGTTAAATCAATTTCATACAGATTGAGAATGGCAGCCTGACCCAGTTCGGTGACCGCAATCCGCATGTCCTGTGGTATATCCCTCATGCCACCACCTCTTCAAACGTACAGTTCACTGACCAGACCACCCGCTGGCGGTTGACCGTCCATGACCGGCAGACAAACGTGCGCAACCGGTTATCGTCACTGGTGCGCCATGTAAACGCCTCCACCGCGCCCCGTGCCCGTAAAAACGCATCAATCTCACGACCCATATCGGCCTGTTCAATAAAATTCAGCTGGTAGCGTTTGAGCTGATGATTGAGGCCGTCTTTGACACGCTGCTCATAGCCATCACCGAACTTAATCACTTTCACACGCGGCGCATGGGACACTTCATAATGATCCTGTGGCCGCCAGGTAAATTCTGGTTTTGTCATATTTCACCTATAAAAAAACCTGCCGAAGAAGGTTAATGTTCCAGCATACCGCCCGGCCTGCGTTCATCCATCAGCACGTCATAAATGGTCTTTTTCACCATCCCTGACATCATCCGTGCATCCTGTTCGGAAAAGTTGCCCTGTGTCTGGACATTAAACGACACGTTGATACTGCCCACCGATACGCCATTACCCCCCTTGCCCATCTCCCGGTTACTGACCACCTTCCCCCGATCGCCCGGTATCATGTACTGATGACCGTTGTTAGCCTTGAATATCTCCGGCTGGTTATTCTCCCCAATCCGGTAGGCGCCGTTTGGGCTGACGGGTCCGCCGTTCTTACGCGCCCCCAGTAAGGCAATCATGGCAGGGACAGCGGCAGTCATGGCAGCCATGCCAAACGTTGCCGCCGTCCCCATAGTGGCCACACTGGCCGCTGCTGCTGCCGGTGCCATTGCCGTGGTGATGGTCGCCCCCGTTGCGACCGCATCCACCTTCGCCGCCGTATTCGCAGCTTTTCCGATGATCATATTCTTGATTTGCTGCATCCCCATCTGGACTAAGGCAGAGACGGCTTCGTTGGTGATGGTTAACGCCAGATTGCGCATGGCTTCATTGGCGGTCTGCGTGCCGGTTAACAGTCCGGTGATGGCATTGGCGGAGCGTTGGCCTAATGCTTCCAGGGAATTTCCCATAAACTGATACATCTCACTCTGCCCCTTCCATTGCTCCCACTGGGCGTTGGTCATGTCATCATTGAATTTACGGGTCAGATCGGCTTTGAGCTGGAGAATTCTTTCGTGTTCGCCGATATCATGGGCATTATAGGCATCCAGTAACGCCATTTTTTGCGTATATTCATTCTGGAGCTGCTGAATCGGATCGACCTGCCCCATTAATGTATCGTTCGTACTAACAGAGGCGCCCACTTTTTTGTTAATGTCCGCTTCCGTTTGTTTCTGCTTATAACGTTCCCTGATTTCCTGTTCGCGCTTGTGGAAATCTTCTTTTTCAATCAATTCCTGATCTTTGATACGGATCAGGTAATCCAGCTCTTCATCCATGCTCGCCTTTGATTTCGCCAACGCATCCTGCTCAAGAAACCACGCTCTGGCAGCAGCATCCCGTTCAAGGTTGTACTTCTCTTCGGCTTGTTTTCTGACTTTTTCCAGTACGTCGGGGGACGTCCCTTTCGGCATGGCTTTGACGGCATCGTATTTCGCCATTTCAAGGCTGTTTTCTTTGTAACCGGTGTTAATCCGCTCTATTTCAGCACGCTGCCGGGCTAACGCATTCGTAATATCATTGGCTCGCTGCTCAGCTTCATCTGCGGCTTTCTTTCTGGCGTTTTCTGCCTTCCTTTCAGCGTCTTCTCTTTTTTGTTTCGCTTCCTTCAGTCGATTTTCTTCTCTGATTTCTTCCTCTATCACTGTCCTCTGCTTAGAGCTTGCGCCCACCTCATCAGCCTTGAACTCTGCGGCCTTTAAATCCCTTTCCAGCCCCTCTTTAATCCTGAGCAGTTCATTGGATTGTTTAAGTTGCTTGATGTAGTCAGCGGCTTTTTCAGATGCCTGATCAGTGCCTTCATTTTTGTTTTTGAGAGCATCCGCATTTTTATTGGTTAGATTTGTGTTGTCAGCAATAGCTTTATTGGTGAGATCAAGCGCCTTTTTATAATTACTTTCGACCGTTTGCATATCCTCAAGCTCACCCTTAGCCAAGGCTAACTCTTCTCTGAGTTCCTTCATTTTTTTCTCAGATGGTGTTGCAAATATTAGCCCAGCATTATGATCAGCGTAGTATTGAAGGCCGCTTACCTTGACTTTTTGCTTCTTTGTCTGTTCACGCTGTTCATCTAGCTTTCTTTCTAATTTGACTTTATTTTCTTCAAGCTTAACTTTACTCAGCGCCTGTAGATTGCCAGTCAAACTCTCAACCGTATTAGATAAGTCTTTCGCCTCTTTCTTCGCATTTTCTGCTTGGTCATGGAAATAATAAAGCGCTGTTGCGGCTAGCATCACCACCCCCAGTGGCCCACCTAAAAATGCCATCGCGCCTTTCAGTCTATTCATTGCAACGCTGGCCGTGTTTGTCGCAGCGGTCAGCCTTGTCTGGGCAGTGGCGGCAACATCTTGTGCAGTTCTGTATGTCGCTGTGGCTGTCGTTGCCGTGGCTTTAGCAGCGGTGAATCGGGCAAGTGCCGCTGTAGCAGCGTCGGTGCCCCTGA
Organism: Steinernema scapterisci; assembly: GCA_000757745.1. Lineage (NCBI taxonomy): Eukaryota > Metazoa > Nematoda > Chromadorea > Rhabditida > Steinernematidae > Steinernema > Steinernema scapterisci. Next base: position 10,457 of record AZBW01014892.1, read on the forward strand.
CGACAGCATATTCAGCCTCGGCATGGCGTAATGCCTCAATCGCAGCAATTTTATCCATTTCTGCTTTACGCAATGTCATATTGGCGGCATACAGTGCGCTTTCTGCTTCTGCTTTATTCGCTTGCGCTAACGCGATAGATGACCTGACGTTTGTGATTTTCTGACTCGCCGCCAGTGTCATCGCACTGACCATCCTTGACCCCATCACAGCAGCCAAGGCAGTGGCAGCCCCCGCAACCAGATCCATATTTTCACTGACCGTGACCAACGTGCTATTAAACGCTTTCAGTGCCGTCTGAACCGTAGTGGATTGACCAAAAAACTTGGTCATATTGTTTGCCGCCATTTCGATTGACTGGCTCATGGTTGCAGATGTTTTATCAAATTCTTTCGCGATAGTGCTGGCCTGCGCCAGAAAAGCCTTCGAGACAACCTTAGCCGTTAATTTACCCTCTGCCGCCATCTTCCTTAGCTGACCGATATTTACGCCGAGGTGGTCACTCAATGCTGCAATTAAACGACTGCCGTTCTCAGACATGGAGTTAAATTCTTCACCGCGCAGCACACCCGAAGCCATCGCCTGCGAGAACTGAATCATAACGCTTGATGATTCTGCCGCCGTTGCGCCTGAGACCACCAGACCTTTTGCCACGGTTTCGGTTAATTTCGCCACCTCATCAGCCGACATCCCATAACTGCGCGTGGCTCTTTCAAGGCGACCATACAACGCAGCCGTAGCATCCAGATTCGCACGGGAGTTCTGGGCAATATTGAATACACGCTCGGTCACTTCCGCCAGTGTTTCATTGGTTTTAATGGAGTTAACCAGTTTGTTATTCACCACAACCCACGCATCGGCATAACTGGCTATTTTCTCCACGGATAAAGCGGCGGTGACCGCAGTGGCTGCCCGTGACAGACTGAGTAACGCTTGTTCGGCCCCCTGCACTGAACGCCCTGTTTGATTAAAACGCTGCTCTACCTGACTCATGCGCGAATCCAGTTGCCGTTGCGTTGTCAGAAGTTGCGCCACATCCATTGATACCTGATAAACAATATTGCCGACCTGCGTTGTCATTTTCCGATCCCCTTAAAACAGAAAACCCCGCCGAAGCGAGGTTATGGTTGATTAGTGTAGATAACTGCCAATAATAAGCCCCGTAATGAGGCTTCTGTCTAAAGTGGCGTGAGAAAAAATCCCATGCTGGCAAGATCTATTTAATTAAAGTGAGTCTTTATTAGCATTATTTATCTCTTTAGCACATTCAATATGATTCTTGAATTCATATTGCAAGAGAAGGTATCCAGATGAACTATCGCTAGCTTTAGCACTCAATAATAAAGAACCAACATTATTTTTTTGCAAAGCTTCGCTTTTAGATTCCCATTTTGCACGTAAAACTCTTTCTTTTTTATTTAATCCTTCCATCCAATCTCTCGGCTCATTCCATATCGAACTGGGTAATAGCAAGTCAGTTTCCTTACTTTCACCGTAAATCGAATCAAGAGATGTCTTTAGGTCATTAAATTTAACCCTTAGAGAAATGCCATATGCGTCATTTTCGATATCGTTACCAATAGCGCGTATTTTGCAAAGCCCGAGCGTTGGGGAGATAAAAAGTGCATAGATTTTAAAAGAATCATTTTTTTTAGGTAATTTGTCCACTAGATAAACATTTGTAACTTTAGTTGGCTCTAGTGTGTTACCGATCATATCCTCAATATTTTTCTTCGTTAGCCCCATCTGTAATCCAAATGGTCCACTAGCCGCTGGCAGTAATTGTTGCTCGGTTTTCAAACTATCTACTTGTTGATTATCTTCTGGAGATAACTCTTTTGAGTCACATCCAACTAATAAAACAGCGCCCACAAGCAGAGCAATTACATTCTTCCTCATCATAACCCCTCATCATTAAATTTTGCTCATGATACCAATCAGTTGGCGCAAAACAATGCAAAAAGCCACGATTAAGTGGCTTTAGAAATGCAAAACCCGCCGAAGCGGGTTAGCGGGATTAGATTTATAACGGTTAAGCATAATTATCGTATATTCGCTCTTTGCTGATAATATTGACCAAGTGGTGGCAAGATTCCATTGACAGCTTCATTTCTGAACCCCATAGAGCCATATCACGCTGATCTAGTCCAATCGCACTCCACGGGAGGACGCCTTTAATTCCGCGACCATATGGCGTCAATACATCTATAAATTGCTTTTTCGTGCAGTCATAGACTCTGACCTCGCCAATTTTTATCATTCCCTGCGCCCATAATCGGCCACCCAGAATGGTTTGTATATGGTCACAAACTAAATAATCATGCCTTAAAAGCAAGCATTTATATATTTGCTTAGCAATACCAATACCCTGATATTTACGTAGTATTTCAATGCCTCTAATCTGTTTACCCGTTTTTAGAGTGTCATAGTCATAAAAGTTAAAATCATTAAATGCTACCCTGCCAATCAGAGAGTCTTCATTGGGTTCATGCATATCTAATGACAATAATTCTTCAATTATCTGCCATTCTTTTAATCCTGCTCTTTTTAGAGCGGCTGCGTGATGCGAGTAGAAGTCTTCTGTCCCGCACCCCATTTCGACTAATTCGCAATAGTAATCGAATTCACTACCAATTAATGCATATTCAACCACTCTGACTAAATCACCGTCAGAAGATAGGTAATAAAATGTATCTATTATTGCCTCTGATGTGCTGAAAGGCTTACGCGTTAAGTCTTTAGAATAGTTTTTAGTGAAGTTTGGAGCCAATTCCCTATCTCCGGTTTAGTGAAGAGATAAACTTTTATATTGTGACATATAGCCAATAATTGAGGATTTAATCAGCTCTATAGCTTTATCAACATCTGCGCACAGCTCAGGGTACTGTGCTTTAGGGTCTACTATAACATTCACTTTGTTGCGCCTATATGAGAATTCCGCAAAAGGAACAACATAAAAAGCATCACTTTTCTTATCGTTGTTTATTGTAACAATAAATATTTGACGATTGGGATCACTTCTAAAGCTCAGACGACGGATAAAAAACTCTTTCTGCAAACAATCATCAAAGAACCTATCAACTATTTCTGTCGAGTGGCTAATAGTTTGTATAGATCTGGTATGCTCAGTTCTCATATAGCCCCCTAACATCATGAAGTTAATATAAAAATCATTACCATTTATCTCATTGATAAATATAACTGAGGTAATATTAGACCGTTTGAACCTTAGGTTCAACAGCTTAAACTCTATTTTAGTTGTCTGTTTAATCATCATAATGCATCAAATAATACCCAATTACTTCAACTTTTAGCCATCCTTGGCTTGGAGTTACACGCTGAGTTTGTAACCCTGTAATGCTTTCATCATCGGTCTCATATCTTCTTCATGTATCATCAGATAGCCAGCGCGTTGCGTCATCTCAGTGAAGTCATTCAAAGTAGCAACATGGTGTTGCGGGGTTAGCATCTGAGTACAATGCACCTCGCCATTTTTCAATTCCATCAGCAAGCGGCCTGTAAAACCCGTGTAACCATGAAAGATCGGAATTTCCTCTTTTCCTAAAAACTCACCTTCAACGGCTTTAGTCGCCAAATATTCGATAGCAGAGGGTAACTGTTCGCCCGTTAATTCATTGATATGTTTTATCCCAAACTCATGATGAACCATTTGGTATAACTTTTTACTGCTTACGCCATATTTGCCTATCAGTGTATTAACCAGCCCACGAAGAGGAGTGCGATCCTGAGTCGTGGTTTTCTTCGCTGTAACCTCTCCCGTTGTCCAGTATTCGTAAAGCACATCATCGCATGACGTTATCCCTGATAGCGACATTAACTTTATTCGGGTTGATAGTAGCTAACCACCCAGCAAGTTTACGAAGAGCGAGACAAGCCATATCCCTATTTTTACCATCTGCGGCAACTATGGTGATTTCCACCATAGTTGATTTAAAGCGTTTATTTAACTTAGCTAGCTGGCTTTTCCAGTCCATCCCCATCCCCTCAACCACCGGCTTCATCGGCACATACGGCTGACCGTGATAATTCACGATAGCGAGATCTACGCCATAAAATGGCACATTGAGGGTTTGAGTTACTGCCTTAACTGTTACAATGGTCACGCTTAGATTCCTAATCAAACTGGGCAATTCAGAGGCCTCTGACTATGGCTGTAGTCAGGGGCTTCGTCATTTCGGTAGGACGCTATTAATTACCAAGTGTCACTTTTTGTAAATAATAGTCATTTAAAATTGGGACACACTTCGAATATTCAACTATTTGTACCCATATGATAGGTATTTATCCCTTTTTATCACTAAACACCTTCAATAAGTCAGCAGATTTGATTAAATGGTAGATTGACACCCTTAAATAATCATTTTTTTCAGATTGTTACCACTGATGTCACTTTTTGATTATTTCATCCTCACCAGTTTTCGTTTACCGCTGAGCAATTCACGGGTGCGTTTATCATCGGCCTCAATCACCGCGTCGTATTCTTCACGGGTGAAGCCTTTTTCTTCCGGGAACTTCGCTTTCAGCATCATCTGGAATTCCGTCATGGTTAACCGCTCGGCTTCCGTGCGTGACATGGTGAAGTGGGTACGCGCCGCATTGATGTATTCCACCGCATGGAACGCATCAGAGTAGGCTTCTGTGCCTTCGTGACGCTGGAGTTTGCGCAGTTTGACTTTGCCCATTACCCCGTGGGTGATAAGTTCCTGGGCTATCGGGATCATATCCTTCACCGGCATGCTGCCCGGACGATAGACCACGCCCCGCTGTCCGGGGTGCCACTCCCCCGTCAGGGCGTCAGTGTCCTCTTCACAGCAGGCCTGTATCACCGCCATTGCGGTCGATAAGACCGGACGACCAAATACCGGCTTATGCATATGGGTCAGCAGCCAGTCGGGTAACGTGCCGTAAGCCTGCATCGCCTGTTGCACCAGTGCCTGTGCGGGCGCGCCGTTCAATACTGTATATGCCTCGACGATTTGCCGGGGGGTGCCCAGCCGGGTCATGGCCGCAAAAGAGGGACGCAGTAAAAAATCATTTTTCGCCGTGGAGATCACCATCTCCCCGATTTCAAGTATGGGTGTCATAAAGCCTCCTGAACATAATCAAGGGCACTGCGCCAGTACCCTTTGTGATATTCAGCCCCGCCGATCAACCGCCGGCGTTCTGCTTGGTCACGGCTTCTTCAATCAGCCAGTCAACCGAGTCGGCATCACTGACTTTTAACTCGCCGGAATAGGTGGCAATCTCATTGGCACCGAACTGGGATGACCACGAGGTAAACACCATATAGCCCTGCAACACAAAGGCATGGTCGCCCGTGAAATCCATTTGTACCCAATAGGCCGGCTGACGACCGGCCTGCACCTCTTTCGGGATTTCCTTCAGCAGACGCAAGGGGCCGAAGTCCTCTTTTTTATCTTCCTTGCGGTATTCCCCGTCAAAGCTGATGGTTAAGTCCATGCTGGTGACGACACTTTCAACCAGCCCTTTGGAATCATCCGCTTCAGACGTCAGGGTGTTGGGGGACAGGTCAAAGGATTTGGTGGTCAGCGCCCCGATGCGTAAAAATGCGGCTTGTTTCGGTGCGTTGTCAGGGCAGCCCTGAGCAATACGAATAATGGCATGACGACCAATCAGTTTATTGGTCTCTACCGGGCAATTTGCCATATAAATAACCTCTTATGGGTAAAAGAAAAAAGGCCGCATTAAGCGACCTCGTTTGAGTTTTGTTTGTTTATGACAAACAACGGAATGAGAGCCTGAATATCGTTCGGTTTTCTTCTGAAGTGATGGGCGATGGCAATCCCCCCACATTGAATACTGAGTTTAATTGATCGTCATCAGGGTTGTTGGCGACAAAATTCAATATTTCAACCGCTCTCTCCATCACGGGAATGGGCTTGCCTTGCTCAGAGACTAAAATCACATCAATGTAATCATCCGCACTTAACCCAGCCAGCCGCCCGGAGCCGCCAGCAGGTTGAATGACGAGATATTGCTGCGTTTGGGTATTCGCCTTTTCCTCCCACTTCAATCTTTGAGCGATAAAGCCCTCCGTTAGATTTCCACGCGCTAAGTAATCGAGAAAGTCATCAATAATCACAGCCTCAGTTCCTCCGCAATGGCAGCGTCAATCAGGGCTTTTGTTTCTTCAAAACCGGCCTTGAGGAACGCTTTCTTTGCCGTTGGGCGCTTGAATTTCTGTACCACTTTCGGGTCATGCACAAAGGCGGCATACGTGGCACTGTAACCCACTCGACCCGTGAACAGCGTGCCGCTAACGCTGACCTCCCGAAAGCTTGAGTTGATGAGTGTCTTTGTGTCGATGGGGGTATAAACAGCGGCCTGCCTGCCGCCAATATCTAATGCTCTGTGCATCGCCCTGCTGACTTTGTTTGACTGAATATCACCCACCATTTTAGCCAGTGAAGCCTTGGCTTCTCTGATGCCTCTCACGCTGGTTGCCATATCACGTCCTTATTTTGTAATCAGGATCTTGCCTAAACATGTTCATGTCATAGCTATCGACAGCGCGGATTGTTGAACCACCCGCTTTAACCTTTCGCGGATCAGGCTCTGATCTTGTGTCATCCTGAGTGATATAATCACCCACTTCGGGTCGTCTTACGGGCTTACCCTGGTGTAACAATTCGGTATTGAAAACCCGTCGAGAAATAAATTCACTTCCGTTGGCATCAATGGCCTTTTCATTCGTGGATACCCAGTTACAGTCAATAAGGTAAGGTGCGCCGAAAGTGATTTCATCCGCCCATGTTCCGCCGAAACTGACAGGGTAAACGGTCGCCACGCTCTTGTAAGACCATCGTGACATTTTAGCCATATCACCCCCTGAACACGCCGAACTGAACAAAACTCAGGGGTTTATTGATGGGTAAAGCCTCGGTGCACCCCTTCACATCCAGTTTTGATAACAAATGAGCCAGTTGCTTTCTTCCATCATCGAAGTACTGATATGAACGAGAAGCACCAGAGGGGGCACGTTCTGACGTTGTCTTTCTCACGTCAGCAGATGACAGCATTAACACAACGGCATAGAGCTTGATCAACAACACGGTTGACTCTGGGTATCCCGCAGCATGTAAGCCATCATCAATACTCTTAGCCACAGTGATAAATGCATTGATAATAAAATCAGGAGCCTCAAAGCCCATTGAATCCAGCAATTCCTGAACCTGCCCGAGGGTAATTTCTACAACCATGAAACCGCCTGAGTAACAAAGGGGCAAGCGCCCCTCTCTGTGATTAGCCCGCCGCCGTATCCTTCGCTTTACTGCCAGAAACCGGCTTACCGCTTAACACCGCTGCAAAGGGGACGTTTTTACGGTCAAACTTGCGCTGCCAGTTAGCCGCTTTAGCGATATCCGTGATTGACGGGGTTTGATTCGGGTCCTCTTCACCCAGCCAGCTGAATCCCGCCGGTTGCAGAATAAAGGTCTTACGTTCCCACAGGACTTCAGCGCCCCCGCCATTACCGCCCGATGCCTTGCGATCCAGCTCGACGGGCGTATGAGGATTGCCACTGCCGTAACCAAAGGCCCCGCCACCAAAAAAGACCGTGAGATAACGCCCATCGTCATATTTCAGGCTGTCATCCATGAACAGGGGCTTACCGAGGTAAGTTTGTAAGATAATACGGCCTTCTGAATCACGGATCGTTTCAATCAGGTTTTTGGTTGCCATCTGTTTCATCACCACAGAGTGAACCCCGATAGCACTGAATGTGTCGGCGGCATCACCGGCGGTAAACGCGGCGTCAATCAGGTTATTAGCGGAAATTTCATCTCCGCCCTGAACCACCATGTCACTATCATCATTCGCGATGTTGCTGCCAATCACCCCACGCGCCGTCCCAATCAGGTAGCGCTGCCATTGGCGAGTCCAGTAGGTACCAAAGCGGTTGCGAATGTGACTCATGGGTTCACTGTTTGCCAGTTCTGCGGCTAAGTCCGCCACACCATAACCTTTGTTGAGATATAACACGCGCGCTTTAAGGCTCGACTGGCTGGCCTTACCTACCTTACCGATCTGATCGGGGTTATCCGACGTGGCATTGGGTGCTTCGTTCGCATCCAAATCGTTCCAGTAGTTAATGGTTGCTGTACCTTGCCCCTCTGAGGCAATGGTATCCAATTGAGGCAGGCGGGTAATGATGCCCGATTCAAACACGGCGGTTTTTTCTGGGCTGTTCAGGGGTGCAATCGATTGATAATAATCACCACGAAAAATATCGGATAAACGAGTGGTTGCCATTAATTTTTACTCCTAATTTATTGGGTTTTCTGGAGGCGTTTGAATTCCTCGGGTTCTTCATCAAATAAACGGATGCGTTCAGCTTCCGTATAGTCGTGCCAGGTTTTACTGCCGCCTCGGGCAACCGTCTGGCGCACGCCTTCACCGCCGGTGCCGGTCGCTTTACTGCCGATAACAACAGGCGCAAACAACTTGTTGCTACGAAATTCTTTTTCTAAATCGTCAAGGGTGAGTGCGGACGGCTTCCCTTCGGCATCAATGACGCGTGTCTTTCCCTCTTCAACAATGAGGCGTGATTTGATATGAGGAAGGATCAACGCGGCCCCGTCCCCCGCCAGTTTCACCGCCAAAGATTGCGCCACGTTATCTACCAGCAACGTGCGTAAATTGCTGTCTTTTTCATCGAGTTTGGCTAACAGCTCTTTTTCACGGGAAGATAATTTTTCAGCCCAGCTCTTTTCCAGTGCTTCAATATCCCCATTTTTGCGAGCCTGTTCATCGGCGGCTTTTTTCGCCGCGTCTTCCGCCTGTCGGCGTTTTTCCTGCTCTGATTTTTTCTCAGAAAGCAGTTCATCCACTTTCCTCTGCAAACCAGAGACATCAGGCATGTCTGGCATACCTTCAATGTGTAACTGATATTGGTCGCCCTGCGCTTTGTACAGGGCTTTTTGCTCACCAGAAAGCGCCTCAAATTCGTCTTTCGTTAATAAAAATTTAAACATCGTCAACCTCGGGTCTGGATGATGCAGTCACTGACTGCGGAGAATAAAAAACCCGCGCATGGGCGGGTCTGTGTTATTTCAATGCAATGTCGGCTCGCTTAAATGCGTCGGGTGCCAGTTTTTGCATCTCCTTGAGCGTCATTGGGGTAAAGTTTTTGTGTAGTTGTAATTGAGCGAATCGCTCTGGTGAAAGCCCACCATCACGAAACAGCGCCCCTCGAGTGGGCCCTAATATCAAATCCTGCCGCTGGGCTGGCTGACGTGATAGCCACTCATAATAGTTTTCCTCTCCCCACTCCGAACGCCCCACTGGCTTTGTCACTATCAAATCGACATGCTTATCATTGAGTATGGGCAACCTTCGACTTCGACACCGTGGATGCAGCGGTGGCATCGGCCCCTCGCCAACCGGATATCGCTTAGCGGACAGCGCCCGGCACGTTGCTGACGTTTTGTTATCAAGAATGGCGCTAAACTCTTCTTCTTTGATGAGATCGTTGTTTTCTTTGTAAAACGCCTGGGCCGCGCCAGTGTGAGCATGTTGAATGGCGGTACTGGCTATCGTCTGATAGTTGTAAATAAGACGTGATATCGTCGAGGTCGTGACGGGCGTTTTATCCATCATCGTGCCGTTAATCGTGGCTTGCAGAGCCTGAACATCATGCTGTGCTGCCATGGCTAACACAACCTGATTCTCGACTTGCTGTATAGAGCTGGTCACCCAAGAGGCGATAAATTTCTTGAGAAATAATGACCCTCCCCATGCAACAAGCCCCAATGGAACATTGATAATCGATTTCTCGAGGGTTTCCTTCGAGGGCTGGCTAACCGTCTTTGCCACCGCCTGAGACAGGCTATCGGCTTCAAGCCGGCTTGATTCAATACCGATATCGATAACCGACTGCAATAAATGTGCTGAGTAACCCGTCATAACAGGCGTCAGTGCTCGCTTGAGTTCAGCAATAACGGCATTCAGTTTTGTTCTTGATGAAATTTGACCAGAAAAGTGGGCTAATGCCTTCGCCACCGCAGCCCTCAGTTCCTTTTGCATTGCTTCATCATCAACCATACCGGCTTTCAATCGCTCAAGGAGGATCTGGATCAGCATTGCATTATCTAACATCAACCGTGATTGCATATTCACCTCTAAAACAGCGAGTTAGCACGCGATGCTTCCAGCGCCTCAATAATATCTTCTGGCTTTTCATCTTGCGGCACGAGGTTGATGCTTTGCTGGTACTTAACAAAATCAATCAGGCGCATGGCACCCGATTGAACCGAGGCCAGTAATGCCGTCATCGCCGCTGAATCTAGTTGGGCGATATCATAGGATTTGTTGAGTTCGATGGTTGTCTCACCACTCCCGGCAAACTGAATGCAGAAATTAAGCGCCCTGTTAAAGGCTTGCTCAACATTACCCGCACACAATGAAAGCACGGAGTTATCTGTTTGCGCCTCATCTTGCGCCTGTGTAGCTGTTCGTGCCGACGTGCCACGCTCCACTAACTTAGCGCCCAGCATCGCCATTTGCTTTTCTCGCCGTTCTGCCACGGTGATTTGTATATTGCGCTCTTCGGGTTGGGCGAATTTCATATCGCCGTTTGGGGGAAGTAATATTCCATTGCGTGACCCGACCGTAAAACCCTCAGAAAAATACTTATCGGCCCATGTCTCAGTCAGTCCGGTTAATGCCACCATCGGCTGCCCGACGGTGTGTGCTGATTCGGCAATATCGGCTTCGGCCTGATAGTGCTTGATGTTCACATAGGCGATATCCGCCAGCGGCGGTGCATCCGGCGTGTGGTCATTGTTCATTGATCCAATCCATGACCACGGCAATTCAGATAATGGCTGACCGGTGGCATCTTTCAGCTCTACCCAATCATCCACCAGTAAATTGCTGTCCTGATACCAGTGCCGCGAATGTGCCCTGCCATCAATGAGCCGTAACTCAATCCAATGATCGACCAGTTGCAAATCAAAATAGTCCGAGTCTTTCGGCTCCCTGTAATGCACCACCACCAGTGACGTTTTCCCGTTCGTCACCCGCCAGTTAATAATTTCCTTGGCGGTAAATAAGCGGATATAGGGACGGCCTTTTTCAGCCTCTGACTGGATGCCGGAGCCTGAGAAATCAGTCAACAAGCCCGCTCTGCCACGCTGTAACACCTGAGAAAGCGCATCACGTATCATTTGTGTCAACGGTTGCCCTTCACCATCAATGTCGGTTTCCAGATATTCAATGCCGCCTGAGATATCAATTTTGACGGGCTTATTGAATGCAATACCCAGCAACCCGCTCAATGTGCGTCCCGTGGCGTTGATAAACGATGCCCGAAGCAGATAGCGTTTGTAACGTTCATTGCTGAAGTCATCCCGCGCTTTCTTGTCTGCGGGATGGGGTAGGTACTTTTCTTTTCGGCTTTTGACCACCCGCTCGCCATCAACACAATCCCCGATCATGTTCCACTCGGGCAAAAATTCGGTGTACGCCGGATGCGTGTAATCCACGTTGGTATTCATGTCAGTTCCAGTTGAAATTAAGTTTTTGGGTAAAGCGCTGAGGTTTATGCAAAACACGATACCGCGTTGCATCCCAATCGTGGTCTTCCTGTTCGGTATCAACATCATCAGGATTTTTAGTGTCACGCACTAAGACGGGGATACGGCTTATCCAGCCTCTACAATGGTCGAATACATAGAACGCGGGCTTTTCCGGTAGGCCTGATTCTGATTGCTTGCCCTCAATGACTGCCTCCAGCATATCCGCAAAGATTGAGGCACCATTGATGCGAGAACCGGGCTTTTTATTGGCCTCCAGCCACTTCACGCCCTGTTTTTCCATCTTCTGCGCAATGGAGTCCTCATTATCTCCTGTGTTGAAAATGGAACTGTCAGCGGGACCCGTGCTCACTTTTTTGCAGATACCGGGCATCATATTTAACTGGCCTTGTGTCTTACTGCCCTGTTTAATTTCGTCAGGTTCTGCAACATCTTCACCCATCAGGCGGCTATCAATCCACTTCACCCCCTTGGCTACATTGGTCGATGACATATTGAGGCCTTTATTCAGTTCATCTGGCGGGCAACCGTACCACTCGCCTATCAAAATTAATGATCCTGATGGCGGGCAAAATTGACGCCCATCAGGCAGTGTTGCTGCTGTCCCGTCAGATTCAGCCCACCACAGATTGGCAAACGGCTTTGATTCCCCCCAGTCGTGAGAACGATCAACTGTCCAGCTATCCGGTATTTTGAATGGCTTGATAACGTGATGATTGGCATTCCACAGATGGTCAAAGCGTCCACCGCTGGTGACATCCCAAGAGCCTTCAACCCATGCCTTTCTTCGATTGGGGTCTTTGATGTTCATCAATGTGGCGATGTACTGCGGGTCTAGGTAAGGGTTTTCTTTGAAAGAGCCATGAACAGCAACACGGGTCAGGGTGATGTCTTCTTCTCGTTCTGTCTGCGGGTTAAACACCTTTTGCGTTTCACGGATAACCGTTCCACGCGGTGCAGGTTCGATAAACCGTTTCTTAACCCATGTGTGACCGATACCAAATGGATTGGTTGTACTGAATGTTTCCAGCGGGATAGGCTTTAACAAAGAACCGTCTTCAAGCGGATAATCTTCTGGTCTGAATGATGAACGGCGGCACGAAAACATCGCTTCATAGAAATCAGGAGACTTCTGTTTGGTTAATTCGTTAAAGCCGATAAAAGGGAATTCCTGCCCGTGGTAGTCCCAGTAGTCATCAGCCTCTTTACCAAACCGAAATAACAACTCTTCACCCGTTGGCCATACCCAACGTAATTCAGATGCCGACGCCAAAAAACGCGTACCATCCTTAAATAAGCGATACATACGCTTGGATTGAGTTATGATGTCCGCAAGGTTTTTGTATTCAGTATCGAAAATAACACCACGCCAGAATGAACCGTATCCCACGCCGACATTGCGTCGAAAGCGGGCTAGTTGTGCGGCTGTTTTGCCGGGGCCTCGTGTACCTTCATACAGAATTTCGTTACACGGGCAACTTAATGCTAACGACTGTGAGCCGGGTAGCGGTTTCCAAACCACATTGTAATTCATCCACCCAATACCTCGCCCTGCTGTTTCTGAGCCACTTTTTCCCAATCATCGACGCTATCGCAAGCAGGAACCGGCATGATGTTGTGTGTAGCCACCACATTTTGATCAACCTGTTCTTTAAATGCCTGAACAGCAATGTGCTTACCGAGCAGCTCAAGGTTCTTCACTTTGTCCGGCCATTTGATTTTCTTGAGTAGAGCGGCAGTGTCTTGTGACCCTATTTCCAACACTTCCATACCTGATAATGTTGTTCGCCAGACTTTAGGCCAATCCTTGACGGCTTTCAGTTCCCCGCCATCATTGAGAATGTCGAGGACATCCATTTGATCAATTTCAACTAGCCGCTTTAATACATAGGCGGCATTAATTCCCACCTCTTCATTGCGTTCAGCTTTGAGTTCAGCAATGCGTGATTGAATATCAGGTTTTGACAAGTTCTCAGACGCAGTGCGGTTTGCAGTCTTCTCGCTGTACCCCGCACGAATGGCCGCTTGTGTGGCGTTCAAATCAACGAGGTACTCGCGACAAAACATCTCTTGTTTGTCGGTGAGTGCCATTTCTTTTTCCCTTATAAAATAAAATGCCCGCTTTTATGCAGGCATTATGATTAAATCAATCTTTGTATATCGCTATTTATAATGAATTTACCCTGACAAATTCAGATATCACATCAAATTTTGACGCGTATTCTTCAGCTCTTTCTTCAAGAAAACGTTCATTTAGCTTAGAAGTTTCATTCACAAAATTAACTATATAATCACGCAATGTTTCGGAATCCAGATCTCTCTTAGCTATTAATGCACCATAAGCGGATTTTAAAAATCTCGCTTCATCAAGAGGATGTCCTGTGTGCCAAGTATCAATCTTCAGCCATGAGTTAAATTTTTTCAGTGCTTCTTCCATACTAATTTCCCTTTATATTTTATGAGAACGTGAATATTAGACTTTTATGAAATTCATTCAATTTGAAAAGTAATAAGCAAAACGCTATCAAGCACCCGTTTGTGGAGGCTTTGTGTAGTTCTATAAAATGATTTCTTCATCAGTCGGCAAGCGATAAAGTCCGTTTTTCTCTCTAATACCAATATCCATTAGCATCATGCCAAACTGATGCAGGAAAGCATTCATGTAATGCTTCCCGCGTCTACTCAGTCCCGGAGCTTTCCCACCGATAAAGACCACGCGTTCGCAGATTTTTTTATCGTAGGGTTCAAGCAATCTATCGTAAAACAATGCCTGACTACGGGGACTGAGCTTTTCACTTAACCGCCCATCAAGCAGACCCGCAATGAAGTGCTGGTTGATCTGTATATCACCAAACAGATGTCGATACACAAGGCTCTGATTGATTTTCATTAGGTGATAGCAGTAGGCTTCGGCAACACGCCAGCATAAAAACTCATGGGTTGGCATATTCATGCTTTCGCGCCCCCAAGGTCGGGGATCAACACCTGCATTTCATTAGCCAGTTGCGCCCTTGCGGACTCAATTCTTTGCTTCTCACCACCCACGCCCCAGCCATTCATGATCCTCGCTGCGGTGCTGACTCTGCGCTTCTTACTTTGATACTCCAGTTCAAGTCGATTAGCCTGAGCAAATTTACCCAAGTGACCAAGAATAAAAGCACGGAAAGTTTGGTAAACCTTCACTTCAAAGGCAGGGGAGAGCCAAGCGGCATAGCGTAGAGCAATGAGTTCATGTGCCCATGTTCCCCGTTCGTTACCGCCGTGAATCTTTCTAAGTATTTGATTTTGTTCCAAGGTGTTTTTTAGCACCTTGGTCACTTCCTCAACAAATTCCCGAACACCATCACTTTGCAAAAACTGACTCGGTTTCTGCCATGTCTGCGCTAACCCTCCTACGATTGCAGCCTTATGTAAATCATTAAGGTTGTAGGTGCCATGCTCATTACTACGAACATGAATGTTTTCAATAACGATAGCTGGGTAACTCATGGTTAAGTTCCTTTTAGTGATAAACCTTGCGCTCAGGAATAACCAGCCCAAAGAGGGTTAACCAGACCACTGCTGGCATTCCTCAAGGCTTATCCTGAAAGGTTCTTTGGTATATACGTCGAGCGAGACGCAGTGGATTTAGATATGACAAAGTCATCACCAAATGCGATAACTTGGAAAAACATTAGGTATATTGATTAGTTAATTTTTACTATTGAGATCTCATATGATTAATACAGGCGTCTTACTCAGTCACATAGTATTAGTGTGGGCATACCTTTCGCTCCGTTCATCACAAAAAAAAGAACAAGCACGGTATCTTTATTCTTTATTTAAAGATCATGAACAATTTATCGGGAAAAGCCCGGATTACATTATTAGCAAAACAATGAAGCCATACCATTCTGGCACTAAGGAGCATGGCGTAGAGTTTGTACAATGGAAAATCGGAAAATTAATTATTGAAGCTTGGTTTAAAAATGAGGCATGCACTTGCATAGACTTTTATTTGCCAAAATGGCTCACTGACACTGCTCCCTAATATACTCCTGCAACCCCAGGATCATTTGTTCTGAGGTGGCAATGCGCTCTCTGAGTAACCAATAATTTCGGATAGCGGAGTCTGTAGGTCTGGCGAGGGCTGCATCATCCATGCCGGAGCTGGCAACGGTTTTAGACACGGGGCACTTGGCTTGGATGTACACCCGTTCAGGATGAGCAAGAGAAGCAGAGTGCAAC
>KN167723.1:0-16871 GCA_000757745.1 Steinernema scapterisci
GAGGTGGGTAGGTGGGGAGCATTCTGGGGAGAAACTGGGAAGCACTGGGAAGCGCTACCCACTTTCGTGAATACCAACATTTCTACCCACTCGGCGAGCGACGAGTGGGAAGCAACTGGGAAGCACTGGGGAGCGTTACCCACTTTCGTGAATACGGCCACAGAATCCCCTAAACTCCTCACCTCTCCAAACGCGCCTTCTCCAAGCTTTTTGCGCATCTTCAGCGATTCATGGCTGAGAATCCATGGCGTTCGGTCGACGGCGTACTTGATCTTCACGCCGGTGTCCACGGAGATCGGCGTTCCTGAGGACAAGTGCCAGTTGATGAGGTCCCTGATGGTTCTCTCCTGAAAATGAGAGATATGAAGACAATAGCATTTGGGAAGCGCGCAACACAGAGCTCGGTTGAAGGCGCGAAACGGTGTCCAAACGTTCCGTCGCCGGCAGCAGCCCTCAACATGGGAAACGAAAATATGGAAATCGCAGCGAAACGCCGACCGAAATTCTCTCTCAACGGCGCGGATTTCGGCAGTCAACGCGCTTGATAAGATGGGCATCAGACCACTGGAGTTCGCTCAAAAAGACGCCCGGAAATCTCCAAAATTTCGACGGAACAACCAGAAAAGAGCGCTTGACAGGGTGACACGTAACAGGCCTTCACGAGGCTGTCTTCCGAGCTTCACATAGGACACAAAATCCAGCGCTATCCACCGAAAATCGCGAAAATCCCACATAAACTGTCCAAAAGCCGCATCTAAACGGATCAAAATGATCGTTCCCAAAATGTCCAAAAGCATCGACTTATGACCACAGAAACGGCAGAAAAATGGACGAAGATTCGAAGGATTTCCGGCACAATTTGACAACGTTTGTTGCCCGAAATTCAGCATAAATCTTCGCGAAGCAACCGGCCATTTTACCAGCAACGGATCATCGTAAAAAGCCCAAAATGACCCGAAATCATCCCTTACAAATTCCGGAATTTCGCGTCGTTTTTAGGAAACAAGGAAGCGCGCCAAAAATGTTCCCGTCAAGATCTGAGTCACCCAGAAAACACAAAATTCACTCACCCCATGCGCCTCAAAGTAGTACAGATTCTTCGTCGCATTCCGGTTGACCGTGAAATGAAGCACCTTGTCATCGGCCCTCACACTGAGCACGATAACCACGCAGTCGTCCCCGTCGGTCTTGCGCACGAGGAAATCGCCTTCTTTCTTCAGCAACGGCTGGATGTCCTTCTGCGGCAGCATCCCGTGGAAGAAGTCGCAGAGGCAAATCGCGTCGGCATCGTTGATCACCTCTTCGGGGTCGCAGGACAGGGAGGACGACGAAGCTGAAATCTCGCTCTTCGGAGTTGTTACGAGGACCGCGGCGTTCAGCGGGCGACACTGAGGAGATGCCACTTTTGACGACATCGTCGAGGGAGTCGACCGGTCGCTGGAGTTCAAATGGGGGCGAGTGAGGGGAGACGGAAATGGGGAGGACGGGTGGATAGAGTCTAGTCTGGGTTGTTCTGCAGGTCTAGTAGACTGTTGGGTCTGTTTTGAGACGTTGGGGAGGGTTCCGACCGGTTGCTGGAGCTGGCAGGGACAAAGAGGACGGAAGGAGGATCATGACTTACTGATGTCTAGACTTCCTGTATAGACCGTCTCTCGTGGCTAATTAAGGCTACGTGCCCATTTCATCTGGTGGGCTGAGGTGTGTCCGGTGGTGTCCGACTCAACATGGAGGTCCCACCGCAAATCGGGCAAGAAGGCGCATCCAAGTTGCCGAGCATCGCTTTCCTGTTGAATCTACGTGCATTTCTGGCCTCACTGCTGGTTAAGTCATTGCTGCCCCAACCCACCATGAACTTCGTGCCTCTCACCTTCTGCGACGAAGTCCTGAAATTCGTCCATCACACCTACAAAGACCCTACCACAGAACTCTCCGGCACTTTCGGGGAGTTAAGCCTGGAACGCAGTCAAAATTTCATGAATATGATCTTGAAACCCGAAGAAGGTCCAGACGGCATTTTCCCTTTTGGTTACGCCTACGGAAGACAAAATGGTAGAGCTCATACGAGCTTTTCGGTTGACGCTATTTACGACGCTCCCTTGAGCCACTATTCAACGCTGTCGATTGAAATGAAGAAACCGCAACACACCCCAAATCAGATCAGCTGGGAGAGTCCAGAGTGCCAGAAACTGATATCCACTTTCCAGCACTTCCCCACGGTCAGGTTCACACACAATTCACTTAAATGTCCCAAAATGATGGCTTGTTTGACTCAGAACCGAATCCGATGTTTGGGCGACTTAGAAGTTAGTATCGAGAACACGGAGACCTTGGAATTCGCGAAATTCCAGATGTTGGAAGGCAACATCCGATCCCTGAGCATTAACTTTCCTTCTTTTGCTCCGATGAGCCTCCTAAGTATCGTCGAGACATACTACACATCCGACTTTCCCTGTTTGCACATCGATCTTCAAGATGTTGTCTGGGTTCTCTTGAACAGCCTCATCGTGACCAAGAAACCCAAGGTATTTGCACACTGTCCGGACCGTTTGAAAGAGGATTTAGAGAAAATGGGCTACGTAGTTTGGAAACCTAACGATCGAATGTTCTCTGTCTATTCTAAGAGAAACATTAATCGCAAAGTGAAGTGGATTAAGGGCTGTCCTGGAAGACCGTTTGCAGCCAGGATGTGGGTGGACGAAGACCCAAATGAACCGGTTTTGTTTAATACATCATTCCACCAGGAAGATCGGCCATTTGTAGAAGGGAAGATCGGTCCAGGAATGACGCCGACGATTCCCAACGTGTTCGCCAAGTTCAAGGCTGAGGATGTCGGAATACCGAAGCGAGATATGATCGTGGCGTTTGAGAAGGAGCTGGAGGACGAGAGCGGACAGAAGATCACGCGGCTGGAGATGTCGAGGATCGTGGGACTCCCGGGGGAGACGATCTTCAATGATCGGCGAGGGGAGAGAGAGCTGATCCCTGAAGGACACGTCTACCTCTTGGGTGACAACCGCAAGGGAGCTGTCGATTCCAGGAATTTCGGACCCGTTGAGGTAACGAGGCTGAAGCAGAAGATTGTGGGAATTGTGGAACCGATGGAAAAGTCATTGGAGAAGTTAGAGGACAGGTTTAACGATAACAGTGTGTTGTTTCCCAAGGGAATTTAGAAAGTTTGCGTTTTGATGATAAAGAAGCTGTGTTGACAGGATACTGTATTTGAAACCTAGTGTCTAAAACGCATCTATCATTACTCTAGTCGTCTGACCGTCCGTTCGCACCAGTGCAAAGGACAGTGCGAAACGAGTAACGCTTGATAAAAGCGCTTTTTGACCAATTTCATCTGCGGTCCGGAGATCATCCAACGGTGCGTAAGTGAGTTGGTGAGAGGTGGCTGGGTGGGCTCACGCCCCGCTAAATCAGGTCCGAAAGGTCTGACCCATGGCGTGACCACCGTTGTGGATCCACTTTGACCTCGAAATTTTTGCTTTTGAACATTCATGCTTCAGTTTTGCTCGGCAGGGTAGTCATTTGTGTGGTAGCCCTTTTCATTCTAGATCGTCTCTGAGCATCGCTTTTGTCTCCTTTTGCCTTGCATCCCAAACCCAAACACCGATTTCTGCCCAAAGCCACGACGATATCAGCCTTAACCGTCCTTCCTAGCCAAACCCGAGCTGCCTTGACCGACAATGAATTCATTGCCTGTAGTCTTTTACCAAAACGTCCTAAAACTCGTCCACCACATTCCCGAAGACGATCTGGAGAAGCTCCCCGGTGCTTTCGGGGAGTTATGCCTCAGGCGCAGTCGAAACTACACAAATATGTATTTGCGAGTTGAAGAAAGTCCAAACGGTATCTTCTTCAACGGATATGTCGCCGGAGAGGTCAACGGGAAACGTCATAGGAGCTTTTCCACCAATGCTATTTTCGACGCTCCCTTGAGACACTTCTCAACGCTGTCGATAACTATGATTTATCCGTACGACCACGCGAATCAAGTCAGCTGGGAGAGTTCAGAATGCCAGAAGCTTCTGTCCACTTTTCGGCATTTCCCAACAGTCAAGTTCCTGCAAGGTTCGTTAAAATGTCCCAAAATGATGGCTTATTTGACTCAGAACCGTATTCGATGTACCGGCGACTTGAAAGTTTGCATCAGAAACAAAGAGGCCGTGGAATTCGCGAAGTTTCAGATGTTGGAGGGCAATATTCAATCCCTAAAACTTGACTGCTCCTCTTCGCTGCTCCTGCTTAGCTTCCTTGAGACATACTACAACTCCGACTTTCCGTTCGTGGACATCAGGCTTACTGATGTTGTCAGGACGCTCTTAACCACCTCTATCGTGACCAAGCAACCCAAGACATTCACTGGTTACTGTTCTTTCAAGAGTTTCAAAAAGGAGTTGGAGTCAATGGACTTCGAAACTCTGAAGCTTAATGACCGAATGTACTCAGTCTTCTCTTGGGAAAACCTTGAACGGACGGTCAAGTGGATCGAGGGCGGCTCTGAAAGACCAGACGAAGTTAGGATGTGGGTAGAAGAACACCCAAATGAGCCACTTGTTTTCAACGAGTCGTTCTTCCACAGAACGCAGCCATTTCTATACGGGAAAATTGGCCCAGGAATGACGCCGACGATCCCAAACACAAACGTGCGCACCAAGTTCCGCGGAGAAAATATCGACATCGCAAGGCGAGGAATGATCGTGGCGTTTGAGAGGGAGCTGAAGAACAAGAGTGGAGAGAAGATCACGCGGCTGGAGATGTCGAGGATCGTCGGACTCCCGGGGGAGACGATCTTCAATGATCGGCGAGGGGTGAAGGAGTTGATCCCTGAAGGACACGTCTACCTCCTGGGTGACAACCGCAAGGGAGCTGTCGATTCCAGGGATTTCGGACCTGTTGAGGTAACGAGGCTGAAGCAGAAGGTTGTGGGAATTGTAGAACCGGAAGCGAAGTCGTTGGAAGAGCTGGAGGACAGGATTAACGATAATAGTGTGTTGTTTCCTAAGGGGGTTTAGGACATTTCTGTTGTGGGACTTCTATAAAGATAAAGTCGGGTTTGACAGGATTCATTACACAGCAAATCACCTTATCGAATGTCTACCGTAATTACTCTAGTCGTCTGACCGTAAGATCGCACCAGTGCAAAGGACAGTGCGAAACGAGCAACGTTTGATAAAAGCGACTTTTGACCAATTTCTTCTGCGGTCCGGAGATCATCCAACGGTGCGTAGTAAGTTAGGTGGAGTTGGTGAGAGGTGGCTGGGTGGGCTCACGCCCCGCTAAATCAGGTCCGAAAGGTCTGACCCATGGCGTGACCACCGTTGGATCCACTTTGACCGCAAAATTTTTGCTTTTGAACATTCAGGCTTCAGTTTTGCCCGGCAGGGTAGTCATTTGTGTGGTAGGACACTGCCCTTTTAGATGGTCTCTGGGCATCGCTTTTGTCTTCTTTCGCCTTGCTTTCACAGCCTAAACATCGCTTTCGACCTAAAGCCACGTCTATATCAGGCCCCACTAACTTTATAGAAAGGCTTCCTTCAAACGACCATGAACTTCGTGCCTCTCACCTTCTGCGACGAAGTCCTGAAATTCGTCCATCACGCATTCAGAGACCCTCTGCAAGAGCTCTCCGGTACTTTCGGGGAGTTAAGCCTGGAACGCAGTCAAAACTTCACGAACCTGACCTTGAGACCCGAAGAAGGCCCTGACGGCATTTTCTTCAACGGGTACGCCAGCGGAGAGATCAACGGGAAACGTCATAGGAACATCTCCGTGGATGCCATTTACGACGCTCCCTTGAGCCATTACTCAACGCTTTCCATCGAAATGAAGCGGCCGCACAACCCTGCAAATCAGGTCAGCTGGGAGAGTCCAGAGTGCCAGAAGCTCTTGTCCACCTTCCAGCACTTCCCCACGGTCAGGTTCACACAACAATCGTCGGATTGCCCCGAAGTGATGGCTTATTTGACAGAGAACCGAATTCGGTGTTGCGGTGACTTGAAAGTCTGGCTCATAAACGAGAAAGCCTTGGAATTCGCGAAATTCCAGATGCTGGAGGGAAACATCCAATCTCTAGAAGTTGAATTTGAACTCTTCTCTAAGGCTTCTTTAAGGCACCTCGTGAGCCTTCTCGAAACGTACTACAACTCCGACTTCCGTTGTCTAACCGTTTCCCTAAAAAACGTTGTCGAGGCACTCCTCGAAAGCTCCATTGTGACCAAGAAACCCAAGACATTAGCATTGATATGCCGCATTGGCGTGAAACAGGATCTCGAGGAAGCGGGCTACGTCGTTGTGGAACTCAACAAGGCAATGTACTCTGTCTTCTCTCGGGATAATGTTGCTCGCAAGGTCAAGATTATCATTGACCATCCCGTAGTACAGGAAGCAAGCGTGTGGGTAGAAGTAGACCCGATTGAACCGGTTTTGTTCAACACCGCATTCCACCAAAAAAGGCAGCCATTTTTGAACGGCTTGATCGGACCAGGAATGACGCCGACGATCCCAAACGTTCGGTCCAAGTTCCAGGGCAAAAATGTCGGAATGCCAAGGCGAGGAATGATCGTGGCGTTTGAGAGGGAGTTGGAGGACGAGAGCGGAGAGAAGATCACGCGACTGGAGATGTCGAGGATTGTGGGACTCCCGGGAGAGACGATCTTCAATGATCGGAGAGGGAAGAATGAGTTGATTCCCGAAGGTCATGTGTATGTGTTGGGTGACAACCGCAAGGGAGCTGTCGATTCCAGGGATTTCGGACCTGTTGAGGTAACGAGGCTGAAGCAGAAGATTGTGGGAATAGTTGAACCGGAAGCGAAGTCGTTGGAAGAGTTGGAGGACAAGGTTAACGATAACAGTGTGCTGTTTCCCGAGGGGATTTAAGGTGTTTGTGCTTTAGGGATGTGATAAAGATGGAATTGAGGTAGATGAGGTTAAGTGTGAGGGACAGATTGATCAGATGCTTCATTCAAATCCGTCCGGTGGGCTTGCGTTGGGTCTTACCGCTCTGTTTGCCCGGCCGGATCTCGCGCATCCGACGAGCCAAATTTAGAGGTCCCACTACAAATCGCGCGCGTCGCTTCGATGATCCCGAGCATCGCTTTCCTGCTAAGCCGAGTCTATATCAGGCCTCACTACCTTCCAAGCCAAGCCTGCACTCCCTTGCCAACCATGAACTCCGTGCCTCTCACCTTCTGTAACGAAGTCCTGAAATTCGTCCATCACGCGTTCAGAGATCCTCTGCAAGAGCTCTCTGGTATCTTTGGTGTGCAGAGCTTAGAACGGAGTCAAAACTTCACGAATCTGACCCTGAGGCCTGAGGAAGGCCCTGACGGTATTTTCCTTTGCGGCTACGCCACCGGAAGGATCAACGGTAAACCTCATAGGAACATCTCCGTTGATGCTATTTACGACGCTCCCTTGAGTCACTATTCGACGCTGTCGATAGAAATGAAGATTCCGTTCGACCACGCGAATCAAGTCAGGTGGGAGAGTCCAGAGTGCCAGAAGCTCCTGTCTACATTTCGGCATTTCCCCACGGTCAAGTTTGCATACAATGGGCTCGAATGTCCCAAGATGATGGCATTCTTAATTGATAACCAAATTCGGTGCAGCGGCGACTTGAAAGTCATGATCGATAACGATGAAGTCTTGGAATTCGCGTTATTCCAATTGATGGAGGGTTCTGTGTCTCTGGAGGCTGAGTTCTCCCCGTTTCCTTCATGGCACCTGTTACGCTTCCTCGAGGTCTACTACGAGTACGACTTTCCTTGCGTGACTATCAACTTCACAGAACTGATCGAGACACTCTTGAGAACCTCTATAGTGACAACGCAACCCAGGACGTTTGAAAGCCGTTTTGGCGATTTTGAAAAAAATTTGGAAAAGTTAGGCTACGTCATTATGAAGCTCAGTGATCAGATGTACTCGGCCTTCGCTTGGGATAACATTGATCGGAAGGTCAAGTGGATCCAGGAGAACCCAAAATCAAGCAAGATGAGGGTGTGGGTGGAGGTGGACCCAAATGAACCCGTGTTGATTAACCCCTGGTTCCACCCGAGAGATCAACCCTTCCTGTCTGGGAAAATCGGCCCAGGAATGACCCCCACAATCCCTAATGTGGGTGTCAAGTTCCGGGGTGAGCATGTCGGGACTCCAAAGCGAGGAATGATTGTGGCGTTTGAGAGGGAGGTGGAGGACGAGAGCGGAGAGAAGATCACGCGGCTGGAGATGTCCAGGATCGTGGGACTCCCGGGAGAGACGATCTTCAATGATCGGCGAGAGCACACGAGGTTGGTTCCTGCAGGACACGTCTTCCTCCTGGGTGACAACCGTGAGGAGGCTGTGGATTCGAGAGATTTTGGACCTGTGGATATCGCGAGGCTGAAGCAGAAAATAGTGGGAATGGTTGTGCCTGTGGAGAAGTCGTTGGAGGACTTGGAGGACAGGATTAACGATAACAGTGTGTTGTTCCCCAAGAAGATTTAGGAATTCCGTGTTGATGATTTAATAAAGATGGAGTAAAGGGTTCCAAACGTACAAAACTGGAAGAGGCCGTCTCGCGTCCGAGATCTTCTGTCGTGTAGGCTTCTGTGCAAGCTCGTTTGTCAAGCCACATTCGCAAGGCCGACCTGAAATTGCTTCTAAACCCCCGTTCCTAACTTCAACGCCTTATATCTCTGAGGCTACGCAACCGTTTGGGACGAGCGAGGGCTCAATCGAAAGAGGAGAGGAATAGAAATCTTTCCAACGTAAGACATTTGCGCAAAAGCACAGCACAACGTCAAATTATGCCAAAACAGCCCTACGCCATAGTAAATGACGAGAAGATGAACATCTGACGTTAAGAGCACCGAGAAACTTGTGCCAGGAGCCCAAACCCCAAACGATCGGGGGTCGTTCGTAGATCTCTACTCCAGTTCCAGGCGAAAGTGATGCTAAGCGGTGATGCACGATGCAGTGGTGCACGATGGCGATGAAATTTCTTCAAACCGTGATTCTCTGCCAAACCGTCCGGACTCAACAGAGCGAAGCGTTGCGACATCGAGGCATGACGATGTCCCACGACAAGCTTCTGACTAACCGTATCATTTATACGTCGTTTATAAAAAATGGTTTTATTCCTTCTTGGCAATTCAAGAAGACCTCACCACCCATTTCGCCCGGTCGGTTTACGCTGATCCGGTCGGGTCTCGCGTGGTCCTTGACTCAACTTGGAGGTCCCACCGACAGATCTTGTGGTGGAGTCGCTGCAGTGCTCCCGAGCATCACTTTCCTATGACAATGACGATATATCAGGCCCCGATCTCTGCTAACTTTGGATTGTCTTGACCGGTCATGGACTCCGTGCCCGTAGTATTCTACAATGAAGTCTTGAAATTCGTCCACCGCTCCTTCAACGACCCCCTAAACCAACTCTCTGGAACTATCCAGAAGTTGAGCTTAGAGCGCAGTCAGAACTACACGAATCTGACCTTGAAGCCTGAAGAAGGCGCCGATGGTACCGGTATTTCTCTCTTCGGTTACGCCAGCGGAAGGGTCAACGGAAAACTTCATACGAGCGTTTCCGTCGACGCTATTTATAAAACTCCCTTGAAGCACTACTCGACGCTGTCGATCGAGATGAAAAGTGTCTTTCGCCCGGTAAATCAAGTCAGCTGGGAGAGTCCAGAGTGCCAAAAGCTTCTATCCACTTTCCAGCATTTCCCCACGGTGAAGTTCCGCAATGCGGCTTCAAACAGTCCCAAAATGCTGGCCTATCTTATACAAAATCGGATTCGGTGTTGCGGCGAGTTGCGAATTGATATCGCCAGCTTGCAGACCGTGGAATTCGTGAAATACCAGCTTATGGAGGGCAACGTCCAAACTATGGTTATTTCTGCGAGTCGGTCTATGACTGAGCACCTTGTCAGCATCTTCGTGACATATTTGTGCTCTCCCACTCCGAGTCTGATCACCAACATAAATACCACGACTCTTCACGACGTGGTCGTGGCACTCTTGGAAGGTTCCATGGAGACCGAACCTAAAATAGTTAACCAGAGTTTTTGGAGTCTTCCACAAAGCCTAAAGTCATCGGGCTACGTCGTTATGAAGCTGAACGGGGTGATGTACTCAGTGTTCTCTTGGAGTAACGTTGATCGGAAGGTCAAGTGGATCCTGGACTGTCCTAAGAATTCCAAGAAAGCGAAAATATGGGTAGAAGTGAGTCCAAATGAACCCGTTTTGACCAACGACTCGTTCGACGAGGTGATGGGAAAAGTTGGTCCAGGAATGACGCCCGTGATTCCAAACCTGTGCGCCAAGTTCAAAGCTGAGGATGTCGGAGCGCCGAAACGAGGAATGATCGTGGCGTTTGAGAGGGAGTTGGAGGACGCGAGCGGAGAGAAGATCACGCGGCTGGAGATGTCCAGGATCGTGGGACTCCCGGGGGAGACGATCTTCAATGACCGGCGAGGGGAGAAAGAGTTGATCCCCGAAGGACACGTCTACCTCCTGGGTGACAACCGCAACGAGGCCGTGGATTCCAGAGACTTCGGACCTGTTGAGGTGTCGAGGCTGAAGCAGCGCATTGTGGGGATAGTAGAGCCTGTGGAGAAGTCGTTGGCTGAATTGGAGGACATGATTAACGATAACAGTGTGTTGTTTCCCAACTGCATTTGAAAAGTTTGTGTTTTACTGACTTAATAAAGTGTAAAGACTACGCATCGCTTCGTGGCCTGACCCCGTCTATATCTCTCCCGACCCAACCCAACCTTCCCATCTCTCCACCATGGACCTCCTCCCCATAATCTTCTACCAGGACGTCGTCAGACTGATTTATGATCCCCGAATGCAGCCGGAACTTCCCGGAGTCTTTGGCATGGTCTACAAAGAACGAGACCGCAATCACGTTGAGGTCTATATCCGATATCGGGAACTTGGGGATAAAGTCTCCATCAACGCGGATGTAAGCGGAGTCAAAGACGGACTAAGATACACAAAAAATTGCCATTCGGCTAGCGAAATCCTGAAATTCTTGCCAACTCTTAGCCACTCTGCAGTTCTTGTCCTTAAAAATGACTGTTACTATAACATGGAAGAAGTGGAGAATTGGGACAATCGCCCGTTTCAGAAGTTACTGGAAACTTTTCAAAACTTCCCCAAAGTATATGTCATGAGCGGCGATTCCTACTTTGGTTTTGACCGCACGAAAATATTGGCTCACTTGACAAAAAAGCAAATTCCATGTTTTGGACACGCGGAGGTCAAACTCAAAGAATCTAAAGAATGTTTGGAATTCCTAAGTTTTCAACTACAGGAAGGCTACATAACGTCTTTGTATCTTTATGAAGGTGCGCCGTTTCCATTTGAGGATAAAGACCTCTTTCGAGAGGTTTTCGAAAAGGTCTTTTTCTCTCAAACCACTTTGACGCTCGAGTCCACTCCAGTTATTATAAAGCACGGAATTCTAGAGTTCTTGCAAGCATCATCTGCGTCAGTTTCTACGAAGACAAGAACCAAAAGGAAGACAGTTCAGGTGGGGGACGTTGACTTCTTTTCGAATTGGCGAAAATTTCTGAGATCTAACGGTTGTAAAGTTGTCAAATATCCGAACTTCTTCTCGGCTTTTATACGAAATGATCAAGCTAGAAGAGTCATGTGGGTAATCCGTGACGGGGATCGAGCTGAAATGTGGCTGGAAATCGATCCATTTACTCTAAAAACGAATCTCAGCGATGCCGAATTCGACGCCAAGAGTTATCCATTCCTGACTGGAAAAGTAGGTCCCGGAATGCAACCGACGATCCCAAATGTGAACTCTAAATTCCGGGCAAAGCCATTCGATCTGATGAGGTCCTTGCGCCGGAACACGATTGTGACGTTTGAGAGGGAGCTGAAGGACGCGAGCGGAGAGAAGATCACGCGCCTGGAGATGTCAAGGATCGTGGGACTCCCGGGAGAGACGATCTTTAACGACCAAAAGGATTGGGCTCCGGAATCGATTCCAGAGGGGCACGTCTACGTCCTAGGCGACAACCGCAAGGAGGCAATGGACTCCCGAGACTTTGGACCCATCGAGATAGTAAGGCTGAAGCAACATGTGCAGGCGATTGTGGAGCCGGTGGAAAAGAGAAATCTGGAGGACAAAATCAACATTAACCGGGTTCTGTTTCCTTAGGGTTTCTTTGTGGATTTGTCTTGGTTCTGACTGTGAAGGGTAAATAAATTTTGGGCTAGGGTTCAGAAACCACAATTTCTCCGTTGAGCCCGGTCACAAACGGCGGTCAGAGACGTCAGAACGATAGAAACCGAGTGGGACGAGGTTCGGTGGCAATCGGGTTCGGTGGCAGACGTGGGACAAGAATTCAAGATGAGCTTTTATTCCTGGTCTTGCAGGTACGGTTGCGGCCGAGCCCAGAGCTCTCGCTCTGGCCCCTTAAGTATTCTCTTTTCTTCTCGCGTCCGCCTCTTGTCCGACGGGGCTTCGTCTTCGGAATTCGTCGTCGTGCCTGGCGCTCTCTCTGGTCCTCCTGACGTTTCTCCGCTCGGGCTCCTCGCCAGCTTCTCTCGCGGTCGCTTTCGGCTCGAAGGGATCTGAAACCATAACATGTGAATCGCCCTCTTGTTACGTGGGCTTAGCGAGGTGGGATGTCCGGGGCCGCGCCGCGCGTCATAAAGCGGTGCGCAGGTTGTAAAGTGACCTGGGGTGCATCTCCATTCGGCGCTGTTTGCGTCACTTTGACTGTGAGACGGTCGATTCCTCTCTCAACTGCGTTCCAAACGCGACAAGCCTCGTCTTCAATTTCTAGTGAGTTTCCGTGCTTCTCGACTGTCAGAACTCCCTCTGGTCTACTTTTAGCTATTCCCCCGTCCCTGCGACGCTGTTCCGCTCCTTCGCCTGACTTTGCTGGAAGTCCCTATTCGTTCTGCCGCTTAGGGCAACAAGATTCTCAGTTTCTGAGTTTCTTAGGGTAACTCATAGAGTGCCTCCACATAATTCTCTCTGGCTTTTGCCACATGTACATGACGTACTGTTATGTATACCGCGCTTGGTTAGCCTTTCTTAGAAGCGCTATAAGCTGTGTGAGCTCCTAACTCGCGAAATCCATCGCGCAATGTAATGTTTTGTAATCTGTGCGCCGCGGCGAAGCCGACGGCGAATAAAGGTTGAGTCTCCCACCGGCAGCGAAAGGTCGCTATCAACACCTTTCAACAGCCAATTCATTGGTGCATCGGCCTAACTAATTCTTGCGCCTCCGACACAACGATACAAGTTTAAAATCGCCAAAGCGTACTTCACAGAAGGTTACCAAGCGGAACAACGACGTCATCAGCAAGGCCAGGCGAACAAGGTAAGCCAACGGTGTCCGCCACAACCCAGCTCGTACTGTCCGTCCATCTATCCAACTATCAAGACATACAACAGCACCGATGGCGATGCACCTCAAGTCACTTTAGTACAACCTGCGCACCGCTTTATGGTGCGCGGCACCTCGCTGAGCTCGCATAACATGAGTTTCGAGGGCGAAACTAACGGGGCGCGTAAGGGGTAGCTAGGCTGAAGACGGCCATCACGCGCGCGCACGAGACAAAGACGCAAGCAAGTACGGGCTCCGATCCTAGAACCGATGCAGGAAGGAGCGACAATCCTGTGTGAGGTTTCGAGGTCTAAACCTAGGTAAGGGTAATAGATGTAGTGTACGCGTGTGCTTGTTCTTGAATCATGTCCAAGTCCTATTTCCAAAGGAGAAGTTCACAACATCGAGCCGGCGGATAGACGCTCGAAGACATTCCGACTTCACATGTCATGATTTCAGATCCCTTCGAGCCGGAAGCGACCGCGAAAGAAGCTGACGAAGAGCCCGAGCGGAGAAACGTCAAGAGGACCAGAGGGAGCGAGGCACGACGACGAATTCCGAAGACGAAGCCCCGTCGGACAAGAGACGGAGACGAAAAGAGAAGAGGATACTCGAGGGGCCAGAGCGAGAGCTCTGGGCCCGGCCGCAACCGTAACTGCAAGTGACCAGGAATAAAAGCTTATCTTGAATTCTTGTCCCACGTCTGCCACCGAACCCCAGAGACCTGAGAGAGACTGATCGACATCCAGGACCCCCATTGCCCAGGACTTCCCAGAAGGTCTAGAACCTTTTCGTTTCGTTCGGCGTCGGCGTGATTTGTAATGTGTGTCGGCGTGATGACGGCAGCGACCGATGGCGCACCCTGGGCATGAGTGCACCAGTTCGGCTACGCGCCGCTAGAACTTAGGAAGGCCGTTTCGCGTCATTCTCGATCGTATAGGCTTCCTTGCAGGCCCGCCTGTCAAGCCACATTCGCAAGGCCGACCGATTTCGCCACAAGCCGTTCGATGAAGTCGGGAATCGTTCTTAGATCTCTACTCCAGTTCACTCTCGCAGGCTTCTGGGCATCGCTTAGGTCAATTCTTGCATTTTGAACCCAGCATCGCTTTCTGTTAAAACCTACGTGTATATCAGGCCTAACCACCGTTTCATCCAAACCCGAGCTGCCTTGACCGACAATGAATTCAGTGCCTGTAGTCTTTTATCAAGAAGTTCTGAAATTCGTTCACCATACCTTCAGAGGACCTCTGGCGGAACTCTCCGGTAAGTTTGGCGAGTTATGTCTGGAGCGCAGCCGAAACTACACAGATCTAACCTTGCAAGTTAAAGAAGGTCCAAACGGAGTCTCATTCAACGGATATGTCACCGGAGAGGTCAACGGGAAACCTTATCGGAGCGATTCCCTGGATGCCATTTTCGACACTCCCTTGAGACACTTCTCGACGCTGTCGATAACTATGAGTTATCCGTACAACCACGCGAATCACGCCAGCTGGGAGAGTCCAGAGTGCCAGAAGCTCTTGTCCACTTTTCGGCACTTCCCCACGGTAAAATTTGGTCATAACTGGTCGAAGTGTAACAAAATGACGGCTTACTTGACCAAAAACCGAATTCGGTGTTGTGGCGACTTATTTTTCTGGATCCAAGACGAGGAGACCGCAGATTTTGTAAAGATTCAAATGTTGGAAGGCAATATCCAATCTCTAAGAATTTCCCTTTTGGAGCAATTTTCACGGCATCTCGAGAGCCTCCTCGAGGCATACTACGACTCCCAAATCTCTTGTTTAAGCTACAGACTTGAAGACGTGGTCAGGACACTCTTGAAGAGTTCCATCGTGACAAAGAAACCGAAGACATTCAGATGCTGCTCAAACGCTTTCAGAAAGAATCTGGAGGAAGCTGGATTTGTAGTTTTGAAGCTCAACGACACGATGTACTCAGTCTGTTCCTGGAATAACGTTGGACGTAAGGTCAAGTGGATTCAGGACAATCCTGAATTCGCATTGGAGATGTGGGTGGAAGAAAACCCAGATGAGCCCGTGTTGATTAACAGCCTGTTCCACCAGAAAAACCAGCCGATTTTGACGGGAAAAGTCGGTCCGGGAATGACGCCGACAATTCCAAATGTGTGCGCCAAGTTCCGGTGCAAGAATGCTGGGTTGCCGAAACGAGGAAAGATTGTGACGTTTGAGAGGGAGCTGGAGGACAAGAGCGGAGAGAAGATCACGCGGCTGGAGATGCTGAGGATCGTGGGACTCCCGGGGGAGACGATCTTCAATGATCGGCGGGGCGTGTCGGAGTTGATCCCTGAAGGACACGTTTATCTCTTGGGCGACAACCGTAAGGAGGCCGTGGATTCGAGGGATTTTGGACCTGTTGAGGTCTCCAGGCTGAAGCAGCAAGTTAGGGAAATAGTGGGACCAGTGAAGAAGTTGTTGGCTGAATTGGAAGACAGGATTAACGATAACAGTACGCTGTTTCTCAAGGAAATTTGAAAAGTTTGTGTTTCGGTGATTGAATAAAGTGTGAAGACGAGAATCGCTTATAATCTGAATTTGTCCATTTCTGTCCTGACCCAACTCAACATACCTATCTTCCCACCATGGACTCTGTGCCTCGCACGGCGGATTATCTTCTCCGCTCTAGCCTCCGAGTTCAGATCTGTAAGTTCCAGGTGATTCCTCAGGTGGGGTGAACCAAGGGGCAGAGGCGTTGGGGAGCGACTTCCGGAGAGGTTCTCTGTAGACCAGGGGAAGAGAAGTCACTCGGGGAGTGATCCTTTTCGGGCTCAGGGAAGGACTCAGGACTGAGGATGGAAGGTCGAAACTAGGCCAGCTCAGGCAAGCAAGCACACCGGCTCCCAAGACAAGACCAGCCCCCGAACTGAGGTTGCCGGAGTCTTTTATACCCGACTCCCGCGGAGAGGACCGCCGGGCGCGTTCCTCAGGAAACTGCCGAGCGGCTGTCGTGGAGGCAGGAGCTAAGGGTAACGCAAGGTGGCGCAAGGGGGAGACAGCCGACGGGAACCGTCAGACTCCCTCGAGTA
The DNA here is from genome assembly GCA_000757745.1 of Steinernema scapterisci. Classification (NCBI taxonomy): domain Eukaryota; kingdom Metazoa; phylum Nematoda; class Chromadorea; order Rhabditida; family Steinernematidae; genus Steinernema; species Steinernema scapterisci. Next base: position 16,387 of record KN167723.1, read on the forward strand.
ACCTCAAAAGTAACCCTCCTTTAAGACACAAGGGGCAACCAGGAAAACTAGAGCGATGGGCAACCGGAACCGATTAGCTTGATTCCTGAAGTGCAGACGTGCAGAAGTGTGGGAAACTCCCGGCTAGTCACGGAACTCCCGTTCCTGACTTCAGCCAAATGTAGATTCGACGACGCCCTGTGCGGCGAAGACCTACTGTGCGAACACGGGACTCCCTGTGCGGAACTAGGTTTTATTCACGTGACGCTGATCACGTTCACGTGTCAACTCACTCAAGACAACAACATACTGTATTTGAAACCGAGTGTCTAAAACGCATCTATCATTACTCTAGTCGACTGACCGTCCGATCACACCAGTGCGAAGAACAGTGCGAAACGAGCAACGTTTGATAAAAGCGACTTTTGACCAATTTCCCCTGCGGTCCGGAGATCCAACGGTGCGTAGTAAGTTAGGTGGAGTTGGTGAGAGGTGGCTGGGTGGGC
>KN167723.1:16943-73000 GCA_000757745.1 Steinernema scapterisci
GAAATTTTTGCTTTTGAACATTCAGGATTCAGTTTTGCCCAGCAGGGTAGTCATTTGTGTGGTAGCCACGTTGCGACACTGCCCCTTTTCATTCTAGATCGTCCCTGAGCATCGCTTTTGTCTCCTTTTGCCTTGCATTCCTAACCCAAAGATCGCTTGTGCTCAAAGTCACGACGATATTAGGCCTAACGCCCTTCGTAGCCAAACCCGAGCTGCCTTGACCGACCATGAATTCCGTGCCTGTAGTCTTTTACCAAGACGTCCTAAAACTCGTCCACCCCACCTTCAGAGACCCTCTGGCGGAACTCCCCGGTACCTTTGGCGATTTATGTCTAGAGCGCAGTCGAAACCACACGGATCTGACATTGCGAGTTAAAGAAGGTTCAACCGGCATCTCCTTTAACGGATATGTCACCGGAGTGGTCAACGGGAAACATTATTGGAGCGATTCCCTGGATGCCATTTTCGACACTCCCTTGAGTCACTTCTCAACGCTGTCGTTACAAATGGAGCATGCCTACTACTTGGAAAATGGAGTCAACTGGGAAAGTCCTGAGTGCCAGAAGCTGTTGTCCACTTTTCGGCACTTCCCCACGGTGAAGCTTCCACAGCTTTGCTCGGGTTGTCCCAAAATGATGGCTTATTTGACTGAGAAACGAATCCGGTGCTGCGGTCATTTGGAATTCTGGATCCAAAACGAGGAGGCCGTAGAATTCTTAAAATTTCAAATGAAGGAGGGCAATATTCAATTCCTGTCAGCTGCTGGGTTTTGGAAAACTTCATCGAAGCACCTCGAGAGCTTCCTTGAAACATACTACAACTCCCAAGTTCCTTGTTTGGGCTTTACTCCTGAATACGTTGCCAGGACACTCTTAAAGAGTTCCATCGTGACAAAGAAACCCAAGACATTTAGATGCGGTTCCGACGCTTTCAGGAGAAACTTGGAGGAAGCGAGGTTTGTAGTTTTGAAGCTTAACGAAAGGATGTACTCAGTCTGTTCTTGGGAGAACGTTGGACGTAAGGTCAAGTGGATTCAGGACCATCCCAAAGAGCCGCAAACAGTGCGTATGTGGGTGGAAGAGAGTCCAGATGAGCCCATGTTGATTAAGAGCCTGTTCCACGGGAAAAAGCAGCCTGTTTTGACGGGAAAAGTCGGTCCGGGAATGGTGCCGACGATCCCAGATGTGTGCGCTAAGTTCCGGTGCAAGAATGTTGGGTTGCCGAAGCGAGGAATGATCGTGACGTTTGAGAGGGAGCTGGAGGACAAGAGCGGAGAGAAGATCACGCGGCTGGAGATGTCGAGGATCGTGGGACTCCCGGGGGAGACGATCTTCAATGATCGGAGAGGCGTGTCAGAGTTGATCCCCGAAAAACACGTCTACCTTATGGGTGACAACCGTAAGGAGGCCCTGGATTCGAGAGATTTTGGACCTGTTCACGTTGCGAGGCTGAAGCAGCGAGTTAGGGAAATAGTGAGACCAGTGAAGAAGTTGGTGGCTCAATTGGAGGACAACGTTAATGATAACAGTGCGCTATTTCCCGAGGGAATTTGAAAAGTTTGTGTTTCGGTGATTGAATAAAGTGTGAAGACTACGTCCTATAATCTGAATTTGTCCATTTCTGTCCGGACCCAACTCAACATACCCATCTCCCTTGAGCAACTTCGAGAGTAACCTTCCTTAACCGTATGGTCGGGATATGTGATGAGTCTGATCGTGCGCGTCCGCCTTTGGAGTAGCTGCGGCGAATATCGGACTGGCGGTCTTCTCGATCGCTGTGGTCGTGAACGCACCAGCGGCTGAGGGATTTGGGGAGTGCCTGAGGCACTTGGGGTCGATGGCGGATTGTTCGAGGTTTGCCCGGGAGATGGTGACGTATTGAGGAGTTGCACGGGAGATGGCTGAGCCAGAGTCCTGCGAGCCTGAACCGGTCGTTCCCCAACAATCTCCCCATCATGGACTCCACGTGTAACCCCAAAAGTAACCTTCCTTTAAGCCACAAGGGGCAACCAGGGACATCAGAGCGATGGGCCGATTAGCCTGATTCCTGAAGGGGTGCGGAAGCGGTGTTTTGCGACGTGCTCCGGCGTCTGCAGACGGTGGTCAACTTGCTCGCCTATCTCTCCGCAGGTGTTTCCATTTGCACCGTTTCCATTGTTTCCATTCCATTGACACCAGAGCGATGAGAACCGACCGGCTTGATTCTTGAAGTGGTGCGGCCATCGAGCTTGGGATAGCGGCCGCCCACCGCGAGATGATCAGAGACGCCAGAGCGATGGATGACGGAAACTTCATGTGTGTCCGGCCGAGTCTCGCCTTTGTGCAAGTCTGATGGGATCAAGAGTCAGTCGTGCCGACCCTTCTCAAAGGTTCCCCGGCATCGCTTTTGCCTCCGTCTGCCTTGAATTCCACACCCAAGCATTGCTTCCACGTAGAACTAGCGTTTAAGCCGGGCGTCCGGCTATTTTGATAATCTCCGAAACCCGCCATGAACTTCGTGCCACTAGTATTCTACGACGAAGTCTTGAAATTCGTTCACCGTACCTTCAACGACCCTCTGGAAAAACTCTCCGGAATCATCCACAAGCTAAGCAAAGAGCGCGATTTCACGTACCTGACTTTGAAACCGGAAGAAGGTGAAAGGGGCGTTTCCCTCAACGGTTATATCACCGGAAGGGTCGACGGTAGGCTTCATACGAGCTTTTCCGTTAGTTTCATTCATGAAATCCCCTTGAAGAACTACTCAACCCTGTCGATAGAAATGAAGGAAGTCAGTCAAACGGCAAATCAGGTCAGCTGGGACAGTCTAGAGTGCCAGAAGCTCCTGTCCACATTCCAGCATTTCCCCACGGTGAAGTTCCAGGATATGACGTTTCAGAGCCCCAAAATGATGGCGTATTTGCTTGAGAACCGGATCCGGTGCTGCGGTGACATGAAGGTCGGAGTCGCGAATGAGGCGGCCGCGGAATTCGTGAAATTCCAACTGATGGAGGGCCACGTCCGCTCTATGGAGATCAACACGTCTGAGGCTTCATCTGAGCAGCTCGTAAGCATTGTTCTCACATACTTGTGCTCTCCTACTCCGAGTCTGATCACCAACACCACTCCAACTCTGATGGCCGACACAGATTTCACGACTCTTCACGACGTGGTCGTGGCACTTTTGGAAGGTTCCATGAAGACCAAGCCAAAGGTGTTCAAAGGCAATTATTCTGGTTTACCGAACATGCTGGAGGCATCGGGCTACGTCGTTATGAAGCTCAGTGATCAGATGTACTCAGTCTGCTCTTGGGACAACATTGATAGGAAGGTCAAGTGGATCCTCGACAGTCCTCAAAACACAACGAGTGCAAAGATCTGGGTAGAAGTAAATCCAAACGAGCCTCTCTTGTTCAACGGCTCTTTTGACGAGGTGGCGAATCCGTTTTTGATGGGGAAGATTGGTTCAGGAATGGAGCCCACAATCCCAAACTTGTGCTGCGAATTCCGAGGTGAGAATGTTGGAAATCCGAGACGAGGAAGCATCGTGACGTTCACGAGAGCTCATGTAGACAACTTAGGAGAGAAGATCACGCGGTTGGATATGTCGAGGATTGTGGGACTCCCGGGAGAGAAGATCTTCAATGATCGGCGGGGGGTGTGGGAGTTTATCCGCCCAGGATGCGTCTATCTGCTGGGTGACAACCGCAACAAGGCTGTAGATTCCAGGGACTTCGGACCTGTGGGGGTGTCGATGCTGAAGCAGCGAATTGTAGGGTTAGTAGGACCTGTGGTGAAGTCTTTGGCTGAACTGGAGGACAAGGTTAATGATAATAGTGTGCTGTTTCCTCAAGAATGTTAGAGAGTTTGTGTTTTACTGGCTTAATAAAGTGTAAAGCAAAGAAGTCCGTTTGCTGAGAATTTTTCAGATCAGAAGCAAAAATTTCGCGGTCAAAGTGGATCCACAACGGTGGTCACGCCATGGGTCAGGCCTTTCGGACCTGATTTAGCGGGGCGCGAGCCCACCCAGCCACCTCTCACCAACTCACTTACGCACCGTTGGATGATCTCCGGACCGCAGAAGAAATTGGTCAAAAGTCGCTTTTATCAAACGTTGCTGGTTTCGCACTGTCCTTTGCACTGGTGCGATCATCCAAGCAGACGACCAGAGTAATCCTAGATGCGTGATGAAGCAGTTTTCAAAGCGGAAACTGCGTGTGTAGTGAAGCGATTCCGGCGTTGTTTCAGAACTTGAGAAAGGTGCCAATTAGATAGAATCATGCCACTAAAGTTGGAGAACGGGTGTTTTTCAAGTCTTTAATCAAAATCTACACTTCTAATTAAAGCTATTAATCCTCAGAAGCCCTAAAACTCGGCCGATTAGCATTGGTTATTGGCATTAGCTTGCTTTCAGTCTGATATCAGGGCATCGCTTGCATCTCAACATAGTGCCCGAGTACGCGAAAATGCAAACTTGCCAAATCTGTCTTTCTCCAGGGGTCACCAGTCCCCACTATGGAAGCGTTTGCTGTAAACCCTGCGCGATGGCGTTTGCTAGGTATTTCAAAGCAAAAAAGAAGCCGACTTGTCTTAGGTCAAAGTACTGTGAACCAGCGTTGTTGTCTGCGGTAGTGAAGCCAAGCGAGCTGTGCAGGAAGTGCAGGATCGATCGATGCATCAAGGCGGGAATGAAGGTAAAGATCCCTAAGAGCTGGATCTTACGAAGCCTTTCGAGCATGATAGGCTATCCTCTGATGGCGGAGATTGCCGCTGGAGTGAATCGGATGATGAGAACTATTGAACATCGGTATTCTAACAAGAATCAGGTAAGAAACGAAACAAGTGCAGTTAATGTGCAGCTAGGCTCTGGTCGATTTCCGCGTTAACTCCAACGTTTCCAGCTCCGCGGCATCGAAGCTCAAGGCGTCCTCTTCTTCAGTCTCCAGGACTTCCACTCCTTCAACGAACTCTCCGCATCCGAGCATTACAAAATGGTCTCAAATCTCGGAGTTTTTAAGCGGTTCAACCTGGACGCCATCGTCAGCTTGAATGACATTACCAACTACGTAAGCGTCTAAAGTCATTCTGGTCTCTTAACCTCATTTCAGTTCACCAACTGTCATTACATCACTCCTGACATTCGCATTGCTCGTAGCTTTTCCGCCTTCCGCGCCTGGGCTCAGAACTCTTTACCGCATGGAACTCCCGAAGACTGGGATAATACCGCCACTTACGTAAGCCACCTTCGTGTAACTCACCATTTCAAATTTGTGGTTTTACATCCAGCAAGTCGACGATACTGGAAGATCTTTGCAGCTTTTGATTGCAGACCTCTGTGGAACACATGAAAACGCGTTCAAGTTGTGCCAGTACTTGGTCTACGTTGATGCGGTGATCGACTGCTGCTCGAGTGAGGAGGTCAAAGCGAAGTTTGCGGTGGCCAAAACTGAAATCGAAGCTGAGTTACGGAAATATTTCAAGGATCAGAAGATGGATGTGAACGAGAAGATGAGGAGAGTTGAGGATCTGCTTGTTGCCGTGAAGGAGCACGCGACTGAAAACAGCGAATTGCAAATTTACACAAATTTGCACATGCAGGATTTGGCTTCTAAGCGGGTTCAGAGTTGATCTAATAAATTGGGTTTCTTATCGGCTGAAACCTTGGCTTCGCATGTCTGATTTGGGTCTATTCGGCGTTGCCACATTTGTTTACCGTAAAGACCGACCCCTAACGCCAAGATCCAAAAGTGCAATTATTATCTAATCGCCCGATCCTCAGAGGTCCCGAAGCTCGAGCGACATGTTTTCGTCTGATATAAGAGTCTCGATTGCGTCTCGATTGTTTGCCTAAAAGTGCAGAAATGCCAAGTTGCCGAATCTGCCTCTCTCCGGGGGTCGCAAGTCCCCACTATGGAGGGGTTTGCTGTAAACCCTGCGCAATGGCCTTTGTTCGATACTTTAAAGCTAAGAGGAAGCCGATCTGTCTTGGGTCAAAGTACTGTAATCCAACGCTGCTATCTGCCATAGTGAAGCCAAGCGAGCTGTGCAGGAAATGTCGGATTGATCGATGCATAAAGGCTGGCATGAAGGTGAACATTCCTAAGGAGCTGGATCCTGAGAAGCCTTTCGAGCATGATAGTTATCCTCTGATGACCGAGATTGCCGCTGAGATGGCGAGGCTGATGAAGATAATCGCGCATCGGTACTCTAACAAAAACAAGGTAGGAATTTGGGTCTTCAGGGTAGCTAATACAAAGATTCCAGCTTCGCGGTACCCAAGAACAAGGCGCTCTCTTCTTCAGCCTCCAAGACTTCCACATCTTCACCCAATTTTCCGTCATCGAGCACTACAAAATGATCTCAAATCTCGCAGTTTTCAAGCCGTTCAGCCTGGATTCTATCATCAACTTCGAGAAGAACGTCACCAACTATGTAAGTATCTGGAGAATCCCGGAACTCTACTCCCAACTTCCCTAGTTCTACATCGATTACCTCTACCGCACCTTCAAATTTGGCAAATTCCGCTCTGAACAACCGACCAGCCGTCATTACATCGCTCCTGACATCTACGTTGCCCGCGACTTCTCCGACTTTCGCGACTGGGCCCGAATGTCCTTCCCACAAGGTACTTCTCAGGACTGGCAGGATATAGCCACCTTTGTGAGTCATCCTATTCCGACCCAGCATTTCAAATTTGCGATTTTAGATCCACCAAGTGGACGAGGGCGGAAAACCGTTACAGCTTCTGCTCGAAGACCTCTGCGGAACTCACGAGGACGCATTCAAACTATGCCAATATCTGGTCTACGTGGACGTGACAATCCTTTGCTGTGGGGTTGAAGAGGTCAACGCTAAATTCGCGGTGGCCAGGGCCCAGATCGAGACTGAATTGCGAGGATACTTCAAGGAGAAGAAGATGGATGTGGATGGGAAGATGAGGAGAGTCGAGGATCTCCTGGCGGCTGTCAAGGCGCACGCGTCTCAAGTCGGCGTACTGCGAGAGTTTATGGATTTGCATTTCCAGACTATGCCTTCCAAACGGGTCTAGATTTGATCTCATAAATTTGATTTTCGCCTTGGCGAAAATTGTGGTCTTCACATGTCCGTAAAGCTTCCAAAAGTCCAAGAGCGTGCTCGATGATCACGCTTATCACTCGAACCGTTCTCATATCTGGTCACCCAAGTTTTCCGTCGCAACTCGCACTCCGCGATATGATATCACTTCCTTGCGCGGCCGATGCCGTCCTAGCACCTTGCGCAACTCGACTTTCGTGCCTTGTGCTTTTGGCTTTCGTGACCATTGTTGTTCTGATCTATGTCACCTTCTTGAATCCATTGATCTTCAAGAGTATAGGCGACGCGGAAAGTTCGCGCTGACCTTCTAAGATTGTCGCTAAGTCTTCTGACGCACGTCGTCGGGACGGTTTTATCTCGCAAACAGACACGTGACCTTTTTAGTAGTGGAAACATCCCAGACCTTTCTACCGTAGTTCGGCCGAGCGCGTAGCGGTCAGTTAGTGATCGGTCAGGTGACCGATGAAAGGCAGAAGATCAAACATTCAACGGAGTTGGGCCTAGGAAGAGACTGATGGTGAACGTTCGAGAGGGAAAGCAGCGTGCTTACGGGTTTAAACAGCGCTAATACCGTAATCCTGGCTGCTGTGAACGTCGTTTGCCGCGAAGCACAAAACGAGACCGGTTTCCAGACTCGAAGATCGCTTAAATGCCTACTTCATACACATTCTCCTTGTTTAGAATATCGCTATGTCTGGAACACTAGCTCGTCTGCGTGCAGGCTAGACATTCAAGATACAGGAGCCGTCGCCATTTTTGACAGCAATCGACATGTGAACCGGTCCGGAAATTTCCATTTGTCTGGAAGGTATCACAGACGTCTCAGTGGGACTGATTGGGCCAATTCAGTCAGATTCGCCCACTCGAACTTAGAACTTAGACAGTTTTGAGGAACAGCCGGTCACACAGTTCCCAAACGCTGCAAATGAAGCCTACGTGTGATTGTGTGGGTCCAAGTCTTTGAGTCTGCAGACACCTGTTCGAGAGTACGGTAGGCATCACTCTAGACGACCGTTCTCAAGCATCTTTAGAAGCCTGTAGTCTAGCCGCACAATCCTGAATCTTGAATCGATTTCTGCATCTCTTTTTTCCCTTTCAAGGTCATCGATTCTTTGTTCTTAGTCCGCGTGTCTAAGCGATCTTTTAGCACTGCTGATAACTTCGGTTCTTCGGTTCCGAAGACAGGAGAACTCTTGTCAAGCCGAGTCAGTCGTCAACTGCAGCACTCGGTACTACTTGCTTGATAAGGTCACATGCGGTCTTCTTCGCGTTGGGTCATTTTGGGTTTTTATGGTGTCTGGGTCTAAAAACTGTGATTGTGATTCAATCCTGAGAGACAAAACCTGTATTTAGGATCTGCCAGGTTCTTATGCTCATCTTTGCCTCTCAGCTTGTTTTGAAATCCCGCTGTTTCCACGCATTTCCCGTGCTTTGATACAGCTCCCCTCATTGTCTACCGTTTCGCCTCCGAAGGCATGTCCCAAACTACGGTATTCCTGCCCAAAGTGCATCCGATAACGAGCTTTCCGCCACGTTGCGTCCGAAAGCCACGGGGTCAGACGGCCTTCGGGGCCGCGCCGCTCCCCCAAGAGCGACCGCGTTTCCCCGATAAGAGCACTATCCGGAGACCACCAATGCTCGCCGCCCGAGTCGCGGGACTGGCTCCTCTCCGACTAGACTACGTAGCCACTTACATGATATCTTATCGTAACACTTCCACGAAACTCGCCACGCCTGCTGGTGCTTCTCTGACCGTAGTCAAGAAGGCCCGGGTCCTCGTCAGGCAGGTCCATTTGAACCGCCGATTGGGGCGCGTTGAGTTGACGCCAAACCGACGACCTTCTTCGGTCTTGAGGGGGGCGAAGGGCGACGGGAGTATTCCCAGAACCCTGATCAATCGTACCCTAATCAGTCAGCGGCTGATCAGAAAAAAGACATATCCATGATTTCAGATTCTCTCCGAAGGGACTTTCTTCGTTATTTTGACCAATCGCATCCATGGCGGAGGTGCTTCTATCTTCTACACCACTTCAAACGTCGAGTTCAACTGAACCGCAAGAAAAATGCGCGGCCTGTGGAGTCACCGTCGTCCACTGTTACCACTACGGAGCCTTGTCGTGCAAGAACTGCTCTCAGATGTTTAAAAGGAATGCCGCGAAGCCTGAGACGCTCATATGTCGGCAGAACAAGGAGTTCTGTAAACCTGGTACGTCTTTTTTTTGTCAACAGCGCGGGAACACAGAAGAGAGGGATGCGCTAGTGCGCTATCATAGAGATTGTGGGTGTGACTTTGTATTCGAGTGTGCTGGGTTCAATGGCGGTGGCGAATGCCTACGGTCGGTATCTTAAGCGGACGTATCTGAATTCTTGGCTTTGGAATTTTAGAGATTCCTAATTCTTGAGGTTCCTAAATTCTTGGTATTCGCCCTTTCGACCCCAGCCCTAAATGGTCTGATCTTTTCCAGACATCATGTGATCGACACGCGCTTATTGTTTGTCTGCTCGGAGGGGCAGTTGACCCCAACGCCGCGATAACGAGCTTCAATTCGCGGCGTCTGGGTGGCGACATGTGATTCTAATCGCCGATAGCGCGCCTACTCCAAATGGGTTTCCAGACTAGACATGTCTCGGAAGGGCTGTCTCAAATGCGGTTTCGTGCCAAATCCGACCGCTCCGCCGGATGCGAGGTTCCAGAAATGATGCCTGAATGTCTGAAACCAGAAGCTTTCTCAGTGTCTGAAGTTGCGCTTTTTCGTCTAGACTGTCCGCTCAGGGCCAGGCTGGATCTGTCTCGGAAGCGCTCGGGGCAGCGGGAAACGGGAATTTCGAAATGTCGCGCGCCAATTGCTCCGATGCGTTTCGCCATTTTGCAGCTGAATTTTCTAATTTTTCCGCAATTTTATAAGCGCGATAATTCTCATTTTCCGTCGAATTTTCTCCGTGCCGTTGCGGAATTTCCAAGGGTCAGCCGACGTAATTCCGACCGCTCCGCTGCCAGCGAAACGTCAAAAATGAGGGCCAGGTGCCTGGATCAACAGACAGAAGTTGTCTCAAACTGAGCTCTTTTGATGGACCGCGCCGTCCACATCCAGACAATCGGGACCTCGTCTAGACCGTAGCGCTAGTCTCTTTAGGCCTGTCTGAATTGCGCGCGGAACGGCGGAAGCGAGTTTCGAACCTTCCGCTGATTGCAGAGCGCTTCGCCCCTCGCAATGTGTCGCTTTCTCGCTGCTCGAATTTCCCATTTTCGCGATCTCTTTCCTCCGCATTTTTCTCATTTTCGACGAATTTCAGGCTCCAACGCCCTCTGCACCAAATGCCGCTTCGACCGCTGCTTGAAGATGGGAATGCAGCCCGAAAGTACGTTCAATTCCAGCCACTCACGTCACCCTAAATCGCCCATTTCAGTGATCCAGAACTACGAAAACGAGCGCCTCGAATGGATCGTGAAGACCTTCGGAAGCGTCGCGGAATTCAAGAAAAAGGGCTTCAAAGTTCGCTACGACGGCCATTCCCCCGACGTCTCAATCCCGTCAAGGCCAAGCCTTCTCCAGCCAACCCTACTAGCGACGTTGGTTCGGATCGTCATCTCCGCACGCCAAATCTGGGCCGCTCAGAACACCGCTGAAAGGGTTCGTTGATCTTTGGCCTTATTTTCCTTAATTTCCGGCTTTTCAGGTCCGAGCTTTCCCTGAATGCCAAACCCACCGCGTCCTCCTCGAGCCCCAAAACGTGTTCTCCTTCGAAACGAACCTGATCGAGATGTTCTTCGACAACATCCCCTTCTACGCCGGAATGGGCGCTTCGGAGAAGTCGAAATTCGTCCTCGCTGCTTTCCCATACTACGTAAGTTCATTGGCTCACGTCCTCTCCATAAGCCTACACAGTTTCTTGGAATACACAGCTGGACCCACGTGTGCGCTCGAGAAGTCCTGGACACCAGCGCCGCCGACGATAAGCACCTCTTCGTGAATCGATCCACTTACGTCGACTTCTCAGGAACTGTCGGCAATACGGGCGAGATTCAGAAGTGAGCTACCCTTGCTTGTGATTGGATTAAATGGCCTATTTTCAGAGGAATCGAAGAATGTTCAAAATTCGCCCGAACCAACGACAAGACGATAGGAGTTATGGATTTAGCCGCGATGCTGGCGCTCACGCTGGGAAGAATTTCACAGCGCTTCTGCAGCAGGGATCAGACCGCCGAAGTCATCACCCGAGTCACGGAGATATCGAAGCAGTGGGAACATCAATGGGCCAGCAAGAAGGAAGAATTTAGCTCCACTTTCAAGATGGTTATGGATTTTGTTAAGAAGGTTGATGTAAGTGGGCTTTGAGGTGTGAGGATTTCTAGATTTTGGGTTTGGGCACGACCGGTCTTTGCCTTTGGTGACAGGCGAAATGATCACTTTGAGACAAGCCGAAGCCAGACGGGGAATCGCTGTTACGTGCGATTGAACGGATTACGTGCCATTTGGCTTTTGGTGGTTTGTGTGGATCGGTTGTGTCTCAGTTTAAGAAGAATGGTGTCTGTTAGACGAAGTCAATGGAAGACGAAGCCGACCGCTTCGATAATTGTCTCGAATGTCCATTGGTTCATGAAAAACCTGCCGCGTCTCGTTTCTGTCTGGCTGCTCCTAAAAGTGCGTACGTGACCAGACAAAGACGAAAGAGACTTGGGTGCTGTTTTCAGCTCTTCAAATCCCAGCGTTTGCCTCAATCATGTTGTTTCTAACATTGCACCATTTCAGACAACCGCCGGCCACTTCCTCAACGCCCGTTCGGACCTTATCCGCATGCAGCAACGCATAATAAACCGCAACCTCTGGACGATGCACCTTCCGCTCCAAGAAGCGTCGATCCCGTTCTACTTCGACGGATGCACGGATATAGTGCAGATCCCGTCTGAACAAAGCGCTTTTCGACGTTGGACCCGTGACTTAACATACTAAACTTGCATGTTTTACGTGCATGGTTAAGCCTTGGGAACTTGATGTCTTAGGACTGTTGTTGATCGTTTAGTGCAATAAACGTGTTTTGGACCAGAGGGGAGAGTGAATGGTTTCAGGTGCGCATGTATGTACAGAGGTTAACCATGGTTTCAGATCGGAGAAGCTCGCTGGATTAGCCCTTCTAAGGAAGCTCGGTGATGGTTCCACGCTTAGTCAGGGGAATCGGCGGCCATTCGCTGTCGACCTTCTCCAGTGCGATGATCCCAGCTCCTCGGAGAACTCCGTATTCGTTGCAGGCGATCTGAAATCGTCCGTGTACTTCATGTTAAGCGGATAGACGAACCGAGCATCGTTCGAACAACGTCGTAAACTGGTGCATCTTCAGCTTCCATTTGCTCCCTTGGTACTTGACGTACTCGATACTGAGACCATCAGCCTCACGTTTCACCGCCACGCCTTCGGGCTTTCCTTCGCTAAGGAGAATCTCGGAAACGGTTCTCAGAATGACGTAGTTATGTAGGATCGCGATCTCGGTGTCGTCCATCTGGTACTCGAGGATCCGGCGTGTGAATTGCTCGTAGGTCTGCGTCATGTGGTGCAGGAAGGATCTGCAATGAAACCTTAAGACTCTCAGATTCCAACCAGCAAGAACGAACTTCGCGAAGCACTCCACCTGTGTCTTCAGGACGAGGCCGCTGCCTTGGACAAGCTTGATCATCTGCTTTTCCGCGTGTTCCTGAGCATCCGCAGTCCGGATTGCCTCAATCCGGCGACTTGAGGACGGGCCAATGGGATACTGTAGAATCGGATTCTCATTGCGTAGAAGGTCGAGGAGGGGAGATGGACCATCCTGAAACGTCGGGGATTCTTTTGAACCTTGTCGGCAAGAGATCAGCGCGCTGTTTGCACAAGCATATCACAGAGAAGAGGTCAAATCTCGGGAAGTGCGTGGGAAGCGCAAATTTTGGTTTGTTTGGAATTGATAAGATTGGGCAAAAAGCGCGCGCATGTGAAGGGCATGTGGGGAATCTTTGGACCCACAGAAGAGTCCAAAAGTCGCAGAATAGGGAGTTTGGACTGCTGACCTTCTTAGGGGAAAGTCACATGAATGGCGAGCAAACCCAGACCCCTCAGGCCAGCCTTCGCACAGCACTGAAACCCTACTTTCGACCAACCCTGACCCTAACCCAAAACGTGATCCTACCTTCTGACCAGCAGCCGATCCAATCGCCTTGAATTTAGCCTCATTCTTCGGCGGTTTGATGTCCATATAATACATAGGCGCTAGGAAAAGTCGATTCTTGGTCGAAACTTGGCCTCCAGAGTGGTGTTCGAAGTCAGCAGCCGCTAAACCGTGTCCAAACGAGATCTAGAAAATGGAGAATCCTGTCTCTTTGCCACGACTTACGTAGTACGGCGTGACCTTCTCAATCAGATCTTGGAACGCGTGCTCTGGCATGGCCTTGAGAGATCTGATCTCCGGAATGAACTTGTGGAGAACCCTCTTTTCCATGGTGTAGAGATCGAAGTGGTCGCGGTAGGAATAGAGATTAGGCCCGGATTCTGAAGTTCCGTGGAGCTGGAAATGCGCTATCTAAACATCGCCAAAGCTGAAACTCTTACCGGCCCACCAAAGGGGCATTTCTCGGTCTTCCACTTCCTGAACTCCGAGAACCGCTTCACCGCTTCGGTCATCCTTGGGAACCTGGCGTCATTGAAGCTGTTCTCATAGAACCGGTCCATCGAGAGCCTCATTCCTTGCTCCAGGCAACGTTTCATCCGGCAATGCCGACAGAAGTGTTTCATTCCTAAAAGATCACTCTAAAAATGGATAAAGCACAAAATCCTCACCTTCGACTGGCCTGCACATCGCCGCATTTTTTGCGCATTTCAGATCCTGATGAAAGCTTCGCACAAAGAACGTGCTGCATGCCTTGCAGCTCCAAGTGCCGCGATGCTGACACCTGTCCACGGGCCTCTGGAAGCACATAGGACAAAGTGGCGGGGGTTCTTTGGGATTTCGGAGTTCAGGGTTCATCATGGCTAACTCGTGCAAAGCCGAGATCAGCTCTGATTGGGTAACGTGTCCTTGTTCGGCCTTCGCGAGATCCGATACGGGAACGATTGTGGGCGGATCCACGTGCCGAGGAAGCTTGATGGTAACGAAAACGGAGCGTAAAATCCGCGTTTGCACCGTGTTTGATCTTTCGGGAAACGTCACGCGGGTTGTCTTATCTCGGCGAGGACTTTGAACTGCGGCCGAATTTGTAAACGGACAACTCTTTTTGGGCAAATTTCAAAACCCCAAAACTTAAGACTCAGGTTTGACAGACAGTTTATTCGTATTCTTAGCTCAGTTAGAACTGAGTCAATGTCGGCTTGTTTGAAGGGATAGTTCTGAGCCTCGAGTTGATGGGCTTCTCCTAGTTGACAGGTTAAGGTCTTACGGGTTTTGGAGACTGGCTTAGAGGGTGAGTAGCTTGACATAGAGTTGGGATTGAAGGCTATCTAGAAGACTATCGCTATCAAAAGGCAAAGTTTTCATGTCCTAAATGGACTTTGGGGCTAATATTAAAGCGTGAAAGTAACACATTTATTAGACACTTGAGGACACAAAACATTCCCTTCGGGACCTCACTCCTTCAGTAATCGACAAGCACGCTTAGCACGACGACAATTCTTTTCAAATTGTTTGGTCTCGTTTGCATATGGATTAAAATAATTTTCAAGGATTCTGACCTGTTCTGAGATGGCCAAGGCATAACGGGCAAAAGGGCCACTTATTGCAAACGATGGAACCAACGTCACAATAATTCTTGCTAACGCCTTATAGTGACCGCCTCCTTGAAACGGACGAATTATGGGCGAACATAAGACAATAAGAGCAACAAACGTAAATACGTAAAGTGCAATCACTTCGGAAACTTTCTTACGATGCTCAAGAGTGTGCAGCTCGATCCGACGAACCGAGTTCATCAAGACGGTCTTCTCATCTAGGACTGATTTCTTGTTTTGGGCTTCGAGTTGATGGGTTTCTCCGAGCTTGCAAGGGCGAGTTTTGCTGGTTTTGAAGACCGGCTTGGTCTTGGGGTCGGGGTGGAAGACGGTTGAGTTGGACATGAGAGACATGAGCTTCGGAAGAGCCGTAGCCGAATTGCGAAGACCGGCGCTCAGTGTTCAGGAAGATACCCAGAGTGCAATGAAATTGCGAAGATTTGTTGTCTTAAATGGACTTTGAGGCACTTTTCGTAGCATAGCTTTTGGTCCTGACAAAAAAGTAACAAGTTTATTCAGAAATTAGGCAGTGAACTGATTGGGATGGACGCGCAAAGTGCGGAGAGGTCCATCTGTCAGGGAAAGGATTCCCTGGCTGCAGGAGAGATCAGTCGAAAAGCACAAAATACAAAACTAACAAAACAACATTAAGCAACATTCCACATTTAGATCTTAATCCGCCTCAAAAGATCCGTTTAAGAGCCTAATGGCCAGGTTTAATTCAGGCAGAAGCACATATCGGCAGCGGCGGTCGACCTCTGAACTTTTTCCCATGCTTATCGGCCGCCTCGAGTTTTCGCGAAAATTGCTGAAATCACGGAATTCTTAGTCTGAAATTCAAGGTCCCTACTCACCACGAGCGTATCCACGATCGTCTCAAGACCTTCCCCAACTCCACATTCCTCATCCCCTAAGTGTTCCAAGAGCGCTACCGCTCTTGGATCACCGGCCGGGAAGATCGCGTTGGCAAAGAAGACGATGAGGGCCTGGGAGAGTTCCTCGTCGCTGATGTATTCGACGCTTTCGCAGAAGGCGATCACTTCTTTCATGAGTTCGGGCAAAGATCTGAAACTCCGGTTTTAGGTCAGAATAGGGAATTAGAGCCTTACGCAGAAATATAGGGCACCATCTCAAGATGGTCGTAGACGTCGGACAAGAAGATTTCCAGCTCCGATTGGTCCGTGTTGATATAGATGTCGGGAGCGACGTAGAGTCGGTTTCTGGGAGTCTTCTTATCGTGCTGTAGAGCTTCAAGAGTGTCGATAACACAAGTTGAAATTACCTAGAAGTGTGAAACAACGCCGTTACAGAGCAGAGCAAAAGTTGTACCTCCGATCTAAAACTTAGGAATCACACATGAATCGCTGAAATGAGAGACTCACAAATAGCGAACGATCCAAGACTGCGCGCCCCTCGCGACTCACCATCTAAAATTCCTGGTCACAACCAAGAAATGGTTTTGAAACGCTTATAAATTATAAAAAAGAAAAATTGGAACTGACGTAGGCGTTCTTAGCTTTCTCCAGCACTTCATCTGAATCGATCAGGGGTTCCTCAGCCGGGTTTGGCCAAAAGCAGCCGATCATTTCCCTCATTTTGGCTAAGATCTTTCTTAACATTTGCGTTCCGAACTCGAGACTCTTCTGTATCTTAGAGCTCAGGTCGAGGCAGGTTTTGGACAGATCCGCAAGACGCACAGGGGCTGAGATTTTCATCTGAATGCTGAAAAATTGACTTCATTTTTTTGGATTTTAGGACAAACCATTCCGCTATAGAACGTCTTCCTTTGAGCCTTGATGGAAGCCCAGAGTACGGACATCCAGGACAGGGCTGGATTCGGCTTCTTAGGTTGTGGTGGGGGCTCGTTCAGCAGCCCAGAGGCTGCGTTGCATTCCCAGAACCACGATTGGGGTTTCAGTCGAAGGTCGTTGGCACTGCTAGTCGTCAAGTATTCCTGTTGGATAGGTTCAAGAGAGCTCAGGCTCCAGTCGTCAGAACCGCGCTAAAGGAGACTTAGGTTGACTTGGAGCTAAGAACCCTACCGTATCCGTGTCCGAATGCCCGCTACAGTCACTTAGGGACCCCTTGGCGCTTGGTCCTTGACGCTCCACTTTTAGGCACCTGGAGATTCTCAGGTTTTCTTCCAGTCTTGCAACGATTCCGGCGACGTATTTTTCGGGTTCGGAGATTTGTTTTTTGAACTTTTCGATTTCTGGAAATAGCGAATAGACTTGGCTCAAAAGGAAAATTGCTCAGAACAGAGATGACTGGGTGACTCACTTTCCATCGTCATTCCATGTTCCAGACACCTTTTGAACTTGAGCAGCTTCTTGCAGTTGGTACACGTAGTCGTTGAGCACTTTCCTGAATCCCCAAAATCAGCACAAACAGCAACAATCACGTTGACCATCAAACCGACAGTGAGGAAGAGCCTTCTTCGTCAATTTCCGGACCATCCTCTTGAAGAACTCCGAACAAGCCTTACAGCAACGAGCTCCGTAGTGGTTGTTGATCTTCGTTTTGCCGTTCTCGGCAATCACGTCACACAGCCCACAGACTTCTTCGTTCTTCTGGTCCATCCAGAGTTGCTGGGAGCGCAGATTCATCTCGTCCTTTCCTCGTTCTCGTCCTAGGACAAACACGAAATACACGTTTCTGGGCAAGGGTTTGGGTTTGGAATAGGAAAGAGGAATTGTGATGCGGAATAAGGCAAAAGAGCTCAAAACAGGAATTTGTAGATTCGGAATCCTCTTATATGAACTTCAGGAAATGTGTGGAAAAGACTCAAAGAGCCCGAGACAATGAAATCCGAGTCGTGTTCCAATGACCTGTGACGTCCTTAATTCTCTGTTGGCATCGCTGATCAGCGTCGCGGTTCTTGAGTGGATACGATGCCACGCGCGCTTCTGTTCGGGTCCTTCTCAGTGCGCGGCATCGCTTCTCTGGTCTCTAAGGAGTGCGACGGACATGTCGAGTTGGGATTACAACAGGTGTTTATTTCACAGATCAGACAACATCATAGTCAACATCTTGGCCGCAGACCTCGCCGTCTCACAGCGTTCCCCGTTTCTTCTCCAAAAGAGTCTGAATGTACAAGCCCGACATAGTTCTCATCAGTTTCAGGCGCTCGCCCTGAGCCTAAAATAAGGTTTTTAAGCCCTATCAAGAAGCTAACTTCTTACCAAAGCGAAATTCAGCATATTCGTAGTCTCCACGCTCTTATGCATCGGGTCCTGTCCGTTCTCTTCGTGATACGCCCACATCTCATTGATGATTTCATGCTTCAGCGCGGCGAAGCCGAGTTTCACCGCTGGAACTCGGGTGTATTCGATGGTGCGGTCGATGATGATGAGAATCAGGTAGACGTAGAACATTTTTTCGTCCGAGATCCATACTTTCATTAACCGGGGAAGGAGCAGTTTGCCGAGTTGTTCTGAGTTGCTCTAGAGGAGATCCAGTGTCAAATTTTGACGTTACGTCAGACGGCGCGTCAAACGTCACGTCAATAGTCCATTTGTAATTACAGGGGTGGGTCATCGAAAAGAGCGACGACCAGACAACCCAGTCAGCTTCAGTCTGACGTTGTCTGGGGCTGATCATTCGTGGAGGTCGCAGAGCTGACGACCGGTCGGTTTGGGCATTATTTGCATGGAGAGACGACCGGTCGCTGACGCTTGTCCCGCTTCAAATGATCGATTCCAGACACTCTTAGGCTGAAGCCCTCAGGGTTGTCTGGCCGTCCCCTTTTAGATGATTATCCTCTACAGTGTGTGTCAAAAAAAAATAAATCCCTGGCCAAACACCCTCGCCGGCTCCCGTCTGACGGTGTCTGGGACTGATCATCCGTGGCGGACGCACAGCCGATGACCGGTCGGTCTAGACATCATTTGTATGGAAGCACGACCGGTCACTGGCGCTGATTCCGCTTCAAATTGACCAATTCTAGACAAATCATGGCCAAACCGACCAGTCCTCTGCTGTGCGACCGCCACGAATGATAGGTTCCAGACACCGTCAGACGGGTGCCGGCGAGGGTGTCTGGCCAGTGATTATTTTTTTTGGCCCACACTGTATAACTGTCTCTTCTACGTGACGTATGACGCAGCCCTTGACGCAGTACCTGACGTTTGACGTGACGTCAGACGCAAACTTGAGAACAACTCCTCTTTTAACGCACTTACCACAGCAGCAATACTCTTGCAATCCTCCATACTCAGGCACGGAATAGAATTCTTAGCCCAGAGGGTCTGAGCTCCAAATGTGATGTCCAGGTAAGTGTTGGGATACAGGTAATTCCGGTTGTCGGAGAGCCATTTGACGTTGCGTTTCTCGGATTCTTTGAAACCGCGGTAGAAATGAATCGGAAAGGTCTGAAAGATATAGATTCATAGATTTCTTAGGTTTTTAGGATGCCCACATAGTGACCAGCGTTAAGCGCAAAATCCTGCAGATCCTTAATGTCGAACTGCTTGAAGAACTTGACCTTGGACAGAACTTGCGTGAACTCACAGGCGACTTTGTCCACCAGCTCGCGCGTGTCCCTAAGACTTAGGAACTTGGCGCCCGTCTCCGACATTCCGCGGACCTGAAAACGACGTTTTTAGGGTCTTTCAAGATTGACCTCACCGAGTTGGTAAACGGATTCTCATGCCAGATCTTCCTTTCCAACGCCTGCATCCCGTTTGCAATTTCGCTTATTCTCGGGTATCTTTCGTGGTTGAAGGCTACATTGAAGCTGCGTTCCAGCTGCATTTGAGGCTTGTAAACCTGGATTTCGAGTTGGGGCATCCGCAGGGCTTCTTGGCGCTTCTTGTGCCCGACCACTGAAACTCAGAAATCTCAGAATCGGACCTAAATGACGCCGCCTACGATTCTTGTCCATCCCAGCCGTCAGGCATCGGTCCACGCGGCACTTCTTGCAAAATTTCCGTGCCGTTCCTAAACGTAACCATTGCCAAAATCGATAACTCAAGACATGACTTCCCTTGATCACAAAACTCAGGTTCCTGTCGACATTTCGGCTCCTCGCCGCAGGTCACGTACCGCCGGAAGAAGGCCGAACACGCTTTGCACGCTGGAACACCGTAGTGGAAGTTTAGAATTGCGTCCCGGGAACAGATTTGGCAGAATTGGGTTGTCGACGTCGGCTTGTCCATCGCTCGACGGGGAGCCTGAACGCTGAGAATGCGAAGTGCGCACGCACCCAGGACGGGGAGATAGCGGGGGAGGAGATAAGACACTTGACGGCCTCTGGTTTTTCGGGAACGTTGGGTGGCAAGCGGGTAACGAATGTGGTTTCGTAGGGCTGACTAGTGATTCCACACGCATGCGGTCGGTTCTAAACGCGCGCCCCTCTCCCCTCACTTCCCCTGACCCATCAGATGTGTTTCCCCTCGAATTCTGCTTAAAATTCAATCTTTATAAACAAAATGAAACAACAATTAAGGACACTAAATTTTTCGCAAAGGTAAACATATACAATATGCATAAATATAAACTCGGAGTGGTAAATAGAAGACACAGAGGGGGAGTATTTCGAAAACCAGCATCGCGACGATTCGCTTGTCCCTCTCCCTCGCAACCGAAGAGTCGACCAAGATACTCGACGTGGAGGGAGAGGAAACAAGGAAACGGATGAAGACACACACAATTTGCATACTGTACATGGACACTTCGAGGATGACGACGACTGTACAAGTGGGGTGGGAGTAGTGCCGGATAGAAGATGAAGAAACTACGTGAAATTCTACAAAGAAGAGGCCGCGATCGGGTCGGGAATCGCGTTAGGTCGTGCGATGGTCGTCGGTGACTGCGGTGTGTTTGGGTTTGTCGTTGAGCCAAACGCTACTGGGGCGCGGTGGACGTTGCAGGAGCTCGCGACGGTTTGGAAGAGCCTAAATCGAGAAAATTAGATCTAAGGTCTTCCTGACAACGACAACATACTTTTCAATCTCAGGAGCGCACGTCACAAAGTCGTGGTTCCAGAATCCAAAGCCGTCGTAGCGGATCAGCTCGATGAAGGTGATCAGAAGACCCCAAGGATGCGGGCGGATCGCGATAAGGCGCTCGAAAAGGATCCTAAATAAGGAAGATTAGAATACGAAAGGATTCTCCCAAATGCTCACCTGGTGATCTGCTCCTGGATCTCTTCGGAATTGGCCTCACGGAACAAGTACAACAGAGTTTGGCTGAAGTAGTTCGTGTGGGCGTTCGGATACCGCAGCTGGTTGGCGATCGCGTTGAACAGCAGATATCGGCCCTCCGTGCAGAAGCGGACCGACAAATTCTGGAACACGTCCATGTAGGCGGAGTGGGCGATCGTGGTCAGGTTGATCGGGTAGCCTTGTTCCCGGATCGATTCCACGGCGCGGATTCCAACGTAGAGGACGATCGAGTTGATGACGCTCATGTTGTACTTGGAGCCAGGCTGCGAGCTGACCTGAAGCACCTGCGGGAGTTCCGACAGGAAGCTGACCGGGGTACGGTTGGTCAGGTAGTCGTCGAGCTTCTCGCGTATATCCTGGCGGAAGATGTCCACAACGCGGTTGATCTTCGGCTCCTCCTGCATGTCGGGAAGGTTGGAGAGGAGCGCCGGGTTGAAGGGGTCGGGAAGCTTCATCCCCCGTGGATACGCGCTGAGGACGAGATTCCTGAGCTGAACGCAGTTCGGTGGGATCGCGTCACAGATGACGTAGTGGTACTCGCATAGGACTTCCGGGAAATCGTGCAGGATGACGAGGAGCACCTTCAAAGTACCGGTGTACATCGTCCCGAGCGATTGCGTGAGATTCACGTTCCTCAGGTACGGTGCGAGGAATTTCAGGTGGCAGATGATCAGCTGCGTGTACATCGCCCGGGCCTTCTCAGATGAATCGCCGGTTCGGGTCAAAATACGCGCAATGAAATTGCGGTGTCCGACGATGTCGAGCCACGAAAAGGCGAATCCAGGAGTCCTGCGGGGCTGCAGAATGAAGAGCGCTTGGCCGAACGCTTCCAGGATGTTCCAGCCAATGGGTTCCAGCACGGGATCCGGCACCGTCAGCTCGTTAAACATGCTGATCAGGATGCGGTGGTAGGGCATCGACTGGAAGTCCTGCTTGTGGACGTGGTCGTGGTCTTGCTGCGCTACGTTGGTCACAATGTTGAGCACCTTCTTCAGCAGGTTGATCTTCGTGTGGTATTGGTTCCCATCGGAATGCGTGATCATCAAGCACGTGAGCTTCACGAAGGCGTCCAGGGTCATGTAGCAGCGGTTCCGAGTGGTCGGCTGCTGGTTGGCCTTGAGCATCTTGTACGAGACGTCGATGATCATGTCGGTGCACATTCGCAGGAATCGCGTGATCATCTCGTCCGTTGCGAGGACTCCTTGTTCGTGCATCTGAAAGAGGACAACATGAAATTACGGTACACACTAATTAGCCGGTGAAAAGTCTAGACCTTACTTATAGTTGAGACTGACCGGTCGCTCAAAATGGTTCACTGCAAAATGACAATATCTGATCGGGCTGTCGTCTAGCGCACAAAGTCTAGACGGTGTGACTGAACTTTCAGACATTGACAATTTCAGATCCGAGCGCTGTTTTTCATTTTAAGTAACCCAAAATCAACTGACCGGTCGAATATGCTAATTTGACAAAAAGTCTAGACCCCCATTGATGTACTACTTTTCTGAAAGCCATTGTAGACATGCCGCTCAGGCATTCGTCTACATCCCACACCGTCTCAGACGGTAAGGAAATCTAGTCGGGCTGTCTACCAGATATTACTGAGCTTCCAGACACCCGTGCTCCAATTTTTCATTTCAAACGACCCGCAATCAACTGACCGGTCGGAATCTGAAAACCCAAAAACCTCAACTTACCATCTGAACGATCCTTTGGAACGCACTCTGAGGATCCCTCTGGAACGAAGCTTCGCCGCAGAACTGAATCCACGTCTTCAAGATGGTCTCCACCTTCATCTGAAGCTCAGATTCCTCGCCTTCGGCACCAGCAGGTCGTTTCGGCAAGCCTTCGGACACCGCAGCTGTCGAGCTCTTCGACGCGTGGCCAAACGCACTCTCGGCAGCAGGAGCAGGCGCTGGCTGAGGCGCCGCCGCGTGCTTCGAGTACTGCTGGATCTTCGCGAGGACTTCGCACGAGTGGGGCATCGCCACCTTCGGGATGAACGGATGCGGGGAAGCACCTTTGAGGGGATTGTCCATCATGTTGCGCATGAGCCTTGTGACGAACGTAACCACCTTCAGGTTGTTTCCGTTGTCCATCTCTCCCGCGAGGTACTGGTCGTAGATCGGGATACTCAGGAGCTGCTTGCGGAGGAGGAAGGCCACGGCGTCGGTGTTGAAGCGGTATTCCTGCTGACACTCGCAGATAATCTGCGTGATACGAGCGATGATGTCGTTCTGGTTGATGTGAGCTGCCAGGCACTTGCAGAACGAGATGAAGGCTTCGCACAGGAATCCGGCCCATTCGACTTGCATCATCTCTGAAACAAGGTTATCGTTATTTAAGCTCATGAATAAGCTCAAAATCTCAAGAATCCTAATCCAACTTACTGGAATAGATCGGCGTCGGGACCGAAGGAACGACCTCAAAAGCATTCAGGAACTGTTCCACGACTCTCTGCAGAAGAGGAGTGATGATGTGCGGATCCTTTGGGTACGAGATCGCCTGCGAGAAGAGCTCCTTGATGAGCTGGAGCGCCTTGTACGGCTTCAGGTCATCTCGATTTGGCATCTGCCCCGCGTGGTTCACGCGCTCGTCGATCCTCTCCACGATCTTCGTCATCTCAGTCACAAACGCATTCACGTTCGCGATGACCATCTGAGAGTGCTGGACCGCTGCGCCAACGCCACCAGGGTTCTTAGCCAGAAGATCCAGGAGCATATCATCGATGCTCGCGGCCTTGAACCCACAAATTCGCTTCACGAACTCGTCGTAGATGCGGAATTGGTTCGGACTCGTGGGTCCAGGGACAACGCGGATCTCTTCAGGCATGAAATCCTGGATTCGGAGATGGGTCTGGCTGCCGATAAACGGCTTGCGGTCAGCCTTGGCCTGTTGTCGCTCCTTGATCTCCGAAGCTAGGCGCTTGTCCACCTCCAGGCTGCCCTTCTCGCACGCATATTTTACGATGAAGCTCGTCGCCAGTTCAATGTTGTCGTTGGTGATCTCCTGGATCGCTTCGTCGATATCTTTGGCCTGGAAAAGTATTATAAGTCTTAGATCTAACCATATTAAAACTTACAAGATCCTGAAGGTTGCTCTGGGACGACAACTGGTTCTGGAAGTACTGCTTCAGGTACGTGGGGATCGTGTTGGAAAGCGGTTCCCGGCACGTGATTGCGGCCATTCCAGCGGTCATAGCACGCATCATCTGGTGAGCCGCCCGGCGGATGTTCTTCTCTTCGCCGTCGAGGATGAAATCCTTCTTAACGATGTACTCTGTCATGCTCAGCGCAACCTTGATGGCGCGGTCTGAGACGGGCTCCTGGTACTCCTTGACGGCCTGGGTGATCGCGGACCTAACCGTGTGTTTGAGGTTCGGGAAGGCCTGGAACAGCGCCAGATGCGACTTGATTTTGAGGTGCGGGAAGAGGCCTGAAACAGGGAGAATTTAGGGTGGCTCAAGAGAATGGATCGCTCACCTTCAGGCGAGGTAACGTTGATGTCATGGTAGTGGAACTGGGCAGTATTAATCGGGATTGCCGAACCCGCTCCAACCGCCGACGCCAGCTCCATTCCAGCCGAGTGCGCGGCAGCGGCTGCAGCTGCCGAAGGATCAGCAGCGGATCCAGCGGCCGCCACAAGTTCGTTGACAGGCGTGCCAACGCTGGCCGAATTCCTGCCGCTCGAAGCGCCTCCATCGATGTCCACTGGCCGCAGCGTGTTAGGGATAGGCGACGCACTCGAGGAAATCATGCTCGGTTGGCCGTAGCTGGGTCCCAGGCCTGGCGGAGGAGCGTCCGGCTGGGTGAGGGTCTTCAGATCTCCGAGCTGCTGCCGCAGATTGCAGAACTTATCGGTGTTCTTCAGAACTCCTTCGGTGCCTAGATCGCCGTCGTTGAGGTCGACGTGAAGCTCCTTGCAGAGGACTTCGATCTCGAATTTCAGATTTAGCTTTAAATCTGGTTCGTTGTGAAGTTCTGCTAGGACGCTTATTATCGCTCGTATCCAAGCGCATCCCGGACCAAACATCTGAAATTGAAGTCTTGAAAACTTTCATTTCAGGGCTAAGAATACTTACCTGACTCTTTCCACAAGCTTGCAGCACCTTGGCGATGAACGGGACCGCATACAACAGTTCTTGTTGCCCCTTGTCGAAGGCTTCCAGGAGCAGCGACTTTAGATCCAAGTCCTTAGTGCTGATAGGCTTGTCCTTGGCAATCGTCAGCATTCCGAGCCAGTTTCCCAGGTTCTTTAGGAGCTGCCTGTCGCTAAAGTTGGACACGGACGGCCTCTTGTCGCTCTTCAGCAGCACTTTGATGTTTCTGAAGGTCTCCTTCCGGACGTAGGAATCGAAAGTCGGGTCGTTGAGAGTGTTGACAAAGCTGGAGTAGAGGTGGTGGAAGTTGAACTCGATGGAAACACGGTTCATGACGATGTACTGGGCGAGCCAGCGCATAAACTCGTCTCCTTCCTGGGCCATCAGAGTTTTCATCTCTTCGGTCTTAAAATTAGGAGTTAAGAATCAGATTTAGAAACATTCGAAACTGACCTTTTTGACAAGATTGCTTTGAGAGAGGTTGTTGAAGAGGAAGGAGACTTTTTCCACCACCGGAGTCGAAGGTTCAGGGATGTTGGATCCATCGCGCTCCGTCAGCTTCACCAGTGTGTCCACGCTCGCTTGGTTCAGCATTCCAGTGGCCTGAAATCAACGTTTACTACCAGATCTCCCGACTTTTAGTTCCTTACCGGTTTCGAGATCGGACTCGGGAAGTTGCCAGGAGGCGTTTCACGGCCGCGGTTCGCGTGGGAAGCCGGATTTCTCTGGCTTGCCAGCTGCGCCTGCTGCTGTTGTTGCTGCTGGTGGATCCTGTACTGCTGTTGGAAGCTCGTAGGAATCTGGCCATTAGCGCCGAACTGGATGAACTCCTTGATCATCTGTGGGAGATGGGTGAAGTTCTCCAGGGTCTGGATCAGGTGGCACACTTGGGGATACTGGTGAAGTTTCCATTTGCATGACCCGAGGACGACGATGGCGAATTTGAACAAAGGATTTGAGTGATCCAATGCCAAAGCGTCTGTTATCCTTCTCATCGCTGTGGCCAGTTGGATTCCACTGAAAAAAGTAATGTGTAGACACCAAGAATTAGGATTTCAGACGACTTACCCAATGATGTCTTCCCGGATGATGCCTCCGTAAACTTCCGCGGTGGTGTTCAGCTCTCTGTCCGGGTATTCGTGGAAGAATCGGAATTCCTCGAACAGGTTCTTGATAACGCAGTTGAGGATCTTCGATTCCCGGCTGCTGCTGGACATACGGAACTGCTTCAGCTGCTGAATGAACTGCTCCACGGACATCTGCTGGTTCTGGGCGTAGATCTTCTGGAAAAACGAGTTGGCCTCTTCTTGGATCTCTTCGGAAAATGCTGCTGTTGACATGTCTTCTTGGTTCACCAGGCGGCTGTCGACAAGTGGAGGGGTTCCTCGGCCCACGGAGGGCGTCGCTGACGGCGCCAGGGAACGGAAGTCGATGGGAGGTGGCTGGCTTCCTGGGGTCGAAGCGCCGGATCCGCTTCGATGACCGCCGATACCTGAAACGTGATAAGATTAGTATGGTGTCTAGAATCGTTTGTAGACTGTCTAGGATGAGCTACTGTCTATCTGGATATACATCTAGATGAGTCTAGGATCAGCATCAAGGCGTCATTTTGGAGCAAACAGACTTCAAAGAAGCGGTCGGTTTTGAAGCACGACCGGTTCGATAAGCAAAGATGTTCGTCTGATCTCGACAGCCCTGCTCCAGACTTTTTCACATCTGATGACTGACTGTCTAGACACTGACAGCCGTAGGCATTCAACTTCTCAATTTCGCAAGAACACGACCGGTTAAAAATGGCACGTAGCCCGAAATAAGGCGATTTGAGACAATAGTTGCCACTAGACACAAATTCAAGACTTCTCTTTAGACATACATCAATTTGAAACGATATGTAAAGAACTTACTCATATCCCAGCCCGATGACGCGAAGGGAGGGTTCGGCATCGAAGGCGTCGTGGCGTTGGATCCTCGATGGACGTTGGGATTCGT
This sequence comes from Steinernema scapterisci, assembly GCA_000757745.1. Lineage (NCBI taxonomy): Eukaryota > Metazoa > Nematoda > Chromadorea > Rhabditida > Steinernematidae > Steinernema > Steinernema scapterisci. The sequence goes on from KN167723.1 coordinate 43,975, forward strand.
CACGTAGCTCTGGCTGCCGCTCCTCATCATCTGGTGCGAAGGCGACAGGTTTCCTCCGAACGAGTTCAGCGCCGCCGCCGGATTCGGTGGCGTTCCAGGGCCGGATCCGAATCCCGAGTTCAGGCCACTTGGCGGCGTGTTGCTGATCCCGAAGGAGTGAGCCGCGTTCTGGGGCGCTCCGACGCTGGAAGACCGCTGCACGGCGCCGTTGGAAGCACCGACACTGCCGAACATCGAGTTCCGCTGCTGCATTTGGTGATGCGCAGCTGCTGGAATAGGATTTCGGTTAACAAAACGTCAAGATTTGGGATTGAGGTTACCGAACATCTGCTGGGACATGAGCGACTGCGGGCTTCCAGCCGGCGGCGGGCCGGTTGGCGTGCCCGGCGTCGTGGAGAGGTTCAGTCCGAGCGGAATATTGGGTGGTAGGGTTCCAGGACGCTGGGCGCTGCCGTTCTTGGCCTGAAATCGGATTTCATCAAAACTCAGTCAGCACTTCCGCAAATCTTAAAATCACGACAATTCTCGACGATCGATCCCCACGACGACCCTATCTTAACCTCATTAACAGTGCAAATGTCAAAATCGATCTCTCACGAACGAAAAAATCCCGATTACGTAATCCCGTGCCTTGTAGTGTTAGACCTCCCGCCGAGTCGCCTAATTAATTAATACGTCAGCTAATCCGACTTACGACTTGCTCGCGCGCACGCTCAATAGAATCGCCATAAAGCATCTTTTTGCGGGTTTCCCAGCTCCTTTGCCTCCTCATCATGCGCAGGGGAGAGAACGCGACGTACAGAAAAACAATTCTTTGAGCTCCGTGATTACGTTCAAGGCTACCTAAACCCGTTTTGCGCCATGCGCGCCTGAATTTTACGACTCGTTCTCCAAGAAACAAATAAGCATCAGCAGCGTTTTGGCGCGGGAATCGCGAGGAATTTTCGCCGATATTGGAAAATGCGGAAGCGAAAAGGTACGGGCGCGTTAATTATAGTTAACTATAGCTTCCTAACAAGGTCTACATGACCAATTTTAGACAAAAATGATGATATAGACATTCCAAATCAGTTCTAGACACCGAGCTATGGCCCCGAAAACGCTGAAAATGATGTCAAGGAAATCGCTAGACATAGACGTTCCGGGTGTCTGGCAGACACCCAAATTTGATCCTAAAGCTTCTAAGCAAAGTCTAGACAGCTCATTTTAGACAAAAATAACGAATTGGCCAGTTTCAGACGCTGAAAACGAATGTTAGACACCGAGCGACGGTCGCGAAAGCGCGGAAAATGATGGTCAACGGACTGCCTAGACATGGACGTTTTGAGTGTGTCTAACAGACACCCTGATAAGATCCAAAAATTTACGTAAATATCTAGACAGCTCACACACGAATTCCGCTTCCACCTGTCTACATTCACGTCTAGACATCACGCCAATCACTCGCGACACGGAAAATCACGCACACACTCCCTAAAATGACGCCCAACTGTCTAGACACTTGCAGAGCGATCTTCGGCAGCCTGGAGCCTTCTGAACGCCGTTCACAACGAACGCCTCACCACAAAACGCCTCCTAGACACAGACGAATCGCGACGCGAAGGTCAGCGCGCATGCCTAACAAGAAAACCGTCAACAGAAGCGCGAAAATTGCGAAATCACTCATGATTAATAACGCTAGCGCTTATCCGCCGGTGATCAAACACCAAATTCGGCCGTTCTAGACCAAGATCCAGACACGTCTGGCAGCGTAACGCAGTCCTAAAAGCCCTTTTCCCAACCCAGCGGTGCTGACAAAAACTGGTCGGTATTTTCGTGTGTGATTCGCGTCTTAACCTACTTGACCAACCGTAAAGTTCTACAGTTCGGTCAGGGCTGCAAACTGCATATTTACTGTTTTTGCACGAACTAAGATGGGGATCGATTCGTTTTCAGACACGTGCAGTTCGATGCAGGCGCTGGAAGAATCGTCATTCGTCTTCTCCACAGGTGGGGCGTCTGAGAAGCTAATTTCGGATCTCAGCGTGCAGGCGTTTTGGCGCCATTTTGGCCGCTTTTTGAACTCTGATAAATCACGAAAACATGAAGCGGCTTATCTCCGCGACGATCAAAACAGAGATCCCCAAAACATGAAAAAAGCTATTCTTACCTGAGCTAGCCTCAACTGCTGATTCAGCTGCTGCACTTCTCGGGACAGTTCCGGCGAATGCAGGCTCTTCTGTTGCAGAATCGAGACCATCGTCATAAGCGTGTCCTGGCCGCCCATGCTCACACACGTCGGCAGCCGTCGTTTCACGTACAGCACAACCTGGAACGCGAATTGGTCCCCAAGTTCCATGAGCTTATCCTCGATCCATTTGTCCAGCTTCAGGTAATCCCGTTTCGAGGCCAAACACGCAAGATCGATCACGAACTGGGGCTGTCCTTGAAGGCTGAACAGCTCCGCGAGGCCGTTTGGTTTCAACTCGTGTCCGATCTCCAGAATCTTCGTCAGCCTCGATTGGTCGTCCGGGGCTTTGATGTAGTACTGGAGGAGTGCGAGCAGGATTGGCTGCCGGAAGATCCGCGGGCCGAAGGAGTCGTTGTTCCAGACGGCGTTTAGGACTCCAATGGCATTCTGGTTGTTTGTGAGAAGCGCAGTGACGCATTCTTGGATCAGCCGCATCCTGGGCGTTCGCATAGCAGTCTGAAATGGATCAGAAATTAGCTGAATTTCCAAGTTTTGAGACTCACCGAAGCCTGAGTAAGACCTAATAAGAAGAGATCAGGGCAGAGCACCAAAGGCGAAAGCGGGAGTGTACAGAGAAGGCTGAAGACTTGGGAGGCAAACTGGCAATCTGCGAGCTTCAGTAGGATGTCCACGAGGTTTAGGCATTTCCTGAAAGCACGAAATCATGAAAAATGATACCAAACACTGAAACCTACCATTGCATGATCTCTTTGCTCAACTCATCAGGCTGGATTTTTAAGGCATTTATGTTCACCGGTGTGTGGGGGAAATCGAGCACGAAGAAGATCTCGGGATGATGGATGATCAGCTGGAGCCACGTGAACTGGCCCGTTTTGTTGTTCGGCCATGGCTGGTAGAGGAGACTCGACGGGAACGCATTCGGGTCGCCGACTCCGGTCACCAGGATGTCCGTCAGCAGTTTCAGGTTCTGCCGGGAGCGAAGCGCGAGTCCGGTGAGGTCGAAGTTGGCAACTACATCGCGCCATGACAGCGAAGGGTTCTAAAATCGAAGTGTTAAGAGCCAGAAGAACCACAAAACTCACAATCCTATTCACGGCGTCCGCGAAGACCTTCCCATCATACGCCGAATCGTCGTCATTCTTATCCACGGGCTGCATCACCATCACCGTGATAATCTGCGACACGGCACGCGTGCTGAGAACACCGGAATCAGTAGCTCCGAAGTTTCGCAAATGCGACAAGCACACTTCCAACGAAGCGGTGAAGCCATGTCCGACTTCCCGGATCTGTTGTGCCAGCGCGTGCACATTTTCACGTCCGAGATGTTCCATGAGGGGCTGCAACGAGGAGTCGTCGATGTTGGGAACTGCTTTGTTCTCGAAGGAGGGTGAAGAATCGCGTCGGATGGCAAGGAGAGCACCGAAGATGGGTTCTGACGTGTATTCTGAAATTGGGAAAAGTAGAATCCGAGCTCAAAGTCGTAGGTTACCTTTACACTTGGCTAGCTTTTCGAGGATCTTCTGGACGTCTTCTTGATCGACGTTCGTGGGATTCCAAACGATTGACAGAAAAAGATGAGCAAATTCGTATTTACAAGTTTCTGTCAGTTGTTTGCAGTCTTCTGAAATTTCAAAGATAAGGCCAATTAGTAGAAAATTAGCCAGATTGGTTTTGGGATAAAGGTGCTTAGGATGTATCCCGCTCTCGGCTAATGCTTGACAACATAGAGTCGAGCATCTTGGCTACGGGAATTTCGATTTAGGCTTTCTGTAAGTTTTGACGTCTTTTTAAGGTTTTCAAAGACATCTAAGAATAGCCGATTGAGGTGCAGGTGACTCAGACTCAAGGGAAACTTGAATTGAGAGAATGGTGCTAAGACTGACCCTGGATAAGATTCTGAACGGCTTGAGGTACGAGAGACTTGAGCAGATCGTTGGTAGCGTTCAGATTCGAGGTCGAAATCGACGAGGTTGAGATGGAGTGGATGAAGAGGGCCTTAAGCACAGGGTCGAGCTGAAGCCTGGCGACGAGTTCCTGGAGGAGCACGCGGGCTTGGTCGGCCGAGGCGGGAGGGTCGAGACGGTCGAGAGTTCTGTCTACGCCTTCGACGATTTGGTAGAACAGCTGGCTGTCGATGTCTGATTGTCTGTTGATGCTCTTCTTCAGGAGCTGAAATTGGTCTTGGTTACGGTATAACTTCAGAGGATTCTGGCTTCATCCTTATGTGCATTTGAGAACCGTGGCTGAGCACAGTTGTCATAAGGGACGATCAGAGACGTCAGAGCACAGTTGGCGGGACACAACCGATTCAGTGTTTGGGATAGGATCGAAATGGTCGTCTCTAGACATACCTCTGTCTGGGAACGAGCTCATGTCTGATCATGGCTATTTTAGCTAATCAACTCATTTTGACCTGCCGGTAGCCTTGTTCCCGGTCGGGTACGACCCTCCGGCCTCAGACCGTTCTCAGACTTGCCTCCACAGACAAGTCCAAGTCTGAATCAAGGCTAATTTAGTCCGATCCCTCATTCCGCCTTGCAGATCCCCTCGCACCCGGTCGGGCCTGACCTCTCCTCGCCCCCTCGTCCCACCTGACCCAGAACACTCACCTCTTCAAGGAGAACAGCGGCGAAATCCTTGTGAACCCCTCGTAAGGACTGCGGCGAGAGGAGCTCGTCGCAGAGGACGCCGACGAGGTAGCGCCGCGTGGACTCGTCGAGACTTTCGGACGGCGAATTCCGTTGTTTGCAGCAGTCGACCAGGGAACTCAGGAAAGGGAGATGGGGATTGCGGTTGAGGACGGCGGTGGAACCACTGACCAGGAGGCTGTCAACGTACTGCTGCTTGATCGAGGTCGGTGAGGCGTTTGTTGACATCAGGAGGTGGCGGAGACCTAAGGAATCGCATCCCATCAGAGTGCGTCTTGGAAAAAAGCGTGGTTTTTGGGTTTTCACAGTTTATAGAAAGTGTCTAGAAATATGCGATTCTCGCATCGCGTCAGAATTGGGAGTCGCACATAGGTTTCCGAGGACCCAGAACGAGGTTTTGGGGACTTAGCTTCTTAGGGCTTACAAGAATCTGGATTAAATCAAAAAAGCACATTTTGTATTTCAAGTTTAACGGAATCTCCTGCATTTCGCAGATAAGCCTTTGATGCTGTTCCGTCTAGATTTCAGGACTATGCGCAGGTTAAGTTCCACAAGATTTGGTGTCCAGTATTGACGTGATTTAGTGATAAGAACTCACCATTGAACGCCGGCCGACATACAGATCTGTGCGGGGAATAGACAGCAGAAAATGCTCAAATAGGCTATATGGGGCTAATATCTGAAACGTTTCAAAATCCCGATTTATCCACGGAAAACTCCTGAACACAGAAAAACACGATTAAGCAAATATCGACCCTGAAAAGTTCAGAATTAAAATAGTTCCAGATTTCAAATTTGCGTCAGCAATTTTGCAATATCCGAATAATATTTAGCTGACCAAAGCTTAGGAAAACAGGAAATATAGCCGTGGAGTTCGAGCTGACGTGACTTGACGTGATGAGTCTGGGTCCAGATTGAATATCAGAGTCGGGGGATAACGCGTCACGGATCATGAAAATTCAGTTTAGAGTAATCTGGCCTTAAAGCTACAAAACTGCATTCCTACACATAATTCAGCCCCGTATTAAGATCCAGAAGCCTCAGAAACAGCCCCAAGACCTTCCAAACGACCTGTCCATCCCACCTGGACCAATCCTTGGCCCGAACTAAAAATCACATTTATTACAAAATTCAAAATTTCACGCAATGTAAACAAGTCGATTTTTCTCATCTTCCCTCGGATCGTTCCAGGACCCTTTTTACCCATCAATCTTCCCCTTGTACTTTTCGAGCTCTTCGCCTAGTTTTCGTCTTTTCGGGCTTCAGAAACACGGCTCAGAATCTTGTAACAAAGAGTTTTTCCTCGCGTCTGCTGCGGACGAATCCGAACGAACCGCAGCGAGAGGCGTGTCCACGGGGCGCCGCTGACGGCCGGCGAAGAGTCTTCTTCTTCGAATCGCTGCGATCGTGGCGGGAGCCAAGCGCTAAAGGCAAAAAGTGCGCAGTTCGTTATCGTCCTCGCTCGCTCGCTGTTATGTCAGGCCCGCTTTTTTGTTTACTTTTTGCTGGTGGGGTGGGTAAAGTGCGCGCGCTCGTTGGTTACTCGCCGCGGCTCCCTTGGGTCCTCTGGGCTGCCCTAAGCGTGCCCCCAACTCTCCTCCTCCTCCTCCCTCGACGACGTCAAACTCGTCGTCCGATCGAATCGATTGTCAACGGAGCGCGGCTGAATCACGACCTAACGGCGTCGACGTGTCCGGGCCGACGATCTATGAGTCTCCCTTGTGTAGTCGGGCGTCGTAGTCATCGGGTTTGAGTTGGGTTTAGTAGTTGGAAGTGCAGGCAGGAATGGCGCGTGGTGGAGGAGAAGAGGAGAGGAACACGTCGACGAGATCTGCGTTTGAACATTTGATCGTTGTCTGCTGTGGTGGCTAGATGGGAGACAATGGGAGATTTGTGGTGCGCGCGAGTTGTGTGAAGAGCTGTGGAAATGTGGATCGGGGATGTGTTGTGGTTGAGTTCGGGCTCTCTGAAAGTTCAAATTGACTGAAATGGCGTCCTGAGATCGTCTAAGAAACTTCTACCTTAGAAGCCAAATGGCAACTTTGTCCGATTCTCCATAGTTCCAGCCTGAATTAGATGAATCCTTCCTTCTATCAAAGGATACGGTAGAAAACACCCAAGATCCCTCAAGAACCAAATATCAAAAGCCCTTTTTATCTCCAAAACCCCAAAAAACAGCTACCTGTCTAATCAGAACGCGATTGTCATCTTCTTCTCTGGATCGAAAGTCATAAAACGCTCACCGAGGTTAAGATTAAACTCTTATCGGTTCATCACCAATCGCAACGCCGCTTATCGGAGAAAACGGAATGCACTAGACAGTGAGAACATGTGATTATGTTGATTTTCAAGCTGGATTTAGGGTCAACAAGCTTCAACACGCCAAAGATCTTGTTGTAAAAGCCTGAAAATAGTGATAATCAGTTTACAGAATAAGCTGAAACAGCAAAAACGGTCTAAAACCGAAAGGAGATCAGCGATCAGCTGACGGAGATCTGGGGTGCAACACGGCTGGGGAAGGAAACCGGTCATATTTCGTGCAACTTTCGGTGCTTTCGCCGTGCGAGCGATGTCTGGGATGATAGAGGAGGTGGGCTGGCAATCAGCCACACTAGTCAGCCATCTGTGACACATCGCTTTGTTGGCAAAGGTGCAAGGCTAAATGGGGAAACGTAGGAGAAATGGTCTGAGCTGCGGAAGACGCCTGAGTCTAGATTAACTCAGCTTGGAGGCTAGGTTTAACCGGCTCAGGGAATCTGCTCTTATTACGTTTTCTTGTCTCTAGCCATGCTCTGGTGTCACATGAACCGGTCAGAGACCCCAGAGTAACGAATACTTATGATCGACCGATTCGATGTCCTCAAATGACCCAAATGACTTCCTCAAACTGCCCTTAAGGTCTACCAGACGGCTCCTACCGTCTACAACCAAATCATGTCTGTCTCTATCTCCATCTGCCCCTCATTTTGCCAGCCAACTTCCCATGGGACCGGTCGGTTCCTGAACCTGAAATCACGAACTCACTCAAGCCAATTAGAACTATTTATTACTATTTACACGAAAATAGACATCTAAAATCTTCTCTTGTGACCAGAACATCTCACTCGTAATTCAACGCAATCACCGTTTCACAATATCCGAACTTTTCCACAAAATCACAAATCACAATATTGAAGTCGAGATCCTTCTTCTTCCTCTCGATCCATCCCACCGTGGCAGAAGTGCATTTCTCGGCTAGGCGAGATTCTAAGCTCGCGCCTGGGATGAAGAGACCCTTGGCGATGTCGGCAAAGCGGGGTGTTAGGATTCCTTGAGTCACATGCAGCCGTTGGGGACAGGAATGTTTCAGGCGTTGCTCGATGTAGGGAAAGAGGCGCTGAAATCGGTGTATTTAAGGATCAGAGAAAAGCCCAGAACTTACATCGAGCCTATTCGTGTTCGCATAGGGACTCCGGATCCACTGCTGGCACCAAATCCTGGTCTCGTCCTCCTTGAAATCGCACTCGCTCATCAAAACGATCAGCTGATACTTGTTCTCCCTCAGGAAGTTCAGCGAAATCTCCGCCAGCTCCATCGGAGGACAAAGTCGCCATTTCCCAAACGTTTTGTGGATCAGTTCAATAATCAAATCGATGTCCACATCTCCTCGCATAGAATACACGTGATTGATGTCCAGAATCACGAATTCTTCGAGATTCGCGTCCAGGAACTTCTTCACGCTGTCGAAAATCGCTTCCAGTGGGTGTCCAAACAGCGTGTGGACCATTCTGTAGGGCGCTTGTCCGCAAACCGACCTCGAAACGCGTAGATCGAGGTATCGAATTCCCAAGTTGAGTTGTTCCAGGATGGTGAGATGCTGGGTGATCGCCCAGCGGCGGATGATCCGGCGAGAGGGAGGCAGATTGTTCCCGATGAACTGGACCACGTTGGAATTATCTGTGGCGCATTTCATGGAGATGAAAAGTTGGAAGGCGGCGGAATCGTGGGAGCCTGAAAACAAGGGATCAAAAGCTGGTCCAAATGGACAGAAGTCTTACCTGGGATCTTCAATTCTCTAATGGACCTCGCGGTGATAGTGGGAGGCAGCCTGGACATCCATGTCGATCCGCCGTCCCTTCCCCAGGTCATCTAAACCTGAAATTCCTGGAAATAAAGATAGGAACACGAAGTCGCGCTCTCAAAAAGCGACGGAAAGACGAAATATCGACTGCCCTAGGCCCGCAACTACGTAAACACGCGTCTGGGGGCGAGCTAGAGGCTCTCAGGGTCGATAGATAGTGGCTCATAAGTGCAAATTCGGATGGGAAATTCTAGAGATCTCGCCGAACGCCTGCATCCGTAATTCAACCATGTGAAACGCCATTTTACGCACCATCTGTTTATCGCTATCTCCGACTTTATGATCCTCAAATATAAACAAGTACAAAATCATCGGATCTCGACCTGTCCACCCCAAAAAACGCCTCCTAATCAACATCATTTATTGGATATTATTGACAATAAACTCGCGCGGTGCATAAGTCGTCGGCTGGAACCGATTCCTCTTGCCACTGGGGGTGGTCGCACGGTATTCAAGCACAAATCCCTTCTGCTCCACGGAATCGTCAGTCATGAACTCGACCAAAACCACGTTTGTGGTGGACACAATCAGCGGCGGAATCTGCAAATATTCCCAACCTTATCACCGCCTGTCACGAGTGGATTTACGCGCTCACCTTATCTCCACAAAACTGTCCGAATTTGTTGTTCTCCGTCGCGATGGCACCGTCGTAGATCGCGACGTAATCGTACTCGCACGAAGTGCCCATCTCCACCGCGAATTGTGTGAATCGGAGCTCTACGCCTTGGGATTTATCCGCGGCTGTGATCTCCCAGCGACATTGGAGTTTCTTGTCGTATTTGTTGTCGCTATAGCGCGCGTGGGAGTAGATGAAGCCTCGAGTGGATTCTGCTGTTAGAAGGCCGCCGCATTCTGGAAATGGACAACGTCAAATTCGTCAAATGACTACAGTAACCCAGGATAGGATCACCGGTATAAATGCAAGCCAAAGAGAAAATAAAGGCCACTTACCAGATTCATAAAAAGCGCGAAATCCTCGCCTTGTCACGGTGCTGTCCGAGGACATGACGACGAAAAGCTGGTTGCTTGTGGAGACCAGAGTTGGAGGCTTAGCCACCCCGCAGAAGATGCCCAGCACGGAGCTCGTGGATTCGGCGCCATCGAAGATCTCCACGCGGTCGAAGGAGCACGCTTTGTCGTCTTCCAAAACAAATTCGTCGAATGTCTGAAAAACGGAGTCTATAAAGATGAAGGAAGTCTGAGTTCGATTTATGTCTGGCTCCGACTGTCTGACTACGTATGTCTCAGATCAGTCTAAAAGATGATGGTCTGAGAGCCACATTCAGACATTTGTCTGTCAGCTTAACCGGAGTCTGAAAACGTCACGCCGAAAACGACCGGCCGGTATTTGAGGTCCTTTTCAAGGAACCACAACCGGTCGTTTAGCTCATGACCACTTGAAATGATCAGATTCAGACAACGGACAGGTTCTAAACAGACAAAATCTGTCTGCTACTCAAAGTCTGAAAATACGTCTGTAACCCGTCTGTAAGGGTCACCCAGACTATTCATGTCTGCCAGACACGAATTCCGTAGGTACCGTAACCCCACTTACCAGCGCCAATCGATGTCCAGGAGTTGTCACAAAGTGCCACTGACACCGTTTGAAGTTCGAATATTCGTCTGGGAAGTTCGGCGACGTGATAACACCAGATGGATCATTGAGCTGGAACGAGCAGCCTCCTTCCTTGCAGTTGTGCCCGTCCGCAGCCAAAACAAAGCCGTTCTCGCAGTGGCATTTGTACGAGCCAATGGTGTTCACACAGATGTGGTCACACTCGTTCTGGCCGTACTGGCACTCGTCGAAATCGGTCAGGAAAAACGCCGCGAATCCGGTCTTCTCCACGGATGAATCCGACACGAACGTCACCCGCAAACGGTTCGTGAGCGACGTGACGACGAGCGGCTGCTGCGGCTGGTGGTAGTCACCACAGTACTTCTCGAACTCGTTCTGGCTTCCGGCGACTTTCCCGATCTTCAGGTAGTCGTAGGCGCATTCGGTCTTCAATCCTTCCACGTTGAAATGCGTGAAATTCACGATGATCTGGTATCCTTCTTCCGCTTCGAGTTCCCACGTGCACTCGGTGTTCGGCTCGTAGCGGACGGGGAAATTCGGACTTTGGAAGGTGCCGTTGCTGGCTTTGATGTAGCCTCCGCACGTGGGTTCGCACGTTTTCCCGTCGGTCCGGAGGGAGTAGCCGATCATGCACTCGCAGGTGTAGCGGCCGATTTGGTTGACGCAGCGGTGTTCGCAGCTGTGGGTTCCGGAAGCACATTCGTCGAATTCTGGAATGAGGGAAGGTCAGAGAGGTAATCCTTATCTGTCAAAGCGGTCCGTGGCTAGGCATCGGCGTCGTAAGGGGTGGTCAGAGACGTCAGAGCAAACCGACCGACTCTATAATTCGGGTAGAGCCCGGAATGAGCCAAAACGGCGCCCACAAAGACCCAGACAGGCCATTTTTCGTCTATCATGTCTGCTCGTGGGTTAAGTGGCCGCTCATTCCGTCTCACCGATTCCCATCGGAGCGGTCGGAATCCCAGCCCGACCCCACAACCAGGTATGAACATAAGAACGTACCTTTCACAAACTCAAACTGGAATCCCGGCTTCTGAACCGACGAGTCACTGACGAACTTCACGAGCATCTGATTCTCGCGCTCCGTCTGGATCGATTCAGGCACGTGCGTTCCGCAAAGTCTACCCAGAAGTCGTCCCTCAGTAGCCACATGGCCTTCGTAGAATTCCAGCCGGTCGTAGATGCAATCTTTGTGCTGTTCCAGGTGGAAATAGTGGAATTTCACGGCCACGCGGAATCCTGCAGGTACCGTAATCGCCCATAGACAGTTCGCTTCGGAGCTGTAGTATTCTGGGAATCTTGGGCTTTCGATGACGCCCTCGTCGGCGATTATCGAGCGTCCGCAGACCACTGAAATTAGATAATGATAATCCAGGACATCTGTGGAATTCCTACCTGCATAATTAGCAAATCCAAATGGAACTACGACGCCCGGGTGCTTCTTCATCTGTATGAACAGCCGATTACTGTGGGAGGCGTAGGCTCGGGCTCTGGCACCACCGCAAATCTTATCTAAAAGTCCAAGTTTAGGGAAGTTCACGAGATGAAACAGACTTACCAATAATCGGCGATCCCGTATAATACCCATCCCTAACAATCACGAAATTGTCCCTCTCCCCTGCACAGCTAGAAGAGGGCGACGGCAAGAAGTTCGTCGTAATATTCAGCAGGACGATTTCGCCTTGGGCTGCCACGACTCTCCATTGACAGTTCGTGGCATGGCTCGGTGCGCTGAGTTCTCCATAATCTTCCAGAAGGGTGCTGCCACAGGCTAAACACAAGATTAAACTCCTGACTTGATTTCAAGCTTCCTTACTCGGACATCTGTACATCTTGTTAGTCTGCCTTATATCGCCCTCGCTCAGCTTGATCCTCTGGCCAATTTCAGGCCTATCCGGGAGTCCCTGCTTGGGAAGAATCGTGTCCAAATAGGTCGCTTTGGCGAATGTGTCCCTGGCGTAGTGCATGATCGATGCGTAGTCGTAAGTTTCTCCCAGGGAATCCACTTCTTCCGGCTTCGATTTGTCGAAATTGTAGTCTTGGGCTAGAACATGCAAATGTCAAAAACCGGCTAAAACGGTTTTCTTACCGTGCTGGATACTCTTGTAGAAAATATCCACGTACTTGTCCCTATCTGGCCTCGTGTGCTCATGCCAGAATCCAACGGCATGGCCCAGCTCGTGCACGACGATCCCGAACTTGTCGCAGTTCTTCCCAATCGAGACCGCTTGTGGTCCATCGCCGCGTCTTCCTACATAAGAACAGCACCTAAAAATCGGGAATTAAGGAAAATTCCAGACGAAAAGAGCAAAGAATACCCGCACTTGTCAATCGTAAACACGATATAATTGTCGTGCGTCGGCTTCCTGGGCACGAACGAGAGGCACGTCGAGTTCTCCCAGTGACGCATTGCCTTCTGAAACAAAGTTTTATGTTCACCTGAAAATTCGGGATTCTGCCACACACCCCGGCCCGGAATGCTTACCTGAGAAATTGCCGTTTATTTCGTACGGGATCACGCCGTGGGGCCATATTCGTTCCCGACGAGCTGTTGCTGCTCGGCTGTGGCGTTTTCTGCAACAAAAACGGCGTTAAAAATGAGGTTTAGAAGCACGGAATTGAGCCCAAAATCGCGCGATTCGCGGCTACGGCTGTGCGTCTCTATTTGGGTGTCTATGAGACAGGCGATGTCTCAAATGAAGCCCGATAAAAAGCGGCTAAAACGTGCCTGAAATGCTCCATCGTCTAGACCTCGAAATGGTCAGGCATTGGCTAGACAGGTCTAGACAGACGTGTCTGTCGACAAAGCACAAAATGCGAAAATCAGAAAACGTCCCACTGACCCTTTTCCACATGTAAATCGTGTCAGGAACCTCTTCAAACTTCATAAACCCGAAAATCTCACAAAATCGTTCCTACAGACATCAAGATCAATTACCCCTGGTTTTTAAAGATACAATTCTCTCTTAAGAGTTCCTTATCACTTCTAAATTTAGCCTTTCACCTTTACCCCATGCTAGACAAAAACTCCGAATTATATAGCTTCGTTATCTTTAGGAACGCTTGCAGCGCCCAAAATCGACATTGTCTAGACAAAGCCAAAACCAGACGTTGAACTTCTGTTTAAACTTGAACTTCAGACGTCAGACCAAAATACAGACAAGTGGCCTTCATTTTCGCTCATGCCCAGCAGGTTGACCGGTGGGAATCCGACCGGTCTGGTTGCTTTCAGCCATCTTCAAATGAACACCCCTGTCTGAAACTAGGTCACGAATAGCGTCTAGACCTTGAAACCCACCAATTTCACCTTTCCTAGACGCACATTCGAGACAACAAAGCAGTCTACAGACACCAAAAGCCCCAGACCCCAAATACCGTAACCCAACCAAAAAAAACTCACCTTTGCTGAAACGGATCGTAGTCGAAAACCATATCGCCGAAGCGAAAAGGCGCCTTCGAAGGTGCCAACCCGCATTGTCTTCCACTATCGTAGGGGAATCTGAGATTCTGAAGCTCCTCCAGGGAGTGTCCAAGAGCTCCGTCTGTGGCGAAGACGAGGACGGCGGCGAACGCCAGCGAGAGAAGATGAACGGCGCCGAACATCGCGTGCAAGGGCGCTCGGAACGGCGACGACGGAGTCTCTTGCGCTGGGGTGTTTGACAAGTGATTGGCGTAATCACCTGTTTTGGGCTGCGGCAGGAGACGACCTTGCTCTCGAGCAGATAAGAATCGTCTTTAGCATCGAAAGCAACCGAATGAAGGAGAGCTGCTGCAATGATCGGACTTCTTCGACACCAAAGAAAACGGGGAAAAAGAAGAAAGAAACCAGTTGGCCGGCCGCTCGGTGTACCGTATGCTGCGCAATTGCGTCGAAAACCGCCCGTAAACATCCAGGCGCTCCGTCATGAGACCGTTAAGGCGATTTATTCTCGTAGGACTCACAGCAAGCAAAGGAAAAGGAGCAAACAATATTATCACACAAAAATGGCTAAAAGAACATAATATCCTCAGGACGGAAAAGCTAATTACGTAATTACACTTAATCTTAACAATAATTATGATAATATGTGTTCCGCGATATCGGGAGGAGTGGCGAGTGAAGTGGGTTGTGATTGTGTGAAGAAGATGATGATTTGAACGAAGATAAAGCCGAGAACGGGAACGCGGTTAGGCGATTAGGCGACGTTGACCGCGTCCTTGGGGTCCCTGAGGTCGGGAGAACTTCATCGAGCCGCTACTGGCGGCGGCGCCGCCGGAGGAAGGAGAGCTGGCTTCGCTGATGTTCAGGTACTCGCGGATCGCTTTCTCGTCCAGCTTGTCGCGGCTGTCGATTTCGATCTGGAAACAGAGAGAGATTAAGATTTGGGACCTCAATTAAACCCAATCAGAGAGGCTACAGTAACCCCAGCTACCAGTTTCGCTCTGTTGCAAATGATTAAGCCCTGGATGGACACTAATAATCCACAAAACGAGTCCCAAAACTAGCCTGGAAATAGGTACGAAACGCATATTGAACATCCCCTAATACCGTTACAAAAAGATGCGCGAACTCCTTAAATCAGCTCCTGAAAACAAACCCAAATGTCGCTCCAAACAGGCCAAAAATGGCGTTCTTGAGCGCGCCAAACACCAACCAAATCAGCCTCGGTTGTGACCAAATATCCAAGCCAAAATCCTCCTAATATCTCCCCAAAAACAGCCCTTAAATAACTCCCGAATCTCCCGAAGTTCGCACAACTCCTCACCTTCTTATCCAATGTGACGCCCAAAACGTTCTGCGCCGTGTTCAGGAAGACCGACTTGCAGCTGGAGAACAGCATAAGCTCCTTGATCGTGCATCCGCCCGAAGGAGGCACGGAGTAGATAAATACTGAAAAATGCACTTTATCGCAAGAATCCAAACGCAAAAAGACTTACAAGTGTGTCCATTAGGCGACCCATTCACGTTGCGGAGACGGAAGAAGGAGTATCGGGGCTTCTTCCTTTCGATCATCGACGAGAGTTTCTCCGCTTCCAAACGTTCCGCGTGGCCTTCGAGCTTGATCGCCTCGTTGAGCGTGTCCACGGAGAGTTGCACGAAGTCGATTTCGCCGTTTCCGAACTGCCTCAGAAGCGCCGTCGCGTCTTGGTCGATGGGGAATTCGACGCC
Source organism: Steinernema scapterisci (assembly GCA_000757745.1). NCBI lineage: Eukaryota > Metazoa > Nematoda > Chromadorea > Rhabditida > Steinernematidae > Steinernema > Steinernema scapterisci. Next base: position 59,659 of record KN167723.1, read on the forward strand.
ACGCAGGGTTTGCGTGGAAACGATCGCCGACGGCATCGCGCTCTTCTCCATCTGCGCGAGGCTCAGGTCACGTTCGTGCTCCGTCATGGGACGAGGGTCGAGGCGCGATTCCATCCAGAGTTCGAACTTCTCCAGTTTCACGTCGTCCACGCTTGTCGCTTGGTATTCGTACGTGATGTACTTTTGGCCGAATTCCGATTTGAACGTCGCGCGGGTGGCCGCCAGGAGCATCTTCTCGCGGACTGGAGCGCGGTCATCGGCGAAGCTGAAATTGGGAAAAGAGATTAGGGAGGAAAATGGGATTTACTAATGCGCGAAATGGCTCGAAATCAAAAGAAAATGAAGACAAAAAAGGAAAAAGATTTGCGGTCAAATGTCGGCCCAACGGTGGCTGATCACCGTCTCCATTTCTCCACTTCCGGAGATTTTGACACCGCTGTTGGCAGCGTCTACTATCACGGTAGATCCGTGATCCCACCCAACTCCCACCAACTCACTCTACCAGTTGGACCTCCGGACCGCATGGGATTACATGCGTAAATCGCTTTTATAGAACGTTGCTCCTTTCGCATCACACTTTGCACCGGTGCGAACGTAATCAGGTGACAAGAGTAATAAGCGTGTTTGTGTTCCCAAATGTGATCTTTTTTCAAGCCGATAACGTCTTGAAGAGGGTCGAATAGCAACGGGTGTTCTAGATAACAGCTGCCTCGTTTCACAAAGAACAAGAGCGACTTTTGAGGTCAAAAGAAGACCGGAAATCAGGCAAAAAGGCAAAAGATTTGCAGTCAAATGTCGGCCCAACGGTGGCTGATACTTCAGTTTCAAAGTTTCAGAAACCGCCTACGTTGGCGGCGAACTTGTTCGTGATCCCACCCATCTCCCACCACCAGTTGGACCTTCGGACCACAAGAGATTTTGAGCGTAAGTCGCTTTTATGAAACGTTGCTCGTTTCCCATAATACTTTGCACTGGTGCGATCATGATCAGGCGACAAGGGTAATCACGGCAAGCGTGTTGTTCGTTAAGTGCCCGAAAAGAGTTTGAGCGTATCCACGTCTACATACAGTTGTGAGCTTTTTGAGATGGCAGAGTGTGGGAGCTTGTCTCGTAGACGGAGCCCGGCTGTCTAGACAACGTTTTAACCATGTCCCTCAAACGAAAAGCCTGCGTCCAATTTCAGAGTCGTACAGGTTGTGTCGAAAAGAACAGATCCGGCTTCTGTCTGGTAACATCTGTTAGAGTCTCGTTTTCAAACGGACCGGACATGCTAATTTGTGATCTCTAGACAATCCAAAATGAATTTCTCAGAAAAATTTTTCAAAGACAAAAATTTTGCGGTCGTGTCGGCCCAACGGTCAACCACCCAATCACCGAAGACGGTGTCGTACAACCCTCGATGTCGAGGTCTTAACCACCGATGCCGGTGTCCAGCCCCTGGTTGACCAGGTAACGTAAATTGCTTTTATCAAACGATGCCCTTTTCGCACCGTCTTTTGCACTGGTGCGATTGTATGGACAGACGACAAGGGTAATTACGGTAGACATGCGGTAAAGCGATTTCTGCTCGAATGGCAAGGTTTAAGCGTGTCTGTATCTAGAAACGTGATATTTTTGAGGTCAGGAGGGGTCTAGACATGCCATGGAACATGAAAGCATCGTTCCCATGTCTAGACAACGCTTCTTCACTGATTCAAAAGCGGTCTCCATTTGTTCCTCAAATGGCAAACGTGACCGGTGGGGTTTGCGGTCCAAAACAAGGATTCGAGCCGTCTAGACACGTAAGCTTGGTCCACTCCATTCCCCAAGTTCATCTATCACCCAGAACCCGACCCTGGACAGCCAAGATCGCATGCAGTTCTTCCTCCTCTCCCTCACAAACTTGTTTTCGCCAGTCTCCCCTGTCCACAACCCACCAATCCCACGTTTCAACCTTCCCACCCGCTCTCTCCAGGAAATGAAAAACGGCCTCGTGACGGAAAAAACATGCATACCTAATCAGAAGCCAGTCGAGAGGCGACTTCAGCCTGAACAAGATGTAGCACGGCTCGTAGGCGTCAATACACGTCGGAAGGTTCTTCCTCCAGTCCGCTTTCCAGTCATCGCTTCCAGCGTCCTTGTAGTTCAGCGAGAGGGTCTCTAAAACACCAGATTTCTGAGTAAAAACAGCTGCTCGTAAACGTTGATTGGGAACATACCGTTGCGGACGACGATCTTCGCCAGGCGGATTTTGCCCGCTTTGCAGTCGCTGAACAGAGCGAGGAGGTTTGGGTCGGCTGCAAATGGAAGTGGTTAGGCGAGGTTGCCGAGCGGAAAATGGCATTTTATGGGTGTTTGCTTATTCAGCGATTTCGGGGGTAATTATCCGAATCATTCGGGTTTGGAACAAAGCTGAATTTATCAGTTTTTGACCTGTGTGCAGGCGTCAGGCAATAATGATCCCCAAACTGACCTCGTATACCAGTCTGACAAGCCATATCGCAGCACAGATGAACAAAGAAGAAGACGAGGCGGCTCTGAAAAGCACGAAAACGTAGATCCACACGAGGCGATGTGACTTTGTCCTCCGCTCGCTAAACGCCACGAGTCGCGCAACTCGAAACTCTCGAGAGGTCCTTTCCCAGCGCCAGAGCACGTTTTCGGGGTCCTTCCTCCCCCTCCAGCGACCTGGGAGCTCGTTTAGGTGCTCCACCACAACAACGCAACATCCAGCAAACAATCTGCCACACACGACGACGTTTATGCCTCGCCCAAAAGGCTCCAAGGCTCGCAGGCCCCGTTAGGAAAGCATTGACCCAAAATGGGACATTTGGACTTCCGACTAGGGGCAAGAGATAGGGGACATTGAGGACAGCGGACTGGATAGGGGGCGCCTGGCTGGGAAAAGGCGCAGGAACGTGGTCGCCAGCGCCGTTGCGGCGTGCTCTGTGGGACGACTTCGACCGACCCAGCGAGAGAGAATTGTGGACGCGCCGGGGAGAGGCGCGCCGCTCTCCTCAGCTGCTGCTGTTGCCGGGCTGCTGCCGATGGTCGTCATCGTCGTTTGGGGTTGGGTTAGAGCTGCTGTGCCTGGCGAGATGACGCGAAATCGACCTCCTCGCCCCTGTCGGCGTTGTCTTCTTCCCTCTCGCCGTCGTCGTGTGTGGCTTAGGATTCGCTGTTATTAGTTTAGCCCATGGGCTAATTAAAGCCGAAAAATGAAGATCGAGATTAGCGTCCGCAAAGCGTCCGCGGCTTTGGGAAACGATTATTTGGGTCTTGTCCGCTCCGTGATCTTCGCGATTTGATTTGTTTGTTTATCTGACAGCTGCCGCTGGCGTCTTCGGACAATCTGAGAATCTGAAGTTGAGCAGATACCTAGTTTTGAGAAGGAGGGGGTGAAGTACGAGGAAACAGGAGCATGGGTTCGAAAGTGCACGGGCTGGAATTTCCTGTTTTTTTCGATTCGAATTCTAGGTGAAAACAAGTTTTCGCGAGTTGTTCAAGTTGTGATTGAGGATAGAAGTCGATTTGTTGTGACTGGGTGGAAAATAGGGATGGGAAGTTGGGCAGGGAGACGTGGGAAAGTGCAGGATTGATGGGAATTTCAGTTGGCGAGAGTCCTGGGAAGAAGTGCAGATGGAATTGGATTCCTAGCGGGGCGCCTAAAATCCAGATTTGTTGAGTTTAGAACTCAGACCAAAAATACCAGAGATGGGAGTTCCAGAATACAAGAACTAGAGTGAGAACTGCAAGCCAGAAGACGCTCCCATTTGCCTATTATCTGTTGTTGTGGTCAGCTTCCAGCGATCTAGGAATAACAACAATTGTTAGCGATTACGGCGGTCATTACAGTAAGATAAGAATGGGATTATTCCGGATATTTTTTGTGCCTGAAGCCAATAGCTCAGGAACCCCAAAATTACCTAAAAAAACCTCTCGACGTCATGGATTTTTGGCTTTTACCTATGCTCAATTCCAGTTCCTCAAAGCTTGAATCTCTAAAGTTCATTTCCTGAGACCCAGAGGAGAAGTTCCGAGCCTAAAAATCGAAAAACCGGTCTCTAGAAAAAGCGAAAAAGGGGGAATCACTGATAACACAAATTGACAGCTCTCATTCTCACCCATGACTCATCTCTAATCCTTGGCTTACAGAACGTCACCAAGCGTCCAGGTCTACAATAGCTTCAAACATCATTGATCATTACGACTGAAGAATGCTGAAAACCCGGAATTAGCCTCAATCTTTCTTCGGACAGGTCTGACAACAGGTTTGGCAGAATTCAGCTGGAATCTTACAACCAAAATCTGCCCAAATCGGTTCAGAAATCTACAGCCGATTCTCCCAAAACCCATTTCTATTTGCCTAAAACTGATAAGAGGTCAAAAATATTTTGATGACTGACCGATCCAAATCGTGCTGGCGCTAATACCAAGACAAACAATGACGATTTTGACCAAAGAATCCCTCAACTTTTCAGCCCAACCCAGGCTCAGCCAGAAACACCCCAACCAGGCCTACCAAAAATTGCTCCCAAACATCTGTTTTCACCTTAAAACGCCTATTCGGAACGATTAACTCTTTTAACAATAGGAAACTAGGTTGAGAGACCCGGAGTACAAATGTAGTTTAGGCGATTGTACACACTGGAAACGTGTATGCGACGCCGTCGCTGGGAAACAGCGAAAAGCGCGGGTTATTGGAGCGCGCTTCCTCGAAAATGACAGCTCTGGTTGCTGCACAGAGCGCGATGACCGGCCGATGACGTTGGAATTCTGACATCGTTGGTACGAGCCGAGTGCAGGCGTGCGCGCGCGAGAAAGAGGAATATCATATGTCATCTGATATCGAATTTTGGAGCACGCGCGCACGCGGTGAAGACACGCGGAAAGAGGGGAAATTGAGGGGAAGATCGTCTTCTCCCTTCCTGGGAACACACGTCTCTAATGACACCCAAGTGGGACTCGATTGCGCGTGTGTAATTACAGTAAGATTAGCGAGCGTCGTACGTGTTATTGTACGCGTTGTCTAGCAAGGAATGCAGTTAAATGCGGCCGTAAATTTCAGGAGATCCGACGATGGACGAGGAACGTCAGTGAACGTGGACGTGGACAATGGTCGAGATTAGCTTGCGTACCTGTTTCAGGGACTTCAATGCCCCGTAAGTGGTTCCGGTAGCCTTTCTTAAGATTCTTAGAGGTCGTTATGACTTTAGACCGAACTTCTGACTTTTCATGGTGTCTGAGGACAGATCCAAACACGTCTAGACCCTGACATGCCCAGAAGTGAGACTCATTTTCAGAAACTCCGAAATCCGACCGGTCGGTTTTATGTCTCGATATCCAAATGAATCTGAGAACCGACCGGTCGTTTCAATCGCTCCAGGATAAAATGTCTTTTTGAGACAACTGATTTTGAGACGCTGAGACATGTCTGGACCATAGGGAACCTTTTCCTTGCTCTTGCCTTTGTCTAGACTTTAGGCAGTAGACGGACGTCTCAGCCGTCACAGCTCGCCTACCATAATCACTCTCGTCGTCTGACCATGATCACACCAGTACAAACAAGAGTTAGAAAAGGGCCACGTGGAATAAAAGCGGTTTACGCGAAATTCCCATTGCGGTCCGGAGGTCCAATTGGTGGAGTGAGTAGGTGGGAGATGGGTGGGCGCTCCTGAAGCTGAAAAACTTAAAATATGTCGTATACTTGCTATATGACATATGTGCTACACTGAGGAGAACCCGGTGTACGTATGTGCTTCAGCCACCATTGGGCCGACACATGACCGCAACATTTTTGCTTCGGCTTTCTCTAAACCTAGCTGGAAGAACCTTTTTTCTGAGCTTCCCCTTATTTCAGGAGCTTCGTCTTCTACGTGTCAGTCACAATTTTCTCCGTTCTGCTGATTCTCCGAATCGACGAAGTGATCGACATCGACTATGCGTTCGTCTTCATGCCACTTTGGATCTGCGGTGTCCTCGTGGTCATTGGATGTCTTTCTGCCATTGTTTCCTACGTTTACCAGCCTCCGCCAATGTAAGACATCATCTTCAAATCTGACCCTCAAACCCAGTTCCCTAAGCTCACTTTATTCCCTGTTTCAGTGCCGAAATCGGTCTCCGCTGGGACTTCTTTGCCATGATCATGAGCACCATTGAACACTCGATTCTGGTCGTCTTCGAAGTGCTCCTCTACTACAAACTGCGCATGATCGACGGTGACGAACCCTACGACCCCACAATCACTTGGTCAGTGGTCTTTGCGCCCCTGTTTGGACTCGCGATCCTCGCGGTGACCGTCATGATCTGGGCCGTCCGCTTCAGCAAATCGTTCAAATTCGAACTCTTCTTTTCGGTCAACGTGATCCAGTTCGTCTTCCTCTCGCTGAAGCTTGACAACGTCGTCGATTGGAACTGGGCCATCGTATTTATCCCAGCTTGGATGGTCCTCGCCGTGTGCCTGATCGCAGTCGTTTACGCGGTCATCCTGGCCATTCTGCTTTCCAGGACCATGCAGATGCTCCCAGCGCACCGAAGACAACACATCGTCTCCGCATTTTGCCATTTCCTGGTCGTCGTTCCCATGCTCATCTTCATGCTGCTTCTGACCGGCCGCTTGGACGCGATCGAGAGCTCTAATTCCACGATCCCAATCCAGCCGACCACCTTGGATCCCCTTGACCTCATGGAACCTATCACGACGACTCTTACGCCTTTGGATGCGATCCCGGGTCTTTCCACGATCTCAGTTCCGCTCTTCGTAGCGCTCGCCCAACTGATCCTCTTGACGTTTGGCAGCCGAGGAGGAAATCCTTGGTGGTTCGCCATGCGGAAACCCTTCTGCAATTTCATCTTCGGCCACTCGCCTTGTCTTCAGCAGTACGCCAACATCAGCTACAAGATGGGTCGGAGCTCTTCGGCCGAAGAGAACGAGCCAGAATTGCTGGAAACGTTGCGGCCGGAAGAACACACAAGGACTTCAAGGCTCATGGTGCCAATAGAAACGCTAGAAGCTCCCGACTGATGCCATAATTCTCTGGATCTTCATATTTGTTGACCGCTTTTAGTTTTTTTGTACATAATGAACCAATTAAATACAATTAAATCTTTTATACACATTCAAAATCACACAAAAAAAGAATCCAATATAACAATCTAGGCCAGCTCTAGCAAGTAGGCGGCCAACACCTTTGTACCGTTGATGTAGTTGGTGACGTCGATCTTCTCATTCTGCGAATGAGCCATGTCATTGCAGGAGCCGATCGGGAGGAGCATCACATTCTGGCCGGTCAACTCTTGGAAGGTTAGGGTGACGGGGATGCTGCCTCCTTCGCGGGTGAGGTCGGGATCGACGCCGAAGACCTTCTTGATAGCGCGTTTTCCGGCTTCGAAGTTGGGGTGGTCGTGGTTGGCGACCCAGGGACGACCGGCTTGGAGGGCGACTGGTCTGAAAATGGATGGAATTAGCTGAAAGTCTAAACCTCAAGAAGTTTAAATCTGGACATTCAGCTATGGCAATGCAAGTAGACTTCATTTCGAACCCATTTCAGACAATGACTGGTCGGTCAGCGTCAAGTCTAGCACGTGATTTGCACGTAAGCATCATTTAGCTTCTTTTCAGACATCGACCGGTAGCGTCCAGCTTCACTTTCATGAGAAAGCAGACATCAACCGGTCGTGCCTCAGTTGACGCCAATGGCACTCTCGCATCAGTGAGAATCGGGCATGTACCAATCTAGACATAGACAAGAAACGCCCTAGGCAATTCGCACGTAGACCTCATCCCCCACTTCATCTCTTATGCTGACCGGTCCATCCCAATGTCCATTCACCAAACGCTGAAAACCAAGATTTACCTGAACTTGTTAGGAGATCCACGCTGCTGCCAGAGGTCGTTGAGGTACTTCAGCACCAACGCGTCGACGTCCTTCGGCTCCATGTTGGGAACTGTCCGGATGCTGAATTTGCCGACGACCTTCGACGGGATGACGGTCTTGGCGCCGGGTCCGGAGAACGCTCCTTCGATTCCGTGGAGGGAGAGGGCAGGGAAGCGCCATCGGTTCATCAGGAGCTCGTGCTTCGTGTCCCTGGTCAGTTTGTGGGCCTTCACGTCGTCGCGGAAGTCTTCCTAAACATCTGGGCTTACCAACGGTCAGTTTTAGGGTTGCTTACCTTGCTGAAGTCGATGGTTTCGTAGGTCTTCTTCTCCTCTTCGGTGACGGGCGCCACGAGCTTGTCGAGGCCGGGAACCTTGATCTTCCCGTCCAGTTCGGTCAGCTGGCTCATGATCCAGACGAGGTCGTTCATGGGCTCGTAGCTAAACATATTGAAGGTTACCGAAAATGCTAAAATATAAGACTTACATAGTGCCGCCGTAGACTCCAGAGTGAAGATCTTGGGCAACTCCGGACACCTCAACGGTGTAGTAGCTGATTCCTCGAAGGCCATAAGTCAGACAAGGCTTGGTCTTGCCCAGCCAGTAGTTGTCCGAAATGCAGGTGAAGTCAACGTCCTTCAGGAAGTCCTGGTTGGCCCTAAGGCAGTCGTCGAGGCCTTCGGAGCCGCTTTCTTCCATGCCTTCCAAGACGAACTGAGAGCAGAGATCAGAAAGAGCATATTGAGAAAATCGCTTACCTTCAAATTGACCGGAATCGGGACGTTGAGCTTCTGCATCGTTTCGATGGCGTTGGCCCAGGCGAGGACGGGACCCTTGTCGTCGGTGGATCCACGTCCGAACAGCTTACCGTCCTTCTCGATCAGCTGGAACGGTTCAGTGTTCCAGCCGTCGGACTTCTCAGCGGGCTGGACGTCCAGGTGGCCGTAGACGAGCAAGGTCTTCTTGTTGGGGTCGTTTCCGAGCTGCCCAAAGATGATTGGCGGCAGCTCGAGTTGGGTGCCGTCCTGGAGCGTTTGGTTTCCGCATGGGTTGGGCTTCTGCTCGCACTTGACGCCGAGTCTTTCCATCAGCTACAATACGGTAAATCTTCATACTGCTTTCAGACGCACTCTATGTCTAGTCTAAGAATACTGACCCCGATTTTTCACGTGCGACTCATTTCCACAAGCGTTCACAAAATGACTGGTTGTGTCTAGACTTTTCTGTTATTTCATCTCGGCCGTGATCATTTGAACCCAATTCTTAGACAAATGACCGGTTGTAAAAAAAATTCTAGACGGAGTTCTGCACGTCAGCTTCATTTTAGACCAATTCAAAACGGATGACCGGTTGATTCAAATGTCTAGACCGCATTTTGGCACGTCAACTTCATTCTTAACTGCATCGAAACAGCTGACGGGTTGTTCTGTACCAATCTAACGAACGACACCCGATGTCTAGACAACGATTGACCCCTGAAAGACTCACCGCCTGGGTCCAGTTGATCATCCTGACCACCTCCTTGCGGTGGGCCGCATCGGCGGAGACGCTTGGAATCTCGACGGCCTCGCGGAGTCGCTGGATGAACTTTTCCTTGTTGGCATCGATCTCCCTAAAAATAGCATAACTAAGATGTGCAAATCGGTTTCACAATCGGATTATTTTGGACCAGACGGAGCCGAATTTCACTCGTCATTCTTCTACGCCGATAAGAAACAGCCCAGATAAGCCGCTAAGTGTCATAGTACACCATTTGAAAGTACAGAAGAAGATAAATGGCGCCGAAAATGGTCACAAAATTGCAATTGAACTTACTTGGAAATATCCTCGAATGTCGCCATCTTCAGTTTCGCTTCTTTGGGAGAGTCTGAAATGACCGAAAGGATTAAGTAAGCGATTAGAAACTCAAGATTAGTAGATTCAGAAGACACGATCACATGTGATAAGCGCGCTCGCAGACTCCCGCCGTCTGCAACAATCTAGCGACCATTATAAGCGTCACCCAGGTGGACAAGAGACCGTCAGCTCCGCCCCGGTAAAATCATCTTTGCGTAACGATTCATGATCTCAAACATAAATATTTCCCAACGGCAAACGAGCATCCACGACCTTGTTTTTCGGAACATCAGCGAAGGGCATCAAACAGCAGCTTTTCGAAGCGATCTTATCTTCTCGGCATGGCGACGGAGTGACGTTCCCAAGACAGGCGCTGACCATAAAGGGCCGCGTGACGCACGTGGTGCTGGTCTAGGCGATTGGGGCAACCTGGCGCTGAAAAAGACGCGTTTTATGGGCGTTAAATCAGCGCGAGGAACACAAGAAAACAACAACGAATCATCGCGGATGACGAAGCAGATTCACGTGACACGAAAGACATTTGAAAATCGCGTTGAAGAGAAATAAGAACAAAAAGCGGGAGGGTCCAAAAATACATTTTTGAATGGTACAGTGGAGCCGCGACATAGAATTTGGGCTGAAAAGACCGGAATTCGGCGGCAGTTTGCAGATGACGATGCACGACCGGTCACGTTTGAGAATGCAGCGGAAATGAGGGTCACACAACCAAATTTTGCAGAAAAAGCGCAGATAAGATGGGGTCATTAATTAGCCAAAAGTCGCTCGTTTCAGACAGTTTTTAGACGCGATCGCTGGATTCGAAAGTGCCGAAGCCGCGCGAAGCCAAGAGATGTCTGCAAAAATGACGATTTTCAAAAGTGGCCGACGCTTTTTGGACAAAATTGGCGAACTGTCTGGAGAGGAAAGTGAGCGAATTAATTCGGACGTGGCTGAAATCTGGAAAAACGATTTCGCGATTCGCGGCAAAGCGAGAGCGGCCGACCGAAGTGGAAAATGGAAATGTTTGTAGCGCGACGCCGCGCGACGTTCTGCAAAAATTCGGGAGCTTCCAGAAGCTTCCAGGAGTCCAGCCGTGGCTACTCCGCGAAAGAGGACGGAATCGCTCGAAAATGCGGCTTCAAGGCGCTGAAAAATGCACGTCACGGTCCTAGACTCACTTCGCCGTCACAGAAGTCTGAAGCATCGAAAGTGGCTGTTTGAGACAGTTTCCAGAGAGATTTTTGGCTCCCCTGTCTAGGAAAATGGGAAAGCGACCAGCGCAAACGTTCAGACGTCTCAACTTCATCCAGACAGTGGCTGGAAATGTGAGAATCCCGAGCCAGCCTAACCAGACGGCCTAAGATGTCTGAAATGATGAGCGAGTCAGACAGTTCTTGCATGTGCTCAATCCAGACACTGGCCGACACGGTTGTGATCTTCAAGGCAGACATTTTCAGACAAATCTGCTCATTTCAGACAAACCTGAAGCAACCGACCGGTCGTTGCCAGACATCTCGAAGGTCCCATGTCTACCAAAGCCATTTATCTGAAATTCCTAGACAGCCCGACCGTCTACAGACCAAAACAGCGCACTTTAAGCCAAATTCTCTTCATTTTTCGGCTAAAACGCGGCGCGCATCGCGAGAAAAACGAATTTCGCCACGCGCTCGGCGGCTGCAGCTCGGCAATAGCCAGCCCAACGCCGATCCGCGCCGTGCGTTTTTCCCTGCGTTGAGAGTCGATCGTATCGACGAGTGTTTGTAAACAACTCTATAGATAGGATTCCCTTTCTCTTCCCATCTTTTCAAGGTCTTTTTCGCCTGCAAATAACCGGTTTCCGTGCTTGATGTGAAGGACAAATATCTCATATAGATTTCAATCGGGTGGCCTTTGATGATTAGCGGATGTCGGCGTGGAGGGCGACAAAAAGGAAAGGTTTATAAGCTCAGGAAACGAAGGAAACCGTTACAAGTAGTCTGGAATACGTGATCTTTGGATTATTTGAAATAAATAGAACGACAATAAATAGGAAAAGAGAAGAACCCATATCTGGAAAACAACAGCGATAGGAGAAGGGGAGGACAGAGAATTTTTGGTAAAGGCTAGGTACTACAGAGATCACTGGGAGTGCTGGCTTGTTAGCTGCAGCGGGAAGACGCCGGCGCCGCGGTTTAGTCGGTGCTGAGACGGTGAAGAGATTCCTCCTCGGGCAGGGGACGACGCTTCCAGCGAGGGTTCATCACGATGAGGACGATGCTGCCACAGTATCCCAGGATGAAGAGTCCGAAGAAGTTGCTGAGCATCTGTTGGCCGCACATTTGCTTATCCTTGGTCCAACATCTGAAAAGCGGAATTTAGAGATCTTGCAAAATCGAGTTGAAAAGTTAGCAAAAGTGGTGTGATTTTGAAGATGTGATTAAAGTGCAAAAATCCGATTTAGCACAAAAGATAATGGGGTCTTACGTGTGCTTCCAGGCAGCTCGCTCGGTGATTCCCATTAGGGCCGTGCAGCAGACCATTATGAAGATGACGACGCCGAAGAGTTGATGGAAGGGCATGATGAACTGGCGCATCGGGATGCTCGCTCCGGGGAAGAAGAAGCTGCCGAAGCCGACGGCGTACTGAAATTGGAGGTCTACGGTAATCTGGCCACGATATTCTCTGACACAAGAGCCCCAGAGGACTGAGGAAGGCTTGAAAGATACTCACCTGAAGACAGAACATGATCACAACCAGAATCCCAATCCAGGAATGCATCGAATACAAATTCGGGAGCGGATCCAGCTTCCCATCCTTGAGATGCAGGTCGTGGCTATCCCAAACGGCCTTCAAAGCGACTCCCATAAAGATCAGCGCCATGCTGTGGAGGGTGAGATGCAGGAGCTTCGTGAAACGCTTGCGTTCGTTCCGGAAAACGCGGTAAACGATAATCGATTCTCCGTAGATAAATATCAGCCCCATCGTCATGAAGGTGGGATGGTAGTGGAACTCGATATCCGGGTTCTCGGACCACGCGAAACCGCCTTCGCTGAATCCTCCCATCCATGCTGCCACCGAGAGCAGCGCTGCGGCTCCACAAACCTGGGAAACCGTGAGGACGACGTTGAAGAGTCGCTGGCTCTGCTGGTCGCCGAGCACCTGGTACGAGTCCATGAAGAGCGCCATCTTCCTGAAAATACGGAACGCATAAACAATGAAAGTGAAACGGGAAGAACGGCATTGAGAATCCACGCATCTCGGACTGCTTGTGACAGGACTCGGCGCGCAACGCGGCTCTGCCAAACGCACGCGCAGTGGATTTAATTAAGCTCTCCCGGCAGAGATGCTTTTGGATTTTGGACCCTCGGGCAAGGCAATAAAGGAAGTAAACACATGAGCACGCAGGGGAACACGAGAAATATGCTGCGTCTTCTAATGAGAGAGAAAGGAAGCGATGGCGTAGAATGACAACACGGAATAAGGGTGCATTTCTGAGAAGCGCAGCTGGCAGTTAAATGCCCGATGTCACGGGAGGCTATTTTAGGGATCAACTGACATATGGATCATTTTTATGGGCCATTAAAGTGAGTAAAAAATGCAGGAAAAGTAAGAATTTCGGGAATGTTACTATCTGAATACGATTTTAGCTGAAATGTCAAAATAAAAAAAAAA